>CP025654.1:18768160-19014661 GCA_003576665.1 Ipomoea trifida
TTAGAATTTTCTCGTATATAAATGTGTGTAAGAGACACGCTGCTATAAAGGAAATAATGCATCTTGTACAAATAAAAAATGAAATAATAATTATTATTATTTTTTGAATACTATTGACTCTATTACAATGTAGTATTTGTTCATACATACTTTCTCAACTTACTAAAGCACAACAAGCCAATGCTCCCACTGGGAAGGGCCACAGCTATGCCGTTTGACCATAAGGCTTTTGGCATTAAGTAATTATATCATCCATCTGGAATAATCAATAGTTTAAAAATAAAGAGAAAACCAAGCTAAGGTAACAATTTCATAAATATGGCATATGTTGGATGTGTACTAGACAAAGTTTAAGAATATATCAAATGATATATAACAGTACAATCAAGATCTATAAAAGTATACTCAAGTCGATTATATTGTAACATATAAGCAAATATAAGGTGAAGTTCTGCTCTCTAAAATTTATAATAATTACAAAAATATCATCACATTTTGTTTTCCTTTTCCCCTTATTTTCAAGCCTCAAATAATTCTAAATGAATAATTTTAAATGAATGAATAATTGTGAGCAGGAGAGAGTAAATCGAGAGCATGCTTTAAAAAATTAAAGAAAGAATCTTCAAATTTTTTAATGAATTGAAATAATCAAATCAATACTAGAATCACTTGGAATTCATAATAGTAAATGATGCGTTTATTAATAGGAAATTTTTTTTAATATTTTGTAAAACAAAGAATAATATATTTGTATATTTTTCAATAATTTAAAAAGAAAGAATGACATAAATGAGTATATATATATATATATATATATATATATATATATATATATATATATATATATATATATATATATAACTCATCACATGAGAACCTGTTATTGGCAGAAAATTAAGAACTAAACTAGTTGTTTATCTAGACAAATCTGACGTTTCTAGAGTAAGATGAAAAAAAAACATAGTTATATTTTGATAATTTTCTCTAATCTAAAGTGCACTTTCAACACTATATGATGCATTTTTCCCGTCATCTTTTATATATTTGTGAAAAAATTTCAACCGTCAGATCTACTCAAAATTCAATATTTATTTGCGTTTCGCACATGATGTTTTTTAGTACTATTGACTCCGTTACAATGTAGTATCACATGATGTTTTATTCTCATAAAAATTAGGCAGATGAGATTAGATCTTTAAAAAAAAATTACCAAAAATAACAATAGATAATTTAACTTATAATTTATTTTTGAATTACGAGGAGTGTAATAATCAACGCAAAACAATGAGGATGAGGATAAACATACATCGATATCACCAAAAGATGACAAACAGGCATATATCCATCGTGGCATGAATAAAATGTGTCTTGACTATATGGGTAAGACCTTCCGTGCCTTTTAAAGTCTTTGCAACATTAAACACAAACGCACATACATATATCGTTTTATATTTTATTGATTTTGTAAATTCAAACATGTGCTTTGGTCCTCCTATGTATTCCATTTTATAATTTCCTCCACATTCAAAATGTTTTTGCTCGCATGCTTCCTTCTAGATTCTCAATCTTATTTCCCTCGAAGTGACACCATTATTGGACCAAAACTTTTCCCTATCTACGAGACACCCACCCAAGCACATGCATGTACATTATATTGTCATCTAATAGTACCATTGAAATATAAAAATAATAGATCGACTGATTTTATTAAAAATGACATTTATATAAAGAGAATGAAATTTTTACCATAAAAATTAGTTCTAAATAACAAAAATAACCTCATAAAAAGAATTTATTAACAGAATTTTATAATCATATAATACCAAGGGCTGAAATTGTAACATAATGGACAATTAAGAAACTAAATTTGTTTAACATAATTAACAATAATTATTATTATTATTACTGTTTTTGTTATTTATTATTTTAACTATTTTTTTATTAAATTAAATAATTGTTTTCAAAAAAAGTTAAATTAAATAATTCAATATTAAAAATGTACTAATTATGAGATTTTGCCTAATTGTTTATCGATGTACGATGTAATGGTCTAACTTCTAACCAGTTGACAGTTGTTAACCACTGAATACATAAATAATATACTGAAATATTTTATTAATTAAGTAAAGAGTATTGGTGCATGGCCTCCATAATATTATATCTATAATTCTTTGCCTCCTCGTTGGTTGGAATAAAGTTTAGTAATATTTTATGATTTATATATAACTATATATATAGAAAGAGAGGAAAGGTGGTGAAAGATGATAAGCTATATATATATATATATATATATATATATATATATATATATATATATATATATTTCATCTCATTATTATATATAATTGGCTATCCGGCCTAGTGGCATTAAAATATTTTTTATTTAATAAAATATATTGCATAATGTGCTTTTAGTGCAAATTTATAAAAGATTATTAAATTGTACAATTAGGCCTTCGGACTTCAAAAAGTTCTTATTAAAATTTTAAACTCATAAAAATAATGCAATAAATATCAATTTATAGTGTACTACATGTTCATTTTTAATGTACAATATGTTTATCTTAATATAGTAATGGTTAATTTTTAGTGTACTACATGTTTACTTTTAGTACATTATATAAAAAAATAACCTCTAATATGTCAAAAACTTTGTGATCAATTGATATAACTGTGATTCTTCTAAATATGAGGTAATAGATTTGAATCCTATAGTAGGATTACGATTCAAAATATTTGTTTTGTTATTACTAGACTCAATTTCTTCAAATTAGGAGTTGATTTAACATTTTTTTCCTTTAAAAATTATTCTAATTAATTAATTGAGTAATTTTTACTTATAATAGTGTGCAAAACGTCATTTTTATTGTATCAAATCCGCACCCCCCAATAAAAGAAAAACCTCTTAGCCTATTATTTTGATTAGATTTCTTTCTTGTCAAATCTGTCCTGGCTTTAAATAGCATATCATATTAATTGGAGTGCACTCTCAAATAAATAAATAAATATAAAAGCATTCTATTTCATTTTCACTATATATCATCTTCTAATTGAATTAAATATATAAATAAACAATTGCACTCGATAATATGACTTTACAATCTTTATATTTATAAACTATTTATACCCATTTTTTTCATTAAGTTTTTTTGTACATTATGCTATAAAAATTGTACTTTACAATATATTAGACAAACATACTCCTACCATTATAACATCCTTTATCTTTTTCACTATTGTTACCATGTACATGCATCCACTATATATTTTCTTATTTTCTTCAATAATAATAATATATACACATTATATATTGGAGTTACATGTTAGTTATTTTTAAAAATATAAATATAAAATTTATAAAAATATTTTACATTATTATTATTATTATTTACAAAAATATAAATATCTAAAATCTAAATAAATTTAAAATTTTATTATAAAATATTAATATTGGACACATATCTTTTGCGCATCGCGCATAGAAAAAACTAGTGTGTGTGTGTGTGTATATATATATATATATATATATATATATATATATATATATATATATATATATATATAGGGAAGGGTTCAGTTGCAGGTATAACTTCCCGTGCGGTTGTGCGGTTACACACTTTAAGCTTTAAAATGATGCACCTTAAACATTAAAATGACGCACTTTAAGTACAAAAACTACGCACCTTAAGCACACAAACAAAACACCTTAAGAACACAAGCCACGCACCTTAAGCATTAAAATGGTGCACCTTAAGTACACAAACCACGCACCTTAAGCATTAAAATGACGCACCTTAAGTATACAAACCACGCACCTTAAGCACACAAACCACGCACCTTAAGAACCTTAAGTTTCAACAACTCATGCACCTTAAGCATACAAATCACGCATCTTAAGAAGGAAAATCACGCACCTTAAGCTTCAAGTTTGCGCATCTTAAGTTTCAACAACTACTCACAATAAGCACACAATCCATGCACCTTAAGCACAAAATCCACACACCTTAAGTACAAAAATCACGCACTTTAAGCACAAAAGTCACGCACCTTAAGAAGGAAAACCACTCAACTTAAATTTGATATAGACGCAAAAATTACCAAATTACCACCGTATTTTTTTTTTAATTTTGTTAATCCTGGATGTTCATTTAAGTAAGATCAATGGCTCATATTTAACCGCACGGGACACACCCAACTGCACGGGACATACCCATACCAACTGCACGAGACACAAACCACGTGCCTAAATTTTTAAAATGGCGCACATTAAGTTTCAACATTGACGTACCTTAAACATACAAATCACGCACCTTAAGAAGGAAAATCACGCACCTAAAGCTTTAGGTTGACACACCTTTAGTTTCAACACTGACGCACCTTAAACACACAAACCACGCACCTTAAGAAGGAAAACTATGCACCTTAAAAAGGAAAACCATGCACCTAAGCAACCACACAACTGCACCGAAGAATGCCAACCGCACAGGAATCCTTTCATTCTTAAGGTGCGTGCAGTGATTTGTATGTTTGAGGTGCGTCTGTATTGAAACTTAAGGTGCGCCATTTTAAAACTTTATGTGCGTTGTTTGTGCTCTTAAAGTGCTATGTTTGTGTGCTTAAGGTGCGTAATTTGTGTAATGAAGGTGCACCATTTAAAAACTATAGGTGTGTGGTTTGTGTTCTTAGCATAAGGTGCGCGGTATGTGTACTTAATGTGCTCTGTATGTGTGCTTAAGGTGCGTAGTTTGTGTACTGAAAGTGCACAATTTAAAAACTTTATGTGTGTGGTTTTTGTTCTTAGCTTAAGGTGCGTGGTTTGTGTACTTAAGGTGCGTAACCGCACAACTGCACGGGAAGCTATACCCGCACCTGAACCATTCCCTATATATATGGTTGCGCTCCCATGAGAACCACCCTTAATGTGAGAACGTGAGGACTAATTTAAATCATTAAATCAGAATGATATACGACTGAGATTAAAAAGAACAAATCACATAGATTAAGGAAAAAATCCCTTTAAAATATTAGAAAATATAAGGTTAGGTAAATCATTCTTATTAGAAGTTATGCATTCCTATACAGAATGTCATGCATTTTTATACCAAATGTTGTGCATCGATAATTCTCTGGTTGTGCATTCAAACACCGCCAAAAATCCTACGGTGGACATCCCAATGTCCTAAGATGCACCGCACTAAGTGCATTAATGCACATCTCACCAGCTTATTGTGATGCACAACTCACAACACTGGGTTGCACAACCGTACTACCCAGACATGTGTGTGTATATATATATATATATATATATATATATATATATATATATATATATATATATATATATATATATATATATATATATATATATATATATATACACCAACATCTAAATATACGAAATATTATACTCAAAAGAACGAGCGCAAAAATAAAAAAAAATATTGATTACTTTCCATGGACGAACACTCGATCAATGATGAAGAAATCGCAACGGTGATGATCCAAGAAAATAGGAAACAAGTTTGGCCAATGATTACCTATGCGTTCACACTTAAAAATAAAAATAAATAAATAAATAAATAAAACACACTACTACCTCTACCTTAACAAAAAAAATACATCTCATCTTAAGAAATCAAATATGGGTCATAAAAAAAATTAATGCACAAAATTAGTTATCATGTTCTCACATTAAGGTAGTTCTCATTCGAACGCTACTCATATATGAAAGAGATCAAATACGAAAGAGCTCCTAAATAAAAAATGAAGTGAAATCTAAGCTGTTGATTTAATCCATCGTTGTTGCAATCCATTTGCTATTGCATACCTCCTTTGCTGAAATACAGCATGCCAACAGACTGGCTAGACAATACAAAAACGGACTACACACGCATTTCTGCCCCACCATTTATATTGATCTCCACGCCAAAATTTTCTGGATTGCTCACTAACATCATTCGCATTGCTGTTTAATTTTGTTTCCTTAGCTTCCTCTATTGCTGGGAATTCAAATTTGTATTAACATTACATTTTGGAAAGAAAAATAATTTGTATTTTCCAACGAGTATATATAATTTTGGTTTACAAATTTTATTGGGTAAAGTTATGAACTTTAAGTTTCACAATTGTGCACCCTAATATAAGGTACAAAGTTATGTATCCGTAAGTTCAAAGTTATAGACCTTAAGTTGTAAAGTTATGCATCTGAAGGTTTGATTAAAGTAATGCATCTGAAGGTCTAAAGTTATGCACCTGTAAGTTCAAATACACTCTTAACATTGGAAATAGATGGATGGGTGGATACATATATTCACTAGTCAATACACTATTATGAACTCGAACAAAAACTATACATTCGAAGAAGGAAAAATATGCACCTGAAGAAGGAAAAATATGTATTCAAAGACGAAAAATAATGCAGGCAAAGACAAACAACATATGAACTTACTTATACAAAATTACCATAATGTCAGCATGTGTTTTTTTATAAAAAAAAATTTCTTACATTCTAGGCTGTTGGTTTGGACTTTGGACTGTATCAATGGCTGAAATGTAACCTTTTTTTTTTTTTTTTTTTTTCCACCTTAGAGCTCCTTCGCATTTGATCTCTTATGTGTGTGTGTGTATTTGTGTGTGTGTATATATGTATGTATGTATGTATGTATGTATGCGTGTGTGTATATATATATATATATATATATATATATATATATATATATATATATATATATATATATGACTTAACTCACCGCGCTACCAATCAATCAAATGAATCAACGCTAATAACAATCACCACAAATGAGTGACGATGAAAATCCGTAGTCAATATTCGAGGTTGTGCATTGAGTAAATCCCGTCTTATGCTCCTAGTCATCAAATGACCACAATGAGGTAAATTAACTTAGATTGTTCAAAACTAACCATCTTTAATCAAGAGTATAAATAGATCACTCCCGTTAAGAGTTGAACTTATGATATTGTGGTTATCAAGTCAACAATTTAACTTAATTGAGTTGTACAAATTCGGTGTTTTTGTTAATTGGGTTGGTGGATAGTGCAGTTCTCTATCCACTATTCAATGGAATACAATTATAGCATCAGAAATAAAATACTATTTATGTTCTTATTATTAGGTTTAAATTTAACATATTCCTGACTATTATTAACATATTTATATTAATATATTTACATCAAGAGTCATTATTCATTGATTATGTCTCCCACTCCCACCTTTAATTATAGTAAATTACTGCTCGCACTGATTTAATTCACTAATTTAATAGACATTGTTTAGAGGAAGAGATCAAAGTTTAAACTCGGTAGCAGCCGTGCAAAGATTATGTCCACAGTGAGCAGATTCTTTGTGTGTACTGACATTTGATCCTGTCTGTTGAGTCACTAAGTTACCCTGATTTATATCCTTCCAATGCTATGTCGGATTGAGTATGGGCCGTTAGGGTGGGGTGAAGTAAATTATTCAAATAAAAATCTAAAGTCCGGCCGCAAATACCAAATTTGGTCCCACGACTATTAGCAAAATGACAATTTTGGTCCACATGTTTCATTTCTACCAATTTTGGTCCCACGACTATTGTTTTAGTACCAATTTTCATCCATGACTATTGTTTTAGTGCCAAAATTTACCGCGTCGGTCACCCATCCGTTTAAAACGTGCAAAAATCTAAAATTGTTAAGCGTATTTTCATCATTTTCAACTTAATATCTTAATTTGAGTATGAATAAATGGATTTAAGTCCTAAAATCGATCAAAATTTGCAGTTTTCCTCCCCATTTTATCTTAATTTGAGGAGGAGAATTGTGAATTGTGATCTATCTTAGGGCTTAAATCTCTTTATCCATGCTCAAATTGGGATATTGAGTTGAAAAGGACGAAAATACCTTCAAAAATTTTAGATTTCGGCACGTTTTAAACGAATGGGTGACCGGCGCGATGAATTTTGGCACTAAAACAGTAGTCGTGGGACCAAAATTGGTACTAAACAATAGTCGTGGGACCAAAATTGGTATTCGCTCTTTTTGTTTATGGACAATTTTGCCTTGTAATATTCAATAATTGTTTGAATAAATTAATTACGGACTATTTAAAGAGACACGTGAGCAAATTAGTGAAGTAGACCTCGATCCACCATGAATTAAAATCTTTAAATAAAAAAAGAAGAAAGAAACTAAAACACTAAATCATTAAATATGTTAGTATAGTATATTATTTTAATCATTCTGAGCTCATTTGGCCGGCTCTTCTTGAAGAAATGTCACATGATCAAATCTCGGTGGTGGGATGATTGACTTTTTAGACTACAACACTTGAAGAAAAATATATTGAACATATACTATCTTGTAATAGAGTTGATAGCTAGTACGCAAAAAAAAATTATATTATCTTGTCGAATAATATAATGCAATTTCTTTCAAGAAAACCGTAGGCAATAAGTAAATAAAATTACTATTTATTTTTCAATTACATTAAAAAAACTAAAGTAAAATTAATTTGTACACTCTATCTTTTAAGTCACAAGTAAAATTGATTTTATTATTATTTTAAATTGTTGACACAATCATCATTTTATCGATTCTCATAAAATTAAGGGTAAACACAACAAGAAGGAAAAAAAAAATAAACCACTAATCTTATTATTGTATTAGCAGTTTACTTACCAACTGTCTCAAACTACTTTAATTTCAAGAAACCTCATGCAATAAGGAAAAACATAATAAAAATTTTGCTCCATTTTTCAAGTCTCTTCCACACATACACACATTGATTATGATTTCAATTTTCATCTATTAACGAATAAAGAGTCTATTTTTACTAAAATTTATTTAAAATTATCTAATATTTAATTCCGATTATGATATTACAACCAAATGCCCCTTAATTTGTGTATTCTATCTTCTAAGTCACAAGTAAAATGACATTTTGTTTGTTTGTCTTTTTTTTTTTTTTTTTATAATTTGTTTTTTATTGTATTGTTTTTTTTCTCTCTCTTTTTTGTTTTTATTGTTGTTGTTGACACAGTCCTCATTTTATAACTTTTCATAAAATTAAAAGAAAAAAATGACAAATTATAAAAGAATGTGCAAACCTAATGCATGTTGAATGAACTGTTTACGTAATCAGTTGCGTATAGAAAATATATTTGTCAAACGGTAGATTTCAATTCATAGAGTGGGGCAATAAGTTTGGATGGGGAAAGATGCCCGGATTGAAATGACAATGCAACTTGGGGCAGAAACGGTGAATATAATATTCTGACATGGAAAACGTTAACACATTTAAAAAAACATGAGGAGAGCATTGTGCATGCTTTTAAATGTGGGAATTTGAGAATGGACCCGACAATCCTTCGTTGTGACGTTTGCTTCCTTTTTTCTTTGTGTTTGACAATTAATGTCATTGCTTATTGGTGCAGAGTATAGTATACTTTTTATAGGTGAGTGGGGAATCCTACTTTATGATCCTAGTTGGTAAAGGAGATAAATTAATATTGTTCATAATTAATTAGTTTAAACTAAGAGGACTGAAGTTTGAACTCGTGACCTTGTGGTTACTGGTTACAAATTTGCAGTGTATTCTTAATCATCTTGATTGGAGTTATCTCTCTAGTCTACTTTTTAGGTGTGTAATATAATTGATGGGTTGGGTGCTTGCGATCTGCCTAGGAATATGTGGTTGTTCTCAATTCAAGTAGTCGGTCCAGACCCATGCTCCTCCTAGATTTTGAGATGTATTTCTTCATTCATGGAAGGGAAGATTTTTATGGAAAGTATAATTGGGAAGATTCTAGGCGAGTTTTGTACATAGAATTCGAATTATATTCAACCCGACTCACTGTGAATTTAACTTTTTAAGATCCAACACCCACAATCACCCAAAAAAAATTCGATCCATGCGGAGTCGATTCAGGTGGATATCCGCAGGTGATTTATAATGTGTTATTTCAACTATTTTATCTAATTAATTATATTTCATATTATGTTTTCAATATTTTTTTTAATCTCATTTTGGTGTATTTTAATTTTTCATCCATAGTCAACAAATTTGATGGATTGACTCTAAGTATTTTATTTATTTATTTTAACTAAATATTTTGTTTTTTTTTTTTTTAAATATCTCATTGATTTTTAATCTTTCCCCCTCACTGACAAAAATTTCTGGATCCGCCCACGCTGCTCATCACATCCTCAGAATCCAGCTCATGATCGAACACAGTTGATACTTGACAGATCGAGAAGGAAGTGTGGTCGAAATTAATATAAAGATATATCCATCAAGTTTCATGTATTGTGGTCCTCAGATCAAGATTTTATCAAGGCATAATCCTTTCTAGGTGGAAACAAGCAAGCCACGTACTATCTATATATTGATAACAAAATTCAGAAAACAATTGAAAGCGAAACTCTATTCTCTTCTTCAGTGATCAGCACTCTATAATAAGTAGAAAAAACACCATACTCCAGCCATATTCCTTTGAGTTTGCTTAAAAGTCCTGTACCTTCATAATGCCAGGTTTGTTAGAAGCAATCTTGCCTAGTGTATCTCCAGCAAATTTGAACAATATATCATAGTCCAATTGAGTGACCCTAGTCCAATCCAATCTTATATTATAACATAAAAGAAAGGACAAAGCAACTAAAAATGATCAACATTTTTAATTGGCTATCTAGAGGGGACTTCTGAACAAACTAAGCTAAGTTGTTCATATGTACCGTTCACCACCAAGACAACAGTCGCAACCGCAGACGCATCAACGGAGGAATGCAGGATGAAGAATTACCTGAGGAACTTTTTGCCGGAGGAATTGTTGCAGGAGTTACCTGAGGAGTGAGGAGCTTGGGGACGGGACTTACGTTCTAAAAAAACATTAAACATAGCGACAGATGGTGAATCCGTCGCTAAAATAAATAAAATTTCTGACCGTGAATAATATAGCCATGGAAATTCTAATCCGTCACTAAAATATAACAATTAAAATTAATAAAATTTTTGAGTCAACCCGCGAAAAATTTATCGTTATATTTCGCACCAGAATTTACGGCTAAAATTAGCTACGTATTTAACGACGGAAATATTCTATAGCTAATCCGTCGCTAAATGTCTATTTAACATCAAAATTAAAATTCATCACTAATTTAGCAATGGAATAGTTTCGTCGCTAAATCCGTCACTATATATGCATTTTTTTAATAGTGGAGGACAATGATGCAAGATCAAGAATTGACAACCCAGCTAATGTGAGAGTTACATCTAATGTGGTGCGTTTCTTGTGGTCACTAGGCGCTAGTCTTCCACCTAAACCACTGAATTATCGTGATTTAATTTACTACTTCGCTATCTTGTTAGGCTTGACGAGAGATTTCGCTTTTTATGGAGAAATTATAAAGAAATCTAAAGTCATTTTCAATTATGGACAATTTTTACTACTACGTAATAGTCAATAATTGCTGAGAAGAATTAATTATTTAAAGAGACACATGTTTTGCAATTTTTTCTCAACAATTTCTTGAAACTAAATGTGAATTTTCATATTTTGGTTGGTGGAGAGTTGTTTCTTGAAACTAAATGCGAATTTTCATATTTGGTTGGTGGAGAGTTGTTTTACTGGAGTTCCAATTAGTACAAATAAGAGTAAAATTGTCCCTTGGTTTCTTCAACATTTAAATTTCCGCCAAGTACTTCGTAGTTTAATTCAAACCAAAAGTCAAAGGTAAAGGTTCGAGTTACATCCCAATGAAGGAGATTGACATAATCATATTGAGCAGATATTATATATAGATTAAATTGTAATCACAAAAAAAGTACTTAAGGGAGGTGTATTCAATCATGATTTTTATAGATTTTTAAAATGATAAATTTTAATAAATTTTTATTGACTTTTATAGAGTCGTTTAAAACTTTTTATAACTTTGTAAGACTCTCTAAAAGTCTATATAAAAAACATTCATAAACTTTTATCAACTTTTTTATTTTAAAAAGTTTACAAAAGTCATTGAAATTCTAATTATATATATATATATATATATATATATATATATATATATATATATATATATATATATATATATATATAGGGGTGCACTCTCGTGAGAACTCTCGCCCAGGTAGGAAATGAGAACGCCCCACAGTCGTCCACGTGTCCAGATCAACGAATCAGATGCAATTTTAAAAAAATGACGCGGTGGCATTTTCGTAAATAACTGGAACTTTGGTGCACCTAGTTTCACTTACAAGTGCACCTAGTTTCACTTACAAGTGCACCTATTTTCGCACATATTTTCACTTACAAGTGCAAGTAATTTACCTTATTAATATTCATGCACCTATTTTCGCAAATACTTTAACTTACAAATGCAAGTAATTTACCTTGTTAATATTCATGCACCTGGGTGCAACCTAGGTGCACCTAGTTATAACATAGGTTGCACCTAGTTATAACATAGGGTGCATCTAGTTATAACATTAGGTGCACCTAGTTATAACATTAGGTGCACTTAGTATTGATGCTCACTGTACCATTCACTTGCACCTGTAATACATTTTACTTGCATCTGCAATACATTTTTTCTTGCACTTGTGCAAGTAATTTACTTTGTTAACATTCATGCACCTGGTTGCAACCTATGTGCACCTAGTTATAGCAATAGGTGCACCTAGTTATAACATTAGGTGCACTTAGTATTGATGCTCATTGTATAATTTACTTGCACTTGTAATACATTTTACTTGCACGTGTGCACCTATTTTCACTTGCAGGTGCAAGTAATTTACCTTGTTAACATTTATGCACCTGGGTACACCTATGTGCACCTAGTTATAACATGAAGTGCACCTAGTTATAACGTTAGTTGCAACTACATTCCGGACACGTGGCGCGCTGTGATTCGTCCGCAGTTCTCTCCTGGGCGACCAGTTTGCACCTGAACGCGATCCTATATATATATATATATATATATATATATATATATATATATATATATATATATATATATATATATATATAACTTGGAAGGGGGAAATCCACATAGGTTCTGGTAATGCATGCTAACCAGGATTGTACAAGAATTGTCACGATGGGCATTCCATCTTATCATCATCTAACAAATTACATATGTTCTCTAGAGGATCAGACAGAATGTAGATGCCTTTAGAGTAATTTTTGGACGATTTAGTCAGCTGGTCCGCTACTGAAATAAGTTCTCGTGGTATTGTTTCTAGCAGGCTCCAAGACTCCACCTTGCGTAGCTCCTGTTTGCATGCTTTCAGAATATTTCCTACCACACTATTAGAGGTCAAGCTGCTCATTATCTCACGTGCGATTTCCTGTGAGTCTCCTTCGAGTATGATTTTCTTGAATCCCCTGATCTTTGCCAGTTGTATGCTTCTTAGCAAGCCCCAAGCCTTTGCTTATATGGGGGAGCAAGATCTTATGTTGTTGACAAAATCACATATCCAGCTGCCTGTACAGTCCCTAATTACTCCTTCGCATCCTGCTTTGTTTAGTGAGTGGTCAATAGAGTCGTCGAAATTTATTTTTACTATTCTTTCATCTGATTTTTTTTCAGCTTCTACTTACCCAGTTGACTGCATGAGCTGTACCCTGATGAGCTCTGGAGCGCAAAGGCTGCTTCTATATGGGTCATCTACGACTCTATCCACTGTATTTTGGACTAGAGAGGGTGGCTAGAACCAGTGAAAATTATCTCGTTCCTCCACTTCCAAATCTACCAAATCGTTACTGCAAACAACGAGTTTTCATTTTCTGGTCTTTGCCCATTACGTTTGTTCGCGATTCCATAATCTAGCCAGCTCCGGAATGGTAGGTTGTTGGATTTCAAGTGAAATTGAGGAAGAAATTTACTCCAAACTTCATCAGTTGCGGAACATTTGCACAAAACGTGATCAATATCCTTAATCGCCTGTGTACATCGCCAACATCTGTCACAGGATGCAAGGCTTCTTTCCATTCTCAGGCTATTTGTCATTATTTTTTCATAATGGGCTAACCACAAAAACATTTTTATCCGACTAGGAGTCTTCAATTTCCATATCGCATTCCATTCAGCTACTTCAAGTGAATTAGGGTGTTCAGTTGTAAGATCATACGCTGAGCGAACTGAGAAGGAGCCCGGTGTTTCATTTCTCCAGCCATTTAGGTCATTAGATTTTGGATCCTCATCAATCATAAAAGCTGCTAATTCGTCGAGGGTACTTATCTGAAGGAATTACTGCAATAGCCTCTAGTTCCACCTGTGCTCTCTAGTCCAATAATCCGCCACTGTTTTGTTAACTTCAATGGATGGAATTGGTCAGGTTGAAAGAGGATTAGAACCCAGCCAAGTATCCTTCCAAAATAGGGTGTGCATCCCGTTTCTGACCAGCTTCACCATTCCCTGTTGTAGCCTTGGTTCAGTCTTTAGAATCCTCTTCCATACATTTGACATGTTCGTTTTTGGGCGCCAAGTAGAGCAGCTAGTAGAGTTCACCGCATATTTTGATTTGATGACTTGACTCTATAAGCAGTCCTCATCTTGAATTAAACGCCAACCAAGTTTGGCTAAAAATGCTTTGTTCATAGATTCCAGATTGCATAATCCTAAGCCTCCACGAGCTTTGCTTCTTGTAACTATGTCTCAATTGACCATATGGCATTTCCTTTTGTTTTCGGATGAACTCCCACATAAGAAACTTCTAATGAGTTTCTCAATCGTCCTAATCACTCCTTTGGGCAGCAATGTCATCTGCATGGTGTAGTAGAGTGTTGATGATAAGACCGACTGTGCCAGAACTTGTCTGCCTGCTAGTGAGAGGGTCTTTGATTTCCATCTTGTGAGTTTCTGTTGGATTATTTCAATTAGCTCAGCATATGTATCCTTCTTCAGCCTTCCGTGTATGGATGAAATTCCTAGGTACTTCCCCATATCTTCAACTCTAGGTATTCCAGTTAGGTTCGCAATCCTTTGTTGTAACTCAACTTGGGTATTCTTGGAGAAGAATAAGGAAGATTTCTTGATGTTAACTCTTTGCCCATATTGATCACGATAGCTTTTCAGGCAGTGAGACATCTCCCCTGCTTGCTCCACTTTGGCATCTCCGAATAACACCATATCATCTGCAAAAGAAAAAAAAAGATGGGAATGGTTAGGTCCGTGCTTGCAGAGTTTAATACCTTTCCATCTACCATTTATCACCGAATCGATGATAATATGGTTGAGTTTTTCAATACACAAAGACCCTGTTTGGTAAATGGTTGTTGGCTGATTTGGTTAGCTGTTTGGGTTAGAAGGTATGGTTTGTTGATAATATTAGCTGATTGTAGAAAGTTGTTTGATAAATTAGCATTTAGCTGATAGCTATTTGGTATAATTTCTTTTCTCAAAAAGCTAATTGAAAAGGCTGCTTTGAGTAGCCTTTTGAATTTTGGCATTTTGGAGTTGCAAAAAGCTTATTAACCAAAAAACTAATAGTGGTCAAATAAGCCAAAATTGGCTGATATGCTGATTATTTACCAAACAGGGCCAAAATAAAGAGTAGGGGTGAAATTGGGTTTCCCTGTCTAATTCCCCTTTTCGGATAAAACCAGTCTGATGTATGTCCATTCCAATTGATCGCCAATCTTAATGATGTGACACACTCCATTATATTCCTTTTCCAATTCTCATTAAAGCCAATATCAGTCAAGAAATTTTCTATAAATCTCCAATCCAGTTTGTCATATGTTTTTTCTCAGTCTACCTTCATAATCATCCACCCAATTGCCGCTTTCCTTATCCTCATTGAGTTTAGTACTTCTTGGAATATGATAATATTATCCGATATTTGTCTGTCGGGCACGAAACTATATATCTTGGTGTCAGCAGTGAGCCTACCAATTTCTTTGAGACTTCCTTTATTCGATTAGCCATTGTCTTCGTCAGAAGCTTATACGTAACATTGCATAATCCTATAGGGCGCGGCTATTTGACAGATTCAGGACATGATACTTTTGGTATGAGGGTGATCAAAGTATCATTGCAGCCTAATGGTAGTCTGCCCCTTGAGAAAAAAAATTGTTGCAAACTTAATCAGACTTTCTCCAACAATCTCCCATGATTTTTTATAGAAGCCCACAACAAAACCATTTGGGCCGAGCGTTTTGCATGGCTCCATCTCAAATAGAGTTATTATTTATTTTTTTTAATTTCTTCGGGTTGGAATGGACGATTCACTTCCTACCATTCATTGTCATCTAATCTAGGATACTTGCCATTTGCTAGGGATTGGGAGCTGACATCCTGAACCTCTGAAAACAAATTAATAAAGAAGTTGCGGATGTGCTCTACCAGTAATTTGTTATCAGTAATCCAGAGGCCATCCTCTTATTGTAAGACATTGATTTTGGCTCTATTGTTCTTTACCGTAGTCACCGTGTGATAATAATGTGTGTTACAATCTCCAGATGTGATCCACTCTTTCCTTGACCTTTGGAACAAGATAAGTTCCTCTTGGTAGAGGGTATCCTCTAATTCTCTCCTCAGTTTCCTATCAAGTTTTATAAGGTCTGCTCTAACCTCCTGAGTTAAGCACTTTTGTACCCCTTTGATTCTCGCCAAGAGGCGCTTCTTTCCGTGGAAAACATTACCAAAGACGTTTTTATTCCAGTTTGCCAAGGATTTTGCCACCATTAACTTGTTAGCTTCCAAGTCATTTTCTGATACCCAAGATTATATTGTTGAACACATCTCAGGAAGTCCTTATGCATAGTCCACACCATGTTAAATATGAATTTTCTCTCCCTATTAAATTTTGGTCTTGAGCTGCATGAGATAAGTAGTGGCAAATGATCGGAATTAACCATTGGAAGATGCTCAACTTTGGCATCTGGAAATTTGAGCCTCCATTCCACACTGCTTAATGCTCGGTCGAGTCTTGCTGCTCTAAAGGATTATGAGTTTAATCCCCTCATCCACGTGAATTTGAGCCCTCAAAGCCTAAGTCCACCAACCCTTCACGAAAGATCCAGTCCTTAAAATCTACGCATCTTGATGAATTATAACAGCCCTGGTTGCTTACTTCCTCTACACTGGTCACTGAAATTCTAAATTGAATACATCCTTACAAACTTTTAATGATTTTGATTCTTATCATTTTTAATTTTCTTACAAAACATGTTATAATATATCATAAAATTCTTCTTATCACAAACATGTTATCTAAAAACATAATAAGTCTCAATCAAAGTTATATCCCTAATTTATGTCCATGTTTTTTGTGCTAACCATTTTGTATATTGTGTTTTTAATTTTGAGTTGTACTATACAATATTTTGGACAAAAATACCCTTACCGTTATAACTCTCATTATCTTTTTCATTAACTTTACCATGCACATGCATCCACCATATTTTTTCTTATATTCTTTAATGATAATAATATTTGTAGACATTATATATTGGATTAATATAATAAACATTTGTAGACATTATATATTGGATTAATATAATAAATTTTTTCCATTTAAATTTTACTATGTAATTAGTAAGAATTTGTTAGTTATTTTTTAAAAATATAAATATTGGGCATATGTTTTTGCGCATCGCCGTCATCGTGTATAGAAAAGACTAGTAGTATTAATAAGTATCAACAAAAAAAATTCATAAGAAATTCATAACAATATTGAACACTAAAATTTATAGTAATAGAATTGGTCAAATAAAATATTTAAAAATATAATTACTAGTTGCATAAAATAAAAAAAAAATATAATATATATATATATATATATATATATATATATATATATATATATATATATATATATATATATATATATATATATATATATATATAGAATATTAATCAAATGTGGCCGTGCTCTTAGGTGTGGCCGTGCGGTCACACACCACTCAATGTTACGAAATACACCACTCAATGTTAAGAAACACACCACAATGAAAATATACAAAAACACCATAAAACACACCACACACCCAAAATAATGCACCATAACTCCCATGTCCCTAATGGTGCATTTGCTAATACTGTGTGGTGTATATTTGCATACCTAGTGGTGTGTTTTTGGGTGATGCGTCCCTAACGATGCATATTTGTGTGGTGCATTTTCTAACACTGAGTGGTGTATATCTGTATACATAGTGGTGAGGCCGCACTGTTCACACCTAAGAGCACGACCACACTTGAACATGACCCTATATATATATATATATATATATATATATAATTATACTTGTTATACGGCTAGGCATCAAGCAAAGAGTTATTATTCATTTGTTTGAAATAGCTAGCAATTTGAGACTGCTAACAACAACAAAGTGCTACTGTTTGCAGCCCCAAATTGCTGTTGCGAACAGTAGTTCGTTATTCGTAGTAGCCTGTTGTTAAAAAAAATATTAGAATATAAAATAAAAAGAATAAAAATAAAAATATACAAGTATTTATACAAATATTATGAAACATATAGTAAAATTTGACGGTGTTAGATGAAAATTTTGCTTTGTTCATGTATTTAAGGAGAAAAAGTTCTTAGGAAAAGTTTAAAAGTTAAGGAGAAAAGTTCATAATAGCATAAGACACAACTATTAATTTATTTCAGATACAAAATTCATACTCTTTTAAGATATAAAATTTCATAACATTAAATACAAAAACTTACAATACAGTGCACTTTGAAACTTGGTCGGATTGCGGTTTCCGTGGTGACTCCAAATTAATTTATTGGATTGAAAAGAATATAGACGAAGCCGATAGTCCAGTTTTATTGGGTAAAGTGTTCAATGCTGAAGATACTTAACTTAATGGAACCGACAATTGTAAAGCCCAAAGAAAGACCCAATTGGCAGATTTATCGTTCCCCAACAACCACCGTCGTCGGTGAATCGGTTCCCAACCCGAAGCTCCGGCGAACCTAACCAAAAAAATAGATTGTACATAGAGGCTGAGCTCAATATCATCGTGATATTCTCCACTTCCCGGTAAGGGAAGCTGGCGTCCGATATCTGGAAACGCTTATTTCCTGCTCGATCGAGGAGGCCATCCGGGTTGCTTTTGCCCCGACACGGACCGCTCCGGCTATCTACTGCATCCGCTCCAATGGATATGAATCCTTTCCGGCTATGTTCCGGCCTCAGATTCCTAGGCTATTTCATGATCGTCATCGTTTTAGCAATTGTAGCTGTCTCCTATTACGCCGTTGTTATTGTCACCTGGGGCCCTCACCTCCTCGACGGCGGCTCCAATTCCTTCTTCTCCTTCACCATTCTCACTATCTTTCATGTCCTCGTAAGCCTCCTCGCTGATATTTTTCTCCTTCAATTATCAGATGCATTCACTGTTGTTTCTCTACTTATAGATACAAATTTTCCTTACTGGAGTTAATAGATAGTGTTGGTGGAGTTCGTTAACTTAATTAGCTTGAATTTGTGAAATACTGGTTGAATTTGTTAATTCGTTTTTGATAATTAACTGTGTTATTGGTTTTCATGAGCTTGCGTATGAAAATATAGAAAATTTATGAACTTGGGGATAGTTATTTCTATGGTCTGCTTTTTTCAAAAACTATAAGTTGGCATTGTTAGCCAATTGTGTTGGATGTTTACTGGGTAGGCAACAGATTAACCCTACTCACTGAGTTTCCAATGGTGATATGGAAAACTAATGCTTGTGGATTTGGCTATTGGATGTGTAGTCTTCACTAAATTTGTACTCACCATGCAGCTTGTATTGCTATCATGGAGCTACATTAGGGTAATCCTTCAGGACCCTGGTTCTGTTCCAGAAAACTGGAAAGTAGTACCAGAGCAGAGTGTAGAGGAGGGCTGTTCAGTGTCGTTGCCTGCTAATGCAGGACCCGAGAATGTGGTCTCTGCATCATCATCTTCAGGCACAGGAGAAAGAAGACAGGCTGTAGGATTTTGCAGTCATTGTCAAAATGGCAAACCACCTCGCTGCCATCACTGTTCTGTTTGTATGCTCACTTTAACAATTTACTTTTTATATTGGCAATAAGATGCATATGAATTCGTCTTCTCATCTTCAATGTTAGTATTTGCATTTTTTTTTTGTTTGAGGAACCGGAGGTTTCTGTTGACAGAGCCTGAGGTGCTTGTATGTCTTACAGGCAATCCATGGTAAAATGACAGAAATTTATGTTCCTTGCAGGCCAGAGATGTGTTCTCAAGATGGATCACCACTGCTTATGGGTTGTAAACTGCATTGGGGCTCGGAACTACAAGTTTTTTCTTCTCTTTGTGGTTCGATGTTCTCCCAAGAATATGAAAATCTAGATGGTTGATGAAAAGCATATATTTTTCCCAGATTTTGTTTTCTTCAATACATATGGAGATTGTTTTTATTTGTGATCAATAGTCTCTCATATCCCGTTCTCGAACTCCACCTTGTCTTAGGGGATCCCATAAAGAAGGCCTCCACCTCTCCATTTGTTTGCATACAAAATGGAAGGTTAAATGCCTGCCTAACTGTTAGTTTTGCTAGCCAAACACTTTTTTTTTTATCCTGCATCATTTTACATGCTTTGAAACCCAAATTCTTTCTACAATTATCATTTCACGGTTTTCTATTTGACAAGCTTTTTAAAAACTTTGCTTTCCTATTCAAAAAAAAAAAAAAAACTTTGCTTTCCAGTTTCCACAATCACCACTCTTTGGTTTTCTATTCAACATGCCTTTTTCATTCTATATCCATAGAATTTCATTTACACAAGCAAAGAAAATATATTTATTACATTGGTGTGTTAATATTGTAGTTTGATATGCTGTATAGATTTACACATTTTTGGAGACAACACTGGATACTTTGGTGCTGCTGCCAAGTTTTATAGAATTCTTCAAAAAATCCAAGCACCACTCTCTCTCGCCTGGCAATCTTGCTATCATTTTTCTGAGCTTTGGTAAACTTTCTTCACAAATCTGTCATTGTTACACCTTATAAATATATATATTTCTCATTGTTTCCTTATTTCTTACAGATTTTACCTTGGTGCAGTTTTAAATCTAGCGTTTGCACTCAGCCTTCTTTGTTTCGTTGTTATGCATGCATCTCTTGTCTCCAGCAACACCACTTCAGTGGAGGTTTGTTGGATGTTTTTCAAATCTTTCTTCAATTTGAAATTGAACCTGACGATATTTCTACAATAATGCTAATAGTTATCACATATGGAACATTGAATATTTTCCCTTGTTAGCCTCATCTGTATTTTTTGATGATAAGTTATAGATCCATGGTTAACATAGAAAAGAAAAGGGAAAGGAAAAAAATTACAGTATTATGGTATAATATGGTGAATTGAGTATTAATATTGCACATCTGTTAATGAATGGAGCCTGATTTTATTAGTGACTTGTGAAATTCATTTAAATCCTTTAAAGAATATGTGAAAACCACAGGTTCTGACTCATAATCATGGTGAACATTTACTGTGTTCCTCTCTGATGTTTCAGGTTTATGAAAAGAAAAGAAATGTGCGATGGAAGTATGACCTGGGGTGGAAACAGAATTTTGTGCAGGTGAGATACATATTGATGATTTTCTCATTTTACGTTTCCTCTGAAAGAAAATAAATTCATGAATTGAATTATTGCCTACTGCTGGCAAACTGACTGCAGTGTCACTGTTTTGATTCTTAATTGTTATTCTTCATTATACTAAAGATTCATTTCCTTACTTTAGCAACTTGAGCTCATTACTATTGTTGAGAAAAAAATTACAAGATAATGAAATGTAATGGTTGATAATTTAAGCTCAAGTGAATAAATTGCATCTTTACCCTGTAGTTTGATGACATCACTGTTACCATTCCAAATGGAAGGTCACAGACATGTTCGAGTCCCATCCTAATCAAGTATGTTGATAAATCATGTTGAACAATACTACGGATAGGTTAAATTGTAGTCACCAAATTAAA
The DNA here is from genome assembly GCA_003576665.1 of Ipomoea trifida. NCBI lineage: Eukaryota > Viridiplantae > Streptophyta > Magnoliopsida > Solanales > Convolvulaceae > Ipomoea > Ipomoea trifida. The sequence continues at coordinate 18,790,095 of CP025654.1, forward strand.
AATGGGCATAACTTGTTTTGTTATCTAGCAAGTAAAAGTAATATTGTGATAGCCTGGCCTGGCCTGGCCTCACTAACACTTGAGACCTGTTTAAGGTTTTTGGGAGTAGCAAGGCATTGTGGTTTTTGCCATTATTCTCAAAGAAAGATTTGGAGAGCATCCCTGCACTGCATGGGTTGGAGTTCCCGGCGCGCTCGGATGAGAATCTCAGATCCAGCTAAAGGTAACATGCATGCCTGCAGCAGAATTGAAGCTTGTTGTATAATTGTGTTTCTTGTTTTCATCAATGACTTGTTGTTTGTTGTTTGTATTTACAGTTTCATGTGTGTATCTTGCAAGTTTGAATGTATATTCTGTACTATGATATATGATAATGATGTATTTGGGGTTTGCCAGTTGCCTGTTGCCTGTTGCCTGTTGCCACCCACCTTCACTAAATATAGAGTACGCCGCGGAGGTAGTGCGTCAACGTCCCAAATTAAATTGAAAATCAGACTAAAATCTGCACGACCTGACAGCTGGTTGACAGTTGATACATAACATGTGTTGCGTGGTTTTTGTTTGATATTACAATACAAACAACTCAACACATTAAATTGGAGACTCTGCTATAGTGACTAACCCCCTTTCTCCTATATATATTAGCTCTCTTATCCTTTATATTCATTTCAAATATAAGAGGTTGTAGTTTTTCAAAGTTGGCATCATTGAATTGGGGAGAAGGAGAATGCTATGATTAACCCACGTCATCCGCAATCAATCAATTGTTATACGGTGTGGTGTGTGGAGCATGGTGATTCATCAAAGATATGTATAATATCAAATCAAATTGTAATATAATTAAAATGATACTTTAGTGTTGTTATAATAAACACAATAATGAGCATAAACTGATAATTTTATCATACACAAATCTGAGTGTTACATCGTTAATTAATATTGGAAAATGATTGCTTTTGAGTTTGATTTTGTTGAAAACACTCGAGGCAAAGCTACGCCGAGTTGGGTGAGAAAGGAGTTAACAATAGCAATCATAAGACTATTTTACATTTTTACCTAGCTTAATCATATTAACAAGAATTCAACCCAGAACCTCAGAATAATAAAAATGACAAAAGTTTTTATGAAATGGTAAAAAGGGTCGAGTTTCTCATAAGTATTACACTTTCATTCATAAGTATTGATGGGGGATAGACTAAGGCTTAGTGTTGGAAGCTCGGTGTGGACGAAAGAGACGACCAATGTTGAGAGAGAGAGGGCTCTGAAGATGGTATGGTGGTGCTGCGAAGCTTGATCGATTGGTCGGTCGAGAGTGATTGAACATAACTATTGAAACAATTAATTGCCATGGAAGAAAGGTCGAGCTAGAGAAACAAGAAGAGGACGAGTCGGACCGGACCATCCTAGAAGGGGCCAAGGTAAGAAAGGCAGTACAAGAAGGGCGGGGCAAGACAGACAGTTATGGAAATTTCCTAAAGGGTTTGGCGGCGGAAGGCGAGAGATACAGAAGGAAGGTCGAGATAGATTAGGGGAGTGCCTAAAATGTAATAAAGAAAGAGCTTCTAAAATGATTTAGCAGTTTCCTAAGAGAAAAATCCCTCACCACTTGTATAAATAGGGGTTCTAGGCCTCGAGAGGCACAAGCAACTTCGCACACTTATAAGCAATTCATTGTACTCAAAGGCAATTCATAATACAAAGAGTGCTAAAAAGTTACTTTAGTTTTCCGATAGTGTTAGTCGATTTTCCAGTGGTGTTGACCTGCCGTTGATTATTCCGTGGACGATAAAACCAACAAGTATTACATTTTTTCTTCATAAGTAATTTTTCAACCCCTAAATATTGCATTGATTTAGGAATAAGGGTCAAATAGGCCACTGAACTACACACGAAACTGCAATTAGGCCATTGAACTAAAAAACAATGCAATTGGGTCCTTGAACTACACAAATACATGCAAATTGACCCAAAGTGACTTGTTTGACTTGATCTCCGGCTACCAACTTTAAAAATAATATTTTAAAATAAATTTAAATAAAATAATTAATTAAAATTAAAGTTTTGAAAATTTAAAATTTAAAAAGGACCCAATTGACTTGTTCCTGTTTTATTTTTTTAATTTTAATTTTAATTAATTAATTTAATATTATTTTTAAAGTTGGTAACCGGAAGATCAAGTCAACAAGTCACTTTGGGTTAATTTGCATGAATTTGTGTAGTTCAGGGACCCAATTCCATTGTTTTTTTAGTTCGATAGCCTAATTGCAGTTTCGTGTGTAGTTCGGTGGCCTATTTGACCCTTATTCCCATTGATTTAAAAGTATTACATTTTTCTTCAAAATTATCACTTTTTTTTATCTGTAAATACAATCATTTTATCCATTATTAGTATTATACGTTTCCTCAAAAGTATTAGTTTTCTTAATTGTTCAAAAACTAAATCATAAATAACTAAAATTGCAAAGATAATAGACAAGTTTAACAAGAATTGTGAATGAAGAATGGTCTGCTTCTAATATTGTCCGATAGACTGCATTACACTTTGTTCGGACGTGTGAGATCCGATTTATCTTATGTTGTTTTAATTATTTTTTGAATACAACTGACCCTATTACATTGTAGTATCTGTTCATCTATACTTTTCTCGACCTGTTGAAGTACAAAGAGTCAATTTCGATATCTCCTCCACTGAGGCTCGAACTCATGGCCTTTCATTTGAGAGAGGCCACTACATGCCATTTGAGCACAAAGTGCTTGGCTTATGTTGTTTTAATTTAGTTATTTCTAATTGTACATACGTGTTAATTACTTTGTTGCAGTCTTTTGCAATGTCAACATCTAGTATTAAACGTATAACCTTGTAATTTAATTGAGACTATTAACTTGTGCAATACAATTAAAGTTTTGAAATTAGCCAAAGATTAAAACGGCAACCCTCTCTTCCGTTTTCAAATTGGCTAATTATTCTTTGTAATCGTATGATTAGATTAAGTCCGCCTAATTTGATCTCTGGCCTTGAAAGCCACAATAAGACATTGAATTAGGCAACAGTATATATGCTTTATTTGGCTTTCCTCCCTATTAATATTCTTTGAGGTATTGTGTTTAATTATTGTAGTTATATAATGGTTTCAAAATTTGTAGTTATATAATTTGGCCTAATTGCCAAAGGACCAAAATGATGTAAATCAGTTTAAATTGTTTATAATTGACTTATTCAAATTAAGAAGATCAATAGACAATTCTCACGTGAGTCAAATTTAAACTTAGGCCTTAGGGTATCCCCATTAGTGATTTTTGGAGAAGCATGGTTGATGTAGAGGAGAAATGGTGAGGATAAAGAAAAAATCCTTGCAAGAGGAGCTAAGTCTTGTCTCCTATTGTGGGTCCAGCAAAACAAAAAAATAATAGAAGAAGAAGCTAAAGCTGGTGCGCGTCAAGCGCACCAGCAGTGCCCAGTGGGAGCCTGTACTACACGCGCCCACTAGGCGCATTATTGGCGGCCACCCTCATTTATTAATTGTTTTCCTTTTCTTTTATTCATTTTTTATTTTTCCTTCAATTCTGCTCTTCTCTTTTAATTGGCACTTGAAAACCTGTACAAAAACCAAACTATTAGAGATGTTATATTGTTCAACCAACTTAATTGAATAGTATTGCCCAAAATACAATTAGTAAGATTTGATTCCTAAATTTCTCTAGAGGAAGATTTGATACTTGATAGATATAGCAAGCATGATTGAGTGAATTGATGGTCATTAATATAATAGAGGTACCTTGATCGCCATTTGCACATGGCTGACCTCATCAAAACAGCTAATGGCTGCACGGAAAATCAATGTAAAATTGTAAATATGTTTCCTGCTTTCCGCTTTATGCTCCATCCTTAATTGAAAAATGGGCAATATTTCTGACCACCCTCAATTAGTAAGTCGTGATACTATACGTACTATTTGTATTTCACAATCAAATAATTGGTGCTTGGATTGTGGGCTTTACGGCTAAGGTTGGTACCACAACCAACTTCATTGCACAACTTTGGAATTGGGACCTCAGAGAGGGACTCACTATTGTGAAAAATTGATTCGAAGTCTGTCCTCCAAGTCATTAAAAAAGAGAGCGAGTATAAACCGGAAGCTGATACGTTAATCATATCACTGGTTGTAGAACCATTATAAATCATAATCAGGGCATTGAGTTCGTCCATGTTCTTAGTGAAGGAATTGAAATCAATGCACAGACTACTTAGCTTGGTCAATCTTGTTCAATCTATGGACCGGGATAGGAAGATCCTAGAGCACCCACCAGAGGGAATCAAGACTTTGTTGGAAAATGATGTTAGGGGCGTTGCCACTAGAAGAATTTACTAATTTGAGACCTTTGGGTCCCTCTTGGCGTACCAAAAAAAAAAAAAAAAAAGATAACCGATTGTATTAGGGGATAATTGATTCTATTAATTATTTGATCAACGGATAGTATTAATGGTTATTTTGTAAGAAAGTGTTTGATAATTTATATGTTTATTATCAGCAGGTAACTTGTAAAGTGATTTTAAAAACATGAGTATGTATATTATTTTATTTATTGAATTATCTTTAAATTATTTTTAGATTTATGTATAAACTTTAAAATAAGTTTATTTTAATATAATAATAATAATAAATTTTATTGTTATTTCTACGGTTGGTATTTATTATTTTAACTATTGTTTTTGTTTTGATTAAATAAAAGTAATTCAATATTAAAAATGTAAATTCGATTTAAGCAAAAGGAAAAGCTTGGAAAGGAGCATAATCATGGAGTCTGATCTTGTTCCAGGATAAGGGCAATTTATATCGTGCATAATGCATTGTGCACCCCGTACTAAAATGTTAGAATATGAATTTTGTGTATTCTAGGTAATCATTCTGTGTATTCCATGCAATCATTCTGTGTATTCTAGTCAACCGTTCTGTGTATTAATGTTAGTAACACATGTTGTGATGTGTATGTGCATTCAAATATTAAGGAGGATGTGTTCTATGTATTTTGTGTTAATATTCTGTGTACTCATGTTATTAACACAGGTTGTGATGTGTTTGTGCATTCGAATGTTAGGAGGATGAGTTCTGTGTATTTTGTGTCAATATTCTGTGTATTCTAGGCAAATGTTTTGTGTATTCTAGATAAGGATTATGTGTATTATAGATAATGAATTCCCTGTAGTCATTCGTGTCTGCGTTCACTAACATTAAAACGACGTCATTTCGGAACTGTGGACCCTGGTCCACGATATAATGATTGCAGGATAAGCACGTACCGGTGCGAAGATAGGACATATTTATGCCAAAAAGCTCATCATCAGCTCAACAAGTGTTGCATGGTACGTAAGAATTCATTGTTATCCCATTTGTGATAATCTACTAAAATCATACATTTGACATCATAATTATTGCATTCAAGGTGTTGAAAATAACAACGCGGTTGGAGGCCACGTTTTAGGATTCAGTCAGATACCTAACACTGCTTTCTTAAGGCTATGAGACACCAGAAATCAATGTCTGGGACATGCATCAACTAATTCACATACATCTATCCTACCTAAAGGTCATCACTTGTATATACTAATTGATCTTTAGGGGAGGCAAGTTGCCAACTTGATATTAAACTTTATATTCTTGGTACTTAGGATCATAAGACAGACTTTAATTTATTCAGAGGACACTTGTGAATAGCTGGCAAAAGACCACCAGCATATATAAGTTGTTCATAGTTAATTAGATGAGTTAAAAAAAAAAAAAAGTCAATAGACAACGTAACTCTATTGGAGTTAAACTTAAAATTTATGGTTACCAAATTAATTGTACGACTAATCTGGATGAGGTTTCCCTTAACACTCCAAATATTTGTATATGACATTAATTAATTAGTTGTGCGTGACAAGTACTCCTAAACGTGTAAAAGGTGGTAGTATGTAGCTGTGGCACTGAATTAGGGAATTCAAAGTGAATTAAGGTTTGATTAGGAAGTAGCAGCTAGAGTTGACAGTTTCAAAACTACAAAATACTTCATCATTTAATAGGCACCAACTAACAATTTTTTTTTTTGGTACGCTGGAGGACTTAAAGACCCCAAAATTAATAGATTCTTCTTGTGGTAATGCCTTTTGTTTTTTTTTTTTTTTTAAAAAAAAAGTCCTTGATCTCTTCTAGGGTAGCTCCAAAATTATCGTCTCTCAGTTCGTAGATTGGTCAAGATTGGCCAAATAATCAGCGCACACCTGCCAACTAATAACTGGTTTTGAATCATAACGTACTAATGCTTTACCATTCCAGAATGTATCGTTGCTTTCAAACTGGAATCAACTGGATGCCATTCTTTTGTCTGCTTTCATCTCATCCATTCAAGATAGGTTAACTTTGCCTGCACGAGCTTAGCTCAATGGTTCAGCGCAATATTTGGGAGAAAAAATCAAGGTCTAAAATTCTATAGATTATGTTCAAAGTGGGCAATCCCTTGTGGCCACCAGCATTTGACCTTGACTGTTGAGCCACTGAATTACCGTGATTTACATACTCTCACATGCTATCGGACCAAGGTGTGGGAGTTGGGAATTCAATCTTTGGAACAAAAAGAAATGTTAAGTTCTAACAATAACCGAAACCACTTGGCTTTAATTAATCAATTTAATTTGAGATGATCAAACATATCACTCAACTTGATATCAAAGGCATTCCGATATGATGACTCCCTACATGCATAATGCATGATACTCCATAATCATATACATATATATATAGACTTCAATTAAAGTTAAATTGTTATTTAATTTGCACCTCAGCTCATTAAAGATAACTCTCCTAACATTATCATTTCATTAAAAATTTATATTAAAAAAATAAACAATGGAATTGTGGTTGGTAAAAGAAAAAATACCCAAAGTTACACCAACCTCTCTTTGTAAATATGTACTCAAATTAATTAATTAATTATATTTTATACTATACAGTTTGATGTAAAGTCGTAAAAAACATGTTTAACATAGTACAAGATAATAAAGAGCTGAGCTTGATGCTCCATCATATGATATGCATGCATGCTGATGCATATATAATATAAAGAAGGCCCCATGAGCACATCAATTGGGACAGTTGCAGAGTGGGAGATGGGTGTTAGCAGTTGCATTTTAATAACAAGAAAGCCAAAGCTCACCAAGTTTCCAGCTGCCATGTGACCGACATGTCATTTTCTCCTTTTTATTTTTTTTCTAAAATTTTTATTTTTATTTTTATTTTTATTTTAATGCCCTCGGATCTGTCCTTAGCTGCGTATGGTTTGCAGGTGGATGGTCTGCCTGGATTTGATTTTTTCTTTTGGTTTCATAATTTAGGATTTTGGTTTCATTCGTTGACATCAATCTGGTTTTGAGAGTTTGACCATGTCTGGCACATAGTTAACTTATCCGTTAATTTTAGCTTATTTAATTACTATTAATTAGCTGTTTGACTTGGTTAAACATTCAATATAAGTTATTGATTAATTAGTTTTCTGTAACAGCTTATTACACCAAAATGCTAAAATTTAAAATACTGTTCAAAATAGCTTTTTTGATAAACTTTTTAAGAAAGTCATTTTGCATGTAATAAGTTATCAGCTAAATGTTAATTACCAAACATCTTTCTACAATCCGCTAATGCTATCAACTAATCAAACTCAAAAAAAAATCTTAGTCCAACCTGACCCATAGTCCAAAAAGTTTGAAAACATTTAAATTTTTATCTTCAATTTCTTTAGTTTAGACGTATTACATTTATCAATGGTTGAATAAATATAATTTAGGTTAGGCCAAATCAAATAATAAAAATCTTGCCCTAGCCCATATCCCAAAAATAAATTATGTCTACAATTCGTTATTTCAAAATTATTACTATACATTTATTAATGCATAATTAAATATGATTCTGGTTGGCAAATTATATTGCGAACCATGGTCAACATTATAATGTAGACCACAGATAAATTTTCATTTTTAATTTTTTACTATATTTAAGGTTCATTTTTAATGTATTTAAAATTTATTTTTAAGTAGTATACCAAATAATAAGCTTTTAATGCACAATTGCACAAACAATGGACCTTCACAAAATAAATATTCAATATATTAAGAATGAATTTCATGATAGTGGCTGACCTTACGAGGTGAACCATGATCCATCTTATAATGATTGAGTTAGGCCAGGCTAAGCCAAACAATAAAAATTTTGACCCAACACACATCATAAAAGAAAAAAGATGAACTTCTTTTCTTCATAATTATTATATTTATCAATATATGTGACGGTAATAATGTGTTTACCGGTATGTATTTGAGTATTATTGAGTATTTGAATAGCGTTGAGTACAGTGTTTTGGTATTTGAGTACAATATTGAGTGCAGTGCTCAGTGTACAAGGTGAGTTGAGTGTAGTCTTGGCCAGTAAGAAGTGTTGTCCCTCACTATGTAGTTGTGAGTCTTTTTATTCCTTTCAGTTCAGTGACCGTTGGACATCAATACCCGAGGTGTTGAATGCTGAGGAGCTGAACGTCTGTCATCAATGCTGAGGAGCTGAACGTTGGCCATCAATGCTGAGGAGTTGGACCGTTGCGCATTGATGCTGAGGAGTGAGGTGTCTTGGGTAGTTTGAACGGCAACTGTCTTGGTCATGACAACGGTTCCGGGTCGGGTACCCAATTACACTGTCAATATGTATTATTTTTTATTATAATCAGTTAAAAGTTATAAATTATTTATTTTCTTCTTTTTATTATATATAATTATTATTAATCTTTATAACTATTATTAGTATATATTTTCTATGCACGATATTATTACTCAATGTTAAAACCATAGTTATATTAAAATATTTTTTATAAAAATAATATTATATTAATTTTTTTAAGTCATAAAATTCATAGCTGTAGATTTCATATTATATTAAAATTATATTTAATAATTTTGATAATAATTATGGTATGATTAATAATTATTAAAGTTAAAAAGTTTAAATATAACAAATGATTAAATATAATTATGATAACATTTAATACATACTAAATGATCGTAGATGTTTAAATGTTTAATAGTGTATGGCTAATTTGTTCCAATAAAAATTATAGTACAATATTTATAATATAATATACAACTCAATAAGCATAAAAATACGAACATAAATCAATAATAATAGCTTGAATTTTCTCTTATAAGTTTTTTTAGATTAGATAATTTATAAATATTTATAAATAATAATTATTATCATTATCAAAATAATTAGTATTTTATAAAAAATAATTTTGTAATAGATTTATATGTTTATGTTTTTAAAAATGAACAAAACAGCAAATTAAAACAGTAAAGAATATTCCTTTATAAATTTATAATCAATTCTTTATGCTGGTATTCCTATATTTGAAAGTTCAAATCATCTATTTATTGCACATTATGACTATAGATGGTAATATTTAACCACACAGTCTTAAGTACTAAAAAAAAGTGAATATGTGTAATAATATATTCGGAATAAAAGTAGGGTGTGATTATGGGACTTTAATTTGTTGGACAGCTGTATGATCGAAATGAAAAATTGAAACGTAAGAAAAATAGTTACACCCATCCACCACCAACCCTAATTGATCTACGTTACCATATATACCACGTACTCCATAATTCTATATACTATTTATTAGGCGTTACAATTCAAGATGAATACCCTGCTTGTATTACGGAATTCCAATGCAAATGTTGGGCAACCCAATTGATTATTTGATTATACGGGTGAAGTTTGAGAACAATGGTCCAGAATAATCGAGTCTCGCTAGTGCCAACAAATTTACATTTGTTTTTTTTTTTTTTTTGAATACTACTAACTCTATTACAATGCAGTATCTGTTCATAACTACTTTCTCAACCGTCAGTATTGCCTCCACTGAGGCTCGAACCCACCACCTCCCGTATAAAGGGAAGAGTTTGATACCACTGGACCACAATGAAGGAAAGGAGAACTATTTTTAAGCTTGAGTCGTTTTTGTTCAGTTGAGTTACCATGGTTTATATTCTCCAAACTTAAAAGACCCCTAATCACTTCGGTCCTTCTTTTCCAATCATTCCGATTCAGCATATGTCTTGCTTACAAGTCCCCAAATACTTATACACTAGTGTTGTTCACAACAAAGTAAAATTCATACATCATGTTTTTTGGGTTATTAGTGTTAGGAATAATACTATGAAAACATTATTCTGGAAAAATGAACATGCACAAGGAATGAAAGGAGAGCTAGTTTTGTAAGCTTGAGTCGTGTCATACTCGCATTATCCTTAAAATCTCATTTGCCACCTTTCTTTGGTGCTAGGAGCATTGTAGCATAGGTTTTTGAAGATAAAACAAGCTATAGAAAAGCTAAGATATTGTATGGTATATATAGTGATGCAATTCCACTTCCTTTCTCAATGTGGACAAAGGCTACTTACACGCTTTTCCACATGCATTTTTCAACCCAAATGGTCTACTTTGAGAATCAAATTTTCATTCACTTATTATCCATTTTAAGCGTACAATATATCATATCGATCTTTTCGTCTCACTACGGAAAACCTAAATCCACTCTGACCCAATCCAAGTTAAAAGTGAACCCAACATATATATTTGTACCACAAAATAACCACTAAAAATATCATTTTATACTATTTCTTTTTTCCAAAAATTGGTAGGTTATTTTGAACCCTACTCCATGCGATACTGGATAACATGTTTAATGCTTATATGCATGCATTGTATTATAAAAATCATATTTTATATTTGTACAAATTTTCTTTTATTATTCTAATTAGAATTTTATTATTGATATCATAAAGAAAATTGGGATGTTTTAAAATGTCAAGAAAATATTTGACGTGTAATTTTTTTTTAAAGTATAAATGTAATATTATTACTTATGCCGCGGTTGCCACCAACACCATTTTCATTTTAATTAAAAATTAACATTATTACTTCTTATTAAATTTTAGATATCGTATTATCTCTTGTTTAACTAATGACAAAAACTTGTGTGAGGCCGTCTCACCGCGAGATGGGTAGGGTTGTGGCAAGATGAAAATGTAATATTTATACACACAAATGTCATACTTATATGCACAAATGTAATACTAATCAAGAATAAAATTTTTGTTACTTATAAGGGTAAATGTAATACTTTTAAGGGAAAATGCAATATTTTTACATTTCAATTTAAAAGTATTACATTTTTCTCAAAAGTATTATATTTTTCCTAAGTAAGGGCACTTGTCAACATTACTTATTATGGAAAATGTAATAATTTTGATGGAAAATATAATACTTTTACATCAAAATTCAAAAATATTACATTTTTCCTCAAAAGTATTACATTTTCTCTTATAAGTAACAAAAATTATATTCCTAATTAGCATTACATTTGAGTATATAAGTATGACGTTTGTCCATATAAGTATGACATTTGTATGTTGCCTCGACCCAATCGGACCCGATTTGTCTCACAAATAAGGATCCATGAGACGGTCTTACACAAGTGTGACCCCTAACTAAATATATTAGAGAGAATAAGATGATAAAAACGTTAATTGTACAAAATATAGCATTAGTTGAAGTTAGAATTTTTAAAAATTAAATATAAGTTTTGAAGGCTCTCTAGAAACGTAAATCGATACACGAGTACATACAACTTAAAAAAAAAAAAAAAAAAACCATACTAAGTATTTGTTGTTCAAGTTAAATGTAAATATAAGATGAAAATTACGGTGCGTGAGTTTGATTATTGCGAATATCTTATCAATTGAGAATGTCACACAGGATTTTCATAGTCCGGTTTAATTCTCTTGAGCAATTTGTGGCTTATTAACTTATTATCCAATAAGTTATTATTGGGTAATAGAGACAATAGTACTAAAAAAAATAAATTTATTATTCAATACGCACCATTGAATAATGGTTGCGAATCTCTCTTGTGATTGAAAAAATAGAGGTGATGGTGTGTGAGTGTGTATTATTTGGGGAAGGTTCATGCGAGAACGTGTTCTCATATAAAAAGTGATGATTGATCTTATTCATCCATCTAGGTAGATCAACGATTGAGAGGTTGCAAATTTTGCTATAATTATAAAATAAACCATGCCCTTTAAAATTGTAATAATTATAAAATTCATTTTGTGATTTTTATTTTTATTGAAATATCAACGATTGATAAACCTTAATGAAACTCAATGGGGTAGCTCAAGTGGCAACTGGCAAGTAAGCTCTCTTCGTGAAAAAGAATTTCTAGAAAATTCGGGTTTAATTCTCACAAGTAACAATTCCCTCCAGGCTAACTCTTGTGCCTATCTTTTATAAAAATACCATGTTATCAAGATATTCTATATAGCGTGGGGTGGTGACCATATGCATCATTAATCATTTAGCTAGGTTTTAGGATTGAATTACTTATTGTGAATTGTTGTTGGAAATCATTGAAATCAACGGTGCCAAACTTTGATAAGAATTGTTTTTCGCAGCGTATGGGCAAACTAATCGTAATAATGAATGGAAAGTCAAAAGGTGTTGGCAGTTAGATTTTATTGTTGCTCACCGTTCAACTGTCAGCTTTTCTTGTAAGTTTAACTAATTCATCTGCATGCTTATGCTACCCTATCATATCCTAGCTACCTAAGATGGAACCAATTTAGCTTCCATCAATTTTAATTTCCTCCTCTTTTTATATTATACTTACTCATTATCTATTTACCATACAATTAAACTGATGCATGCTCTCTCACCAAAAAAAACTGATGCATGCTCAACACGTCTTCTAACATATATATGCAATCAATTATATGTTTAATTATAAAATTTTTTAATAAAATATTTGAAAAAAATTCTTCAAAAATTAATTCGGTAATTTCTCATGGCGTATGCTTACGAGTTTAAATTTTGAGAGATCATTTGATTTGCACTCATATGTATGAGAGAGAGCGATTATGCTTCACAATTTAAACTTTTTTAAAAATTGAATTGTATTTATTTGATTTAGCCCACATAATATAATTTTTTAATCTGGAACAAATTCTACTTGAAAGTCTTTCAAAGCTCTTTTTTTCACCTTAATATATATGTACATTTTGAGAATCAATTTCTTATTCACATATTATTTATTTTGAGTGTATATTATATCAAATAAATCTTAATGTAGAATCATCTCATCTAATCTATTCATTTGGTATGATCAAACAGTTGAAAATAGCGCAGTAACATTTTTCGTAATTATTGCAAACTTTAAATGTACACTGAATACATTTGAAAGTACATCAAATGTACTCAAAATATAAAAAGAGTGCATTCAAATTTATTACAATATAATTGCTATCGTCTATCTTTTTGCTTACTAAAGTTCATTACAATGTCAACTAGTACTTTTATATTTAAAAAAAAAAACATTAATTTGTCAGGAAAATTTTCTTTAAATGACTTTAAAGACAATTGGAAAATGTGTTTTCCAACTACATGTAAATAGATTATCATCATCGTGGCTGCTAGCTTTTTCTAAATTTTTTTTTAAAATTATAATTTCTAAATTTTCCTAGCTACTAGAATTGAAGATAGCCTCAAAATTTCTTCATTATATTATTAATTATCATGAATTATTGCTTGTTGGGTTGGTTTACATAACAAGACATGCTACATATAAATGCAACCAACTTAAGTGCATTATTATAAATCTTGAGTGTACTATTAGAATGTGTTTGGTTCATGGATTTAAACACTATGAATGGGAATCAAATTATAGTTAGTGTTTAATTGACAACTTTTTAAAACACAACTATAGAATTTGATTACCCTTTCAACTAAACACATCATTCCCTAATTTTATTTTATTTTTTTTTTAAAAAAAAAAGTATCATTCCATCTTATTGGTAATATATTATTTTTAAGTTTCGATTAGTGCTTTTAGATTTTTGTTTTTATTTTTTATGTTCATATTGGTGCTTTGGATGTCATTATATTATGATCAATTGTTTTGATTTTTTGTTTTTGTACTTTTAAAACATTTATTCCCATTATAGGTTCATACATAATCAAACATCAATATTGGTAATCATTCTAATTCCACCCTATTATCAAGCATGGAAAATGCTTTCATCAAAACTCATATACCAAGTATTTGATTCTCATTTCAATTTCGGTTCTCATGTGTGAACCAAAAATACCTTTAATTATCATTTAATGCAATATCAAGATTTATCAAGTGTATTCTCAAGACTTTATATGTTATAAATATGCTAAAACTTAGATTAATTGAAAATACAAATGAACAATAGTACATTTTCTCATTGATAAATATGATTTTTTTTTTTTTAATTACAAGGGAGGGGGAGCCCCGGCTAAGAGGGTGGTGACCACCCGATGCACAACGGGAACATACATCCATCATATCCTCAATGATAATATCAACCAATCCTGGAGGGGTAAGGAAATGCTCCTTCCACTCACTGGCTTGGTGAGCGCCAATGCTGGCAAGCCAGTCCGCAGCTGCATAATTTTGCCCGTTAGATAGCTCTCAGATTAACCCTTGAGAACTTGCTCTGATGCCATGTTTTAATTTTCTCAATGATTTCGTACATAGGCCCTTTGAGCGTGTGTTGCCCTTCGATCCACTTGAGCACATTCCATGCATCAAATTGGACTTCACTATCTCGAATGCCTTTATCCCAAGCCCATTGGAACCCTTTGGCGATTGCCATAAATATATGATTTGAATTCAAGATAACTTCAAATTTACTTTATTATATTATTAATCATTATGAATTGCTTGTTTGGTTGGTTTACATAACAAGACACACTACATATCAATAATGCAACCAACTTGAGTATTAATTATATCGAATACACTCTCAAGCTAGTTTTGTGCATTCTAGTTTGTAATACTTACAAAAATATCATTGTAGATCATATGAAATGAATGCACCAAATAATTCTGATCTGTATTTCTATAAGAAGACATGTTCTTATGTAATTATGTATCTACGCATATATATGCCAAAGACTTTGTGGTCGAGCGGCATAGTTCTGTCTTCTCAAATGAGAGGTCTCAGCTTCGAACTCAAGTATGGGGCATTGACTCTTTGTGCTTCAAATAAGTCTCTTTGAGACTCTTGGAAATGTATAAGCATCATGGTTGCAGTAGGGGGATTTTTACAACTGCCGGCCACCTAGGGAGCAATTCGTCTCGGTCTAGGAGCGCTTAGGCACTAGGCGGGGATTTTTACAACTGTGATAAGCATATATTACACACACATCTAAAATCTAATTAGAGCCGGTATTAAGTGTTTGTTATTTGTGTTGTTCTTTTACACTTTTTTCTAATTTTATCTTTCTCATATTTTCCTTTGACATTTATTTTAACATTAGTCCATAATTAGATTTAAAAATTTGTTAGTGGTATAAGTCACATTAAATGCTTATCTTTGATGCTTTTTTTTATTGAATACTACTAAGCTCGAACCTACCACCTCCCATATAAAGGGAAAGGTTTGACGCCACTAGACCACAAGGTCATTGGCTTATCTTTGATGCTTTTTGTAATGTATATTTATAATTTCTTACCATGTTTTCACTCAATATTTTTTCTTTTTATAATTCTACCATTCTCACTATGTAAAATATAAACACATATATAGATACATGAGTATATGTAGTTTCTATCAATATGGTTTAATTTAATAAAAAAAATTAATTTATAAATATGGTGTCTCTATTTTAATATTATTTTCTTATTTGAACTTCTATTTGTTCTAACTTCTTAAGTAAACTATATTTGTTCTAACTTCTTAAGTAAACTATTTTCCCTACTGTTACGTTACAAGTTGGTATATGTTCATAACTACGTTCTCAACACAAAAAATCAATATCGCCTCCAATTCACCCCTTTCATATGGGAGTGCAACTGAACGCCACTAATCAGAAGGTCTTGGCAACTAATTGCATTTGATAAAAGCTAAATCAAAACTTTTTGAAACACAATACGTACTAAGTTCAATGCATTTTTTAAAAATATTTATGCTAAATACTAATATTTTTTTTAAAAAAATCAATAATATTTATTATAATCATTCAATTTTTATTAACGCTTTTTGTTCATTGAGCATTATTCAACCGAACATAGTGTGTGTTTACAACTAGCATATATATATATATAACCATGACTCACATTATATATTTATATTACCACTAAATTATACGATTTAATTTTAATATAACTTTGATTTATCTTTACTATATTACATCTTATTTAAATTATATTATTTAAAATTAAATTTATAATTACTAGAAATAACGGCAAATTATTGCATGGACCATGGTCCACACAGCTGTGTGGACCAAAAATAAAAAGTACACTATCTTTGTACTGAAAGTACATTATTTTTGTACTGTAGATACATTATTTGATAGTATATATCAAATAATGTACCTTCAGTACAAAAATAATGTACCCTAAAATAATGTACCTAAAATACAAAAATAATGTACTTTTTATTTTTGGTCCACACAGGTGTGTGGACCATGGTCCATGCAATGACTATTGAGAAATAACTCTACCAATTTTAGTCGACCTTGTGAATCATATTCTACTGTATAATTTTCTGTTTAGGTGTAGACAGGCCAGGCATGTTGGGCGTCTAACCTTCTCGGCCTAACAACACATTTATTGATTGTTGACGATCGCTCACCTATATCCACCGCCCTCTGTGCTGCTGCTTATTATTATTATTATGAATGAATCCACTATGTTCCCATTACTCCTCCCTTCCCACATTCTCACTCTATACTCATAATCAATGAATATATAATTTTTAAAACAAAAAAAAAAATTTGTAATATTTATCATATATTATACATTATTTAGTACAAAAAGTTTGAAGTCAGCATTTATGTGTGTAGTTAATTTTCTGAGACAGCAATGTAACATGCACCTTTCCAGAGTCTTAAATAACTCCATACCTTTTTATCGGATGAAAAAATTTAATTAGATTCTCAGAGTTCCAAAGTCTGTGTGTCCATATATATATATAGAGAGAGGGGGGTGGGGGTGGGGGCTGTTAAATCAAATGAAGACTGCGCTCATGTATAAAAAATGAAGACTGATCTTAATCGTCAATTAGGTTCATCAATGGTTGAAGGTATTAATAAAAAAAAAAATATGATATCAATTTTATAATTATTAAAATTTTTTAATAATAACGTTTATTTTATAATTATTACAAACTTGAAAATTTAGTAATGATAAGATTCTAGTCTTTGATTTTTCAATATAGAAGGTGTGGATATATCCACACGTTTTATAAGGTTGGTATTGCCACTAAACCCTCCCACATATATATATATATATATATATATATATATATATATATTTTGTTGAAATTCATCTATCAATACCCAAAAATATTACAACTTTACATCTAAAAATATTTTACTTTAAAAATAAAAAGTGATGACTAATAATAATCTAATTGATAAAAAATAAAAATGGTCAATTATATATTTGTTATGAACTAAAAAAATTTATTTCAATTTTTTTTTTTAATTATGACTATCTTGATGGTTAGAAATTCTATAGGCATTTAAACATACGTAGAATGTGCAATAATCGATTATCAGTTATAAAATTATAATAATATTGATTTTTTTTTTATTTTTTTGTCATTTACAACTATGTTAAAACATTTTAGGTTATTTTAATTATTAACTGAAATCAACAGTTGCACACCCGGCCCTTTAATTACATGTACGTACAACTTGTTAAAAGTTACAAATATATGCTGTTATTTTATATATCACAAATTCAACACTTACATTTTCCCTGTATTTTATTATCCAATGAAGATTTTAATTGCATTCACTTATAAGAAATCCAAAAAGTATCCTTTTTCTAATACTTCTATTAAAATGAGAAATAATTTTATCAAATGCAAATTCAGTGTCATAAAATATCATACAAATTTCTCCTTTTTCGTATATATCCTACAAATTAAATTGACTTATCGGCTTCACAAACTTAATATAATATGAACAATACTTGACAAAAGTGTAAACCATACATTAAATTTATTTTATTTTATGTTGTTGAGACTTGAGAAGTGCGTTAATGCATGAAATATACATATGATGGGCCCTTAGCTTGACATAGACAATTGTTGATAACTTTCTTATGCACGTCAAAACTATATAAATGATTGAAATGGGAAAAGCAAAGTTACGTTAAACTTCATTTTGATTGAATGAAATGGGAAAAACAAAGTTACGTTAAACTTCATTTTTAATTAACCCATCCGTCAAATCCAAATTAATCTCGTAGTGGTGTAAATACGAAATACTTTAACAAAAAGCAAACACACACAAAAAAAAAAAAAACAAAAAAAGTTAATGTAGTTGATTTATCGGCCTGAGGGATCGAATATGAATTGGAAGGATCTCAATATTGGAAGGTCTAAATTGAAATGGACATGATTCTGTAAGCTTAAAATTAGTCTATCGAAATTGGGATCACCTAAAAAAAAAAATTTTGAAATAAGGGTCAAATAGGTTCTTAAACTATAAGCCAAAGTGCAATTAACCTCTAAACTAAGAAAAGCTCCAATTAGTCCCTTTAAATTCTATTTTTATGCAATTAAATTAATTAACATGGTGTCGGTAGGTAACTTGTAAATTTAAAAAAAAATAAATAAAAACTTAAAATTTAAAAAACCAAAAAAAAAAAAAAAAAAAAAAAAAAAAAAAAAAAAAAAAAAAAACCCAACTCTCCGTCCAGTTGGACGGAGAAGCCGGCCATGGCTTCTCCGTCCAACTGGACGAAGAAACCAGACTTGGCTTCTCCGTCCAGTTGGACGGAAAAGACGGACGGAGAAGCCTGGGCAGGCTTCTCCGTCCAACTAGACGGAGAGGCTCAGAGGCCTGCCTAGCTTCTCCGTCCGGAGAGGCGGCCAGATTGCCGGCTTCTCCTTTGAGGAGAAGCCGGCGATCTTCTTTTTGTTTTTTTTTTAATTAATTAATTTATTTTTATTTTTCCTATCAAAAAAAAAATTATTTATTTAATTAGTTTAAGTTTATTTTAAAATTACAATTTTACTTGTTATTACATGGAGTTTACCTATAAAATAAGTTAATTGCACAACTTTAATAAGTTATGGGTTAAATTATATGAAAGTGAAGAAATAAAGGGGATAGTTAAAGTTTTTTTAATTTAAGGGGTTAATTGTACTTTAGCTTATAGTTTAAGGACCTATTTGAACCTTATCATTTTTTAAAAAATCCCTATGTAATTTTTTTAACCGTTTTTTTTTTTTTCTCTCTTCTTCAGAAAGTGTATATTGAGAGTTGGGTCACTATCAATCCCCAAAGAAAATAAAAAAATAAAAATACTGAATTTGATATAGAAACGCAATTTTACAAAAGTGTACATTCGTGTCAACAATGCAGTTTAAATTTGAAATACGTATATATGTAACAATTAATCCAAAGCTTTTACAAAAGATTGACTTTGCTTCTTTTAGTTAAATAATAAGTTGTAGTAATTTCACTTTCATGATATATTGAGAAGTATAATTTCGTCACAACCTACCAATTGTGTTATTTAGTAGTCAAATTATATTTGCAGTTATAAAGCTAATTAATTATTTCCTACAATTGATTTATATAATAAAGGTTGTAATTCCATAAGGAACTCACATTAATGATTAGTGATGTATAAAGGCGGAATTACTGGGTGAAATTCTCTCCCTCTCATTCTGTTAAAATTTAAGTTTGTAAGGGTTAAAATATTTATGTTGAAAAAGGTTACAGGTATCATAAAAAAGAGGTTTCACATTCCTAAAGGGATTCCTATTCCTAAAAGGAGGTTTCTCATTCATTTTGAAAGAGGTTTCTCATCACATCTATAAAATATATAGTGCACCTAAATGCAAATAAAATATGTTAAAGTGCAACAAATAATGTACACTGAGCATCAATATTAAGTGCACATAATTTTATCAATAGTTGCACCAAACGTTATCATTAAGTGAACCAATAATGTGAAAGACGTTATCATGTGGCATGGTTGTAGTAGGCGCTAGGTGCTAGTCAGGCGGTAGACTAACACCTAGTGCCTAGGCGGCGAACTATAAAAACAAGAAAATAGTACATGTGTGTGGGTGTATGTCATGTATGTATGTGTTGTGTGTGTGTGTGCGCAATAAAAAAATTAACAATGCGGCTTGTCCAAGTTAACTTGGCTAACTCTGCCGAGTTGGGCGACTTAAATCGGCCTAATTCGGTCAAGTCGGCCACCAACTCGACCCACTCGACCAAGTTAGGCACTAAGCGGCTGCCTAGGGAGCAATTCGCCTCGGTGTAGGGGACCCCCTAGGTGGCCAATTTTTGCAACAATTTCCATGAGGTGCACTAATGTTAAAAAGGTAAATTAATTACCTGCACTATTAAGTGAAAATAGTTATTCTTAGCTTTTAAGTGATTTTACTTGCACTTTTTGCTTGCACACTTGTACTAGTTACTTGCACGCTTAACATATGTTACTTGCATCAAAGTTCGAGTTATTTACGAAAATGTCACAACGTCTGTTTTTAAAAATTACATCTAATTGAATCAATTTTTCCCTGAGCATCTGTTCTCACGCCCATATATATATATATATATAGTCTTTTTTTTTAATACAACTGACCCTATTACATTGTCGAGATCTCCTCGACTGAGACTCGAACTCATGACCTTCCATCTAAGGGTGGCCACTACATGCCAATTGAGCACAAGGTGCTTGGCTTGTTCTGTTATTGTATACTATCTCATTCTTGCAATTTAAAGTTTTCTCTTAAAACAAGATATGTATATAATTAATAAGTTGAAAGAGATTTATACTTCTTGATTTACTAGTGAGATTGATATGTACTAGTCTAAGCTAGCTAGTTGAAAGAATCATAGAGGTCAAAGTATGATTATAATCTAATTAATTTATTTTATTAAATATTATTCTAACATAACTTGTAAAGACTTGTTCCGAAACCCTATCATATTCATGAGTATCAAATAACGAGAACCAATCGCAGTCATTCACGTGTTCAGATCTAACTTATTAGAAACATTATTTTTTAAAAAAAATAGTGACATTTTTGTAAATAATTGAACTTTGAAATGCAAATAAATTGTGTTAAAGTGCAAGTAATTAACAATTTCATATAGTGTACCTAAATGCAAGTAAAATGTATTAAAAGTGCAAATAAAATATATTAAAGTGCAACAAATAATGTACACTGAGCATCAATATTAAGTGCACCTAATGTTATCATTAGTTGCACCATACGTTATGGTTAAATGAACCAATGTGAAAGACGTTTTCATTAGGTGTACTAATGCTAAAAAGGTAACTTACTTGCACTATTAAGTGAAAATAGTTACATTTTTAAGTGATTTTACTGACATTTTTTGCTTGCACACTTGTACCAATTACTTGCACGCTTAAAATACGTTACTTGCATCAAAGTTCGAGTTATTTACGAAAATGTCACAACGTATTTTTTTAAAAATTACATCTGATTCATTAAATCTAGACATGTGAACGACTAAAATTAATTCTCAATTTTTTTCTGAACATTCGTTCTCACGGCCCTCTATATATATAGGGTTGACTTTAACTAGTCATCAATTGCCATATTCTTCTGTTTTTTATACTATTACATTCTTGCAATTCAAAGTTTTCTATTAAAACAAGATATGTATATAATTAATAAGTTGAAAGAGATTTATACTTCTTGATTTACTAGTGAGATTGATATGTACTAGTCTAAGCTAGTTGAAAGAATCATGGATGTCAAAGTATGATTATAATCTAATTTATTTATTTTATTTTTTTGAAGACGAATTAATTTATTTTATTAAATATTATTATATAATAACATAACTTGTAAAGACTTGTTCCGAAACCCTATCATATTAATATCAAATAATTTATCAAAGTGATGAATGAACTGGCTATTGGTCATAAGTCTCATAACCTTGGTATTTAAATCAGGCAATGTTAGATGCGCACAAATAAAATATATGCGCACAAAGTTTTATATACATTTTAATGTAGGATTATTTGGTTTTTGTTTTTTTGGGGGAAATTTAATTTACAAGTGATGAATAAGATTACAAAGAAATTATAACTACTTTGTCGGATCGGAGTGTTGGGGCATTTGGGATTGGGATTCAACTGTTGGGTAAGAAATCATAAAAATTATGTTAACATACAAAATTTAAAGGACAAAGCTATAGGGATGACCAAACATAGTAAATAATATAATATTAGAGTTAATTCCACCAATGGTCCTCCGACTATGTTGATTTTTCAAAATTAGTACTCAACTTTTAATTTGGACAATTAAGTCCCTTAACTTTCAAATTCTTTCCAATGTTGGTCCTTTCGTCAAATTTTGGTTAAGTTGAGGTCAAATGAAGGGGTAAAATTATCTATTCACATGTTTAGTGTATTATTACTCGTATTTCTCATGTCCTATACATTGTATATATGAATATAATCTCAATCGAAGTCTGAATCGAAGCCATATAATCTCAGTCGAAGTCTTTTCGACTTAGATTATATTCATATATACAGCGTAAGGACAGGAGAATTAAAATATGAGTAATAATACACTATACAGGTGAACGAACAATTTTACCCCTTCATTTGACATCAACTTAACCAAAATTTGACGAAAGGACCAACATTGGAAAGAATTTGAAAGTCAAGGAACTTAAATTGTCGAAATTAAAAGTCGGGGACTAATTTTAGAAAATCAACATAGTCGAAGGACCATTGCTGGAATTAACTCTATAATATTATATTGATCAATTTTTTTCACATGACTTTGCTTGCTTAATTCTTTCATTAACGAGTAAGCAAAAAATATGAAAGATAGATGTTAGCACTTGTCACAAATCACATGCTTTGACTGATATGATATATGGTACAAAATTTTAGTCCAAATACATACCATTTCCATATATAATGAGAGAGGAAAGTGTAGTATATAAAAGAAATTTGTATATTTGAGTGCAAATGATAGTGATATATTTAATAAAATTATAAATATTTTTTTTGATAAACATAAAGAATATTTAATAAGTACATATTTCACATAGAAGCAATACTATTATGATCACATGCATGGGCAGTTGGTCAAATACCCCACAATTATGAAAGCCAATTAAAGCTACATACCTTATAGTCAAGCAGCCAACAATACATACATACTATAGCATTATATATGTTTAAATTAATCAAATGCTTAAATAATAATATAATATATTATAATATTATAATAGTGTTTGTTTTAATTTGTAGTTGAGCTATATATTTGGAAGGACACATAAGTTTGTCTTGAGTTGCTTCCCACATATGTAATATATAAGGACACATAAGTTTTGTAGCTACGCTTTAATTTTCTCATCAAGCTCCAACTACCCTTTTCAAACCTTCTTTCTTCTCCTTTTTTTTCTTCATCAATTAGTTCAGCTTCTGGGAGACTATACCCTCTCCCACACACTTTCTTTCCTTATTTCCCTCTGCAATTTATTTATTTATTTATTTATTAGGAGCTGATCCAGATATATCTATCATATCATATATGGCTGCCAAAGACAGCATAGAGATGGAGGAGGAGAGATTGACGGCGGAGATGGATTTCAAAGATTCATCCTCCGTCGTCATCAAGATCCGCCGACGCTTGCCGGATTTTCTTCAATCCGTGAAGCTAAAGTATGTGAAGTTAGGGTATGGGTATTCTTGTAATTACCCGACCGCTTTGCTGGCCATGATTGCGGCGCTGTTTGGCGTCACGGCGTTTCAACTCACCGGTCTGAAATTCGACCGGTTTTCTGAGTTTTATAGCAGCCCCAGTCTGGGTTTGATTGTGGACACGGCTACCGGTGTTACCGGTCTGGTGGTTCTGCTTTTCTTTCTAGGCATTTACTGGGCTCGGCGTCCTAGGCCGGTCTACTTGGTGGATTTCGCATGTTATAAACCGGAAGACGAACGGAAAATCTCGGTCGACTCGTTCTTGAAAATGACCGAGGAAAACGGCGCGTTTTCCGGAGATACTGTTGGTTTTCAGAAGAAGATAGCTCACCGGTCCGGTCTGGGAGACGAAACGTACTTGCCTCAGGCCGTGACGGCTCGGCCGCCGAATCTGTGCATGAAGGAGGCCCGGGCCGAGGCGGAGGCGGTGATGTTCGGCGCGTTGGATTCTCTGTTCTTGAAAACCGGTGTTAGACCGGAGGAAATTGGGATTCTGATAGTGAATTGCAGTTTGTTTAACCCCACCCCCTCCCTCTCCTCCATGATTGTGAACCACTACAAGCTCCGGGAGAACATCCGAAGCTACAACCTGGGCGGAATGGGCTGCTCGGCCGGGCTTATATCCATCGACTTAGCCAAACATCTCCTGAAAGCAAACCCTAATACCTACGCGGTTGTGGTTAGCATGGAGAACATAACCTTAAACTGGTACTTCGGAAACGACCGCTCCATGCTCCTCTGCAACTGTATCTTCCGGATGGGCGGCGCCGCCATGTTACTCTCCAACAAGCGGTCGGACCGGTCCCGGTCCAAGTACGAGCTCATCCACACCGTCCGAACCCACAAGGGCTCCGACCCCAACAGCTACAACTGCGTCTACCAAAGAGAAGACGAACAAGGCGTGGTCGGAGTTTCCCTAGCTCGGGAACTCATGGCCGTCGCGGGCGACGCTCTGAAGACAAATATAACCACCCTGGGCCCACTCGTCCTCCCACTTTCCGAGCAGTTCAAGTTCCTCGTCACACTAATCAAAAGAAAAGCCCTGAAGAACTCCAGGGTGAAGCCGTACATCCCGGACTTCAAGAGAGCGTTCGAACACTTCTGCATCCACGCGGGCGGGCGGGCGGTGCTGGACGCGCTGCAGAACAACCTTAATCTAACCGAGTGGCACATGGAGCCGTCAAGAATGACGCTCCACCGCTTCGGGAACACTTCCAGTAGCTCTCTCTGGTACGAGCTTGCTTACACGGAAGCCAAAGGGAGAGTGGGGAAAGGGGACCGGGTTTGGCAGATCGCATTCGGGTCGGGCTTCAAGTGTAACAGCGCAGTTTGGAGAGCCCTAAAGAGTGTTGACAACTCGGAGGCTTCTCTGAAGGGGAACCCGTGGGTGGACTGTGTTCACCGCTACCCAGTCAAGATTGATATTGATAATCCTCATAAATAAGCTAAGCTAAGCGATTCTATTTATATTTATATATATAAATATATGTTATTATTGTTGTCGTCCACAATCCACTCGTAGCTAGCTAGCTTGCTAGTCGTACATGCATGTTTTATTGTTTTTACTATTGTAATTGTTACTGGCTCATACATCTATTATACTGCAGCCGAGTTAAGTCGTTGTCAAACAAGAAAGTGTACTTGAAAGTAATTCATCCAGAGATTAAATATTTCAGTTCAATGGAAAGTATATATATTTTTGTAATGGACAAAAGTTATGTAGATTAAAATTGACATTAATTTATAGTGCCATCCTTCGAAAAGATTTATGAAAATTGCAATTTTTTTTAGTTATGGGAAATCCCGTTATTGGAGCTGGATGGTGCAAAAATCTGGGGGGAAAGCCGCTCATGTGACTAGAAATTACAACTTTTGTCTTTTTAAGTTTTTCAGTAATTGTTATTTTATTTCATCATTAATCCTTGACTGTGTGCTTGTATTTTGTCACCAAGATTTTATCCAAGTTGCTAATTTTGTGATAATTGTTATTTTTGTACCTAATTCTTTAATGTTATACTACCTTTTATCAAAATTCTTTTTTTAAGATATTTTAATTGGGTACAACTCAATTTACACATCAACATCACCGATCATTAATCTACAAATTTGAGAACAAAATAGTTGAATTCCAAGACATTTTACACTAGCCCTTTGAAGTGTAATTGTTAGGGAATTCAATTGTTTGCTCAAATTTTTCATATTAAAAGACTGTAAAATGTTTGGTAGTTGGGTGGAATGAGAATTATTATTAATAGTTGGGAAAGAAATGAGGAAGTGAAATGAAATCCTTATTTAATAAGGGTATGAATTTTCTCATTAATGGGGTATTTTAAACCCATAGTAACATTTTTAAAACATATCAACCAAACACTAGCAATCACTTTTATACCCATTTCTTATGCCTAAATCGACCAATCAAACGCACCCTCAGTTTGAATTTGAAGATATTTGAAATCAAGAATGGATATACACAAGTGCACATAGTGTATTCACAAAATAACACTAGTACAAAATTGATCAAAAATATTCACTATTTAATTATTTTTTGGCAAAAGGATCAAATAGACACATGTACTAACATTGATTGTTCATCCAGCACCATGAACTAAAATATGATCCATCTAAGTCATTATACTCCTAATTATTTTTCATCTAGCATTTTTAGCCCATTTCTAACAAATAACTCATCTAATTTGTTGACATGGAAAAATAAAATAATAAAAAATGATGACATGTTATTTATATGAATGTTTTGGATGATTTTACCCTATTTCATTAATGAATAAAATGATTTCTTGCAATCAAATAGGGTAGAAATCAAAGTTGTTATATAATGTTTTAATTACAGTGTACTGCACGACTGTGTATGTATAGTGGGATATTCAAAGTTGTTCGGTAATGAAATTCCATGAAAATCGATATATTAAAATTAAATATAATAACTTAAGATATTATATTGGGTAAATTTTATTATTTTTAAAAAAATAATTTAATTTATATATATCAATTTTCATTGAATCTCATTGTCGAACACTCGAACGACACTGAATACCCCGCTATACATATACAGTACACTCCGGTATACATACACAGTACACTGTAGTTGAAACTTTATATAACAACTTTGATTTCTGCCCTATTTCTTTCCAAGAAATCATCCAAAAATATAATATTTTAATATAACAATTTTGATTTCTACCGTATTTCATTGCAAGAAATTATTTTTTTCATTAATGAAATATGGTAGAAATCATCCAAAACATCCATATAAATAACATGTCATCATTTTTTCTAATTTAATTTTTCCATGTCATCAAATTAGATGGATTACTTGTTAGAAATAGGCTAAAAATGCTAGATGAAAAATAATTAGGAGTATAATGACCTAGATGGACCATATTTTAATTCATGGTGCTAAATGAACAATCAATGATAGTACATGGGCCTATTTGACCCTTTTGCCTTATTTTTTTCATTTTATTTTTTTAAAAATGGACTAGCTGCGTCCGAAGTGGGTACTTCGGACGCAGCTGGTTAACAGCTTTTCACCACTTGCGTCCGAAGTACCCTACTTCGGACGTAGAGTATTTTCCTTTATTTATTTATTTCTTTTTAATTTAAGATTTTAGATCTCATCATCTTCGAATTCCCATTTGCGCACCGCACATCGCTGCAGGCCACAGCTTCTCATCGTCTTCCTACCACTCACCACAGCCTCCGCCGCCGTCTGGTTGATGTAGTGTGTAGGGTGATGTGAAAATGGTTGTAAATGTCGAACCACGAGTATTGGGATTTATGGCACGTAGAGAGTGGTCACCTAAACTCTAGTCACCAAGGTCTTGAAATCCATAAGAATCCAAGCAAATCATTTTAAGGTTTAAGGTATAACAACTAAAGAGTATTTTTGGAATTTTGGATATAAGGGAAAGCAAGATTAAACTAGGATTAAATTCTATTGGAAAATATGGGTTAGCCTAGGTGTATTACTCTATTGATGCATTCAACAATTAAATTGGGGGGTGAATATTAACCCTAGGTTCTTGATGCTAGCACAAAGGAATCCAAGTTTCCACAAAGATTAGAACAAAGGTTACCCCATTCTCATGGTGAATCAACCCAAGTTCTTGAAGAACAAAAGCTATTTAAGCCCCAAATCTACCCCTATTTCCATAGAAGAGAAAATGGATTTGAGATTGGGTTGGCTCAAGTCTCCCATCCAATTCCCATTGTAATGGAAGACTTTCCAAAGACAAACAACAATCATTGTACACTAATCATTGAAAGATAGAAATAAACGCAATTCAAACTCAAGAACCCTAGGTGGGTTTCTTCCCCTTTTTCACAATAATCAAAACTTAAGCATCAAAATAGATAATACAACCCTAACTCAAGCCCATAAACTAACTACTCATGATTAAATAACATAAAGAACACAAAAGCACAAGTAATAAACATAAACCTTGATAAAGAAAAGAGATAAGGGAAAGAAAGCTTCTCTATTGAAATGGGTGGAAGAATCTTGAAATCCAAGCTTCAAATTCAAGATTACAAGCTCCAAAAGTGTTAAAATACATAGATCTAATCTTAATCAAACCTAAAAATATGAAATAAATTGAATGGGAGTGTTTAGGGTTCAACCATGGGTCAAAACCAAGTTCAAAATGCTCAAAACGAGCTTAAATAGTGAACAGAGCATGTGTCATCCGGCCTAGCATCCAGCTGGCTGCCTCCTCTCTAAAAACTGCTTTTTGCACTGTAAATCCGCCTAAAACCTCTGGGCTAGCATCCGGCCGGATGCCTCCTCTCCAGAAATTGCATTTCTGAACTTTGTGCCTCCTTTGACTTCTAGTCTGTTTTTCACCATTTTTCGTTTAGAATTACGAAATTTGTATTTCAGGAAAAGTTGTAGCTCTTGAATTCTTCTTTCCAATGGTTCAAATATCACTTAATTTGGACATTCCTAGGCTGAGATATGATCCAATCACTAACATGTCGACATGCAGAAATTTCAACACCTTGACCTTTTGCTTCTCTTTTGTTTTGGTTTGTCTAAAGGACAAACACCATTGGAAATACCTATCTTTGACTTCCTTAGGAATATTGCATCCATCTACATAGCTTCTCTTTGACTCCCATTGACTCCAAATGCATCCAAAATGAATGAAAATCATCATCTTAGCTTCCAATGCTTTCCAACTCATACTCCTTGCAAAATAACACAAATCAACACTAATTCTTATAAAATTTGGAATGATCTAAAAGCACAATGACTTAGTGAAAGGGAGAAAAATATAAACAAATAAGCACTTATCACCGGTCTTCATCATAAGCAAGAACAGCATCGTCTTCGCCGCTCGCCGCCAGTCTGCCCGCCGTTGTCGCGCGTTGGTCTGCTCTACCTCGTCCGTCGTCTCCAGGTAATGGATATTGGATTTCTAATTAATGGAGATCCTTCATTTTATGCTAGATTGACTCTAAAAATGATCTTAGATCTATAAGTGCAAAACTTGTGCTAGAGACTAGAGAGGGAGAAGTGTGTGTGGCTGTGCACGTTGTATTTTGTTCTTGGCATGGATTCAAAGGCAGAAAGAGAAGCTCCAAATGGGAAAAAAGCTGGGAAGCTTATTAGATGCAGTGGTATACTTTTGCAACATTTTATTATTTTGGTTTCTGTTTACTGATTGATTTTGTTGAGTGCTAATGCTGTGGATTGAAGTTGTTTTCTAACTTATTTTTGCAGGTTGTTTGTGCTATGTGTGATACTGAGCAGCAGGTTTAATTATTATTATTATTATTATTATTATTATTATTATTATTATTATTATTATTATTATTATTATTATTATTATTATTATTTGGGTAGTTTTTGCTTTCCTCGTTATGATTGAATGATTTTCTTGCATCTTGCATCTCGAACCTATAGGCTTCTTATGTGGTTATACTCTTTGTTCTGTTGTGCTTGCTGTTCTTGCATAGGTTGCTGGATTTTATGTGAAATGTGGGGTAAAATTTGGGGAATTCTTCTGCGAAATCTGTAGGTTTTATGATGATGATGTAATGTTACTGATTCTCTATCTCTCATAGATCTTGAATTGTGTCATAGGACCTCATTTACAAATTAAAGTCACACCAAATTCAAGATCTATGAGAGACAGAGAATCAATAACATTATATCATCATCATAAAACCTACAGATTTCGCAGAAGAATTCCACAAATTTCACCCCACATTTCACATAAACTCTAGCAACCTATGCAAGAACAGCAAGTACAACAGAACAAAGAGTATAACCACATAAGAAGCCTATAGGTTCGAGATGCAAGATGCAAGAAAATCATTCACTCATAATGAGGAAAGCAAAAACTACCCAAATAATAATAATAATAATAATAATAATAATAATAATAATAATAATAATTAAACATGCTGCTCAATATCACACATAGCACAAACAACCTACAAAAATAAGTTAGAAAACAGCTTCAATCCACAACATTGGCACTCAACAAAATCAATCAGTAAACAAAAACCAAAATAATAAAATGTTGCAAAAGTATACCTCTGCATCTAATCAACTTCCCAGCTGTTTTCCCATTTGGAGCTTCTCTTTCTGCCTTTGAATCCATACCAAGAACAAAATATAACGTGCACAACCACACACACTTCTCCCTCTCTAGTCTCTAGCACAAGTTTTGCACTTATAGATCTAAGATCATTTTCAGAGTCAATAATCTAGCATAAATTGAAGGATCTCCATTAATTAGAAATCCAATATCCATTACCTGGAGACGACGGACGAGGTAAAGCAGACCAGCGCGCGGCGACGGCGGGCAGACTAGCGGCGAGCGGCAAAGACGATGCAAGGATGAAAAGACGATGAAGACCGGACGGCGGCGGAGGCTATGGTGAGTGGTGGGAAGACGATGAGAAGCTGTGGCCTACGGCGATGTGCGGTGCGCAAATGGGAATTCGAAGATGATGAGATCTAAAACCCTAAATTAAAAAGAAATAAATAAATAAAGGAAAATACTCTAAGTCAGCTGGCCCATTTTAACCAGCTGTGTCCGAAGTCAGCTGGCCCATTTTAACCAGCTGCGTCCGAAGTCAGCTGGCCCATTTTTTAAAAAAATAATTAAATACTGAATATTTAATTATAATTAGTATTATTGTTCATAGCTACAAAGAGTCTTGCTTCTTCCAAGAAGGCTTAAACTCACTCCATCATGCATGTGGGGTGTAAACCGGAACACCGCGTGCTACTAGACCACGTCTTTGGTTAAATGAGTTTTTTTTATTTTCAAATATACATATATATATATATATATATATATATATATATATATATATACATATATATATATATACATATATATATATATGTATATACATATATATATATACATATATATATATATATATATATATATATATATATATATATATATATATATATAAAAGAGGCTCCCTTCTCACACAAGATATTCTACCTTAAATAGGAGTCCAAATGCAGTGGGTATAAAACAAGATATTAAATACATAGGAGTAACAATTAAGAAAGGTCTCCACCAAAAAAAAAAAAAAAAAACAATTAAGAAAGGAAAGAAAACCAAAAGAAATTGCGGATATTAAAATAAATATTCAAGTTTGATAATATCAAGAAATTTCAAGTTGCCAAAACCACCTTTAACGTTAGACTATTAGAATTTTTCCAGGAGACCATTCATTCAATTCTTGCACCTCTTCA
This sequence comes from Ipomoea trifida, assembly GCA_003576665.1. Taxonomy (NCBI): domain Eukaryota; kingdom Viridiplantae; phylum Streptophyta; class Magnoliopsida; order Solanales; family Convolvulaceae; genus Ipomoea; species Ipomoea trifida. Next base: position 18,821,683 of record CP025654.1, read on the forward strand.
TGTGTTGCATCATTCTCCTTATGTTGCTTGAGATCAGAACAACTCACCCTTGCATCATTCTATGATTTTATATATTCTCCTTTCTCAATTGGAGAAGACTTGCTCACAAAACATTGTAACAATTTGCTTTCACACTGGGTTCGCTGAGCTCATGAAAGTGTTTGGGCATTCACAAAAGTGTTTTGTATATATCTTAAACATCATCTTCCATATATGAGCCTTCAAATTTTAACATAGTTATGGTCAACATGCTTTAAATCAACTTTATAGAAGACGAGAACTTTATAATAATGAATCTAGCATACCTTCAAGCTAAGGAGTTATGTTGAAATACATGATCCGACTACCATCTTATTTAGGTTCTTTGGTCTGATATCTTTCTTTTAAGTTTTTTTTTTTTTTTTTTTTTTTTTTTTTTGGTGTAAGTGCTATGATCTTCTTATTGCCCAAAATGGATGGAATTATAATTTTCTTTATATTCCATTAAAATGAGTAAATGTTTTGCACTTCTTGGTAAATGAAACCTATGTCAATTTGCCATGATTTTCCAAGCAAAACACAATAAGGATCCGTATAAATAACTTCACACGTCACAGTATGTTTGTAACTCTTTTAAATGAATATTATTGGAATATGATCGACAAATTATCATAACCAATAGAAATTACCTTTCTTTGTTTCATCTCGGCTTGTATTAGGGCTTAGGAGGTAATTTAACAGGTAGTCCAAAATGATGCACAAATGCCTTAATTAGAAACTATTCCTATATATATTATTGCAACTTCCACTATCAATTATAATTTTGCACACCGATCAATAGGTTTGGGAAATGAATGAATGCTATGCCTACATTATCCTCAACAACTTTGTCTTTAAAATCCTTGCTAACATTCATCACATCGATCTGGTGGAGGATTATTCTGCAGCTACAATATCCTGCAAGCTATCTCAATAGTAGTCCTTCTCCCAAAAAGTTGAATCCCCAACCCTAAAGCCCCCACACCCGGACCCGACAGAGTAACTCAGTTGCTCAGCAAACAGGGCCAAATACCGTGCGCACAAGGGATAAATCTGCTCACTTTGGATATATAATCTCAATACTGTCGCTACCAAGTAATAAGTAGTCCATTCTTCCCAAGGCTCGCTAATGGTTGATGTCATTCCACTATCATCAAGCCTTAGGCGTATGTTGGCAAGAATGTTACATTACAAATTTCTAAAAACTCATGATTAACATTTTCTCCATATCTTAAAAAGTTATACGATCGAAGGTTGTCCATTCTATGATCATGGCCAGTTGATTAGTTGTTAGCTTTACAATTTTTTTTTTGGTTAGATCATGGGCCGGCCCAATTAAGGGGTAAAGTGCTAGCCAGATTAGTTTTCTAAAATCCATACAAGAAGGAGTTCAAACTCCCGACCTCTCTTAAGGGACAAGAGTACTCGGCCACTCACGCCAATCAAGCTGGTTTGTTAGCTTTACAATTGTATCTATTTGGTACCATTATGGAATCGTAACAAATGTAGAAGCTGATTAAAACATTGTCTTGTTTATTGCCTAAAAACTTAACAGGTTGGATCTATTGCAAACTAATGTAGGACAAAGGGAACAAAGTAATCAAGAAAAAAAAATTGATTACACTTAAAAAGTTTCTCAATTATGCTATATTTTTTTAATTAGTTCCCAACTATTAATTCATCACAAATGATCCTTTCATTATGTAGAATTTACTGAATTTAGTCTTCTGATATAAGTAATATAGATTATTAAATTTGGTATGGTACATTTTACGTAATTTATGGAACATTTTAAGTAAATTGATAGTTCATGACCAATTTAAAAATTATAATATAATTAAGGAACCATATTGAGTATTAACCAAAAAAAAAAAAAACCTTCAACAAAGTTTATTAAAGATCTTAGACCAAGGCTCACTATCTTCTCACAAAGGATGTTCTATCCTAAAAGGAGTGTAGATGGAATGGGTAGAACAAATATAAACAGGGCGTTTGGTTAAAATGAGGAAACTAGGTGAGAGAGGAATTGTAATTCCATGGGAGATGGATAATGTGAAATAAAGTGGTAATTTAAATTTTACTGTTTAATTTGGAGGAATATAATTACTGGGAATTTCAATTCCAATTTTTAGCAGTGTTGCAAAAGGTGCTAGGCGCTAGTCGGACGTGCAGGGGCGCCTAGCGCCTAAGTGGCCGAGTAATCCGAGTATATCATGTCCATTATTCCCACTCAAGGCTGGGAGTTGTTAGACTGTTATAATCACCCAAACTAGTCAAATACATATGTTAGATATATAGATAGTTAGTTGAGTACATGATCGGAGAAATATAGATAGAAGAGAAGTAGGTGAACAGACAAAAAAACCACTCGGCCAAGTTGAACGCCAACTCGGCCGAGTTAAGTGCTCAACTCGGCCAAGTCGACGCCTAGTCGTTTAGTTGACTAAAAACCGTCTGGAACTGAAATCGTCTTGGTCTAGGGGCGCCTAGCACCTAGGCCCTAGGCTTATTATTACAACATTGACTTTTTGTATACATAAAATTGCTTATTATTACAACATTGACTTTTTGTATACATAAAATTGAAAGGGAATAAGTAGTATAAAATCTAAAATGTCCATCTTCTTGTTATTATTCCTAAATGACCAAATTCAAATTTTGCTTTTCAAAATTTATGTAACACATTGTAAATAAACTCTAGATAGAATTGCATAACGAAAGCAATAAAATAGATAAGGGGTTTTGAGAAAACATATTTGATTGAGGTTGACCTACTGATTGACGTTTTGTGTTGAGAGTAGAAGAAGAAGACACTATAATCGAAAGAGAGATGTCAAACATCAATTTTAGGTTTTAAAAAAAAAAACTAGAGTGGTAATTTTGTCTCAAAGTTATTTTTTTATTTCAATTACGCAGAATTGTAATTCCCTCCAACCAAACAAAGGAACACACAACAGGTTCATTATAGCAACACTAAATTAAATTTATCATTCCAAAACATTTTTATTTGACAATGTACATATAAGCTCTATTATTCAGTTTCATTTTATACGTACAAAATTCATTATAACAACATTAAAGTATCATTTTAAAATTTTAATTTTACTACATGTTTATTTGACAATATACATACATACATAGATACATACATATATATATATATATATATATATATATATATATATATATATATATATATATATATATTAGCTTTGCTATTCAATTTCATTTTATACACACAATAGGTTCATTAAAGCAACACTAAAATATCATTTTAATTCTATTACAAATTTATTTGACAATATACATATTTGTGGCGTATCGCCACGGTCCACATAACTATGTAAACCATGGTCCACCGTATAAAGAGGGTATTGGTCTAATAAATGAAAAGTGTTAGTTAAGACTTGTTTCTAATAGTAGCGTACGGTTTGATTTGGATTTGGGTTAAACTCTTTGTGTGAAAATATATAACATGATGTTGAGACTCAAAGTTAGATTCGCCGGAGATAACATAGATTATTAATAAAAATAAATAAATAAATAATCAGCTCTATATGTATTTAAAGCCATCCCCCAAAAGTGGGCCATCTTCATTCAATGTTCATTTGGAGTTTCTTTTGACAATTTTAATGTTGTGGGCACACATAGGTACACCGCACATTAATTTCAAAAAGAGAAGTGTCAGAACTCAGAAATACAACTTGCTCCTGAGTTTCTTTTTAACCTCCAACAAGGCAACAACCCTCGTATTTTTTTAAGAATAATATTATATATATTCTTACTTCTTCTTTTTTGTGGCAGGAAACAGAAAGTCACAACACAAAAATATGCATTGAGTACACTCTACCTTATGACATCAACAGATAAAGGAATACGGTTTCAAAAAAAAAAAAAAAAAACAGATAAAGGAATACAATGAGGTTCCGATATATATTATAATTTATTTTTAAAAAAATTAATCAAAATTTTATTCATTCCATTTTTTCCATTAATAAAATGAAGTTATGTTACTTATTGGGTCACATAGCAGTTGTGTACAGGTTGTCCCAAGGGCCTAGAAAATTTGCAATTTATCATAACTGAAATTGCGACAGAACACCAAATAGAAAAAATAAAAAGCCTAAACAACACGTGAATGTTAGAAATTTGTCTCTTAAATAAAGCTGTGGTCACACCATACTAAATATAGAAATAACATGCCAACTACTCCGTATAAAATTAGTAGAAAACTCTTACACTCTCCTCCCTTAAGAGAAGTCGGGAATTCAAACCTCTTGCTCCCTTTAATTGTGCTGGTCCGGTGCGAACATGAATTAATCTAGATTAACAAAATGAAATCTGGCAGAATTCACTCTTGAATAAAATAATAATGACAACTATCAAAGACATCAAGTGATATGAAGTGACTCTCCCAAATGGGAGGTCATGGATTCGAGCTTCAATGCAAACGATAAACTCATTGGGCTTCTGTAAGTTGAAAAAGTATATATAGACAAATACATGTAATAGAATCAATACAGATACTACACGTAACAGAGTCAATAGTACTAAAAAAATAATAATAACTTAGTTGTATGACATGTACCCCTATAGTAGAAAAATATTTTAGACCAAATTTAATTAATTTTAAAAAGTTATTGAATTGATAAAAGAAAAAATATATTCTCAAAGTGAAATTAATTGTTTACCGATAAAAGTTAAAGGGGAATGGTAGGCTAGGCTAGGCCAGGCCAGCCGGCCAGGCCATATTTAGTATTTACACCCACACAACTCAACTGTACCTAAGAGGCTAAGATTCACACACATCAAAATCAAAAATAGCAATAGAATTGAAAGTAGCCTACTACGCCAAACCGATTAATGCAACTCTGAATCAAAGCTCCACAACACAGTCGTCACTTACATTAAATCATAAACAAGTTGGCTACAGAGGGGGGTCTAACTAAACTGAACTGCTCTCTTTTGTTTTTCTTATGATGGAAAAAGGAAGATAAAATCGATTAACCCCACGAGTGGGTCTGCCTTTTAGCTTAGCTTAGCTTATCATAGCATACATGTTCATGTTATGAGATACCAATTACCAATCAGTATGGCCGATAACGCCTACTACGGTTCGCATCATCGTTGCTACTACTAGATCCACCTCGACCTTGTGGTCCACCCCCACCCCCATTGCTTCTGTCATTCCTTCGGGGTCGAGCACTTGGCATCTGCACTCCACCTGGCTGCTGACTGCAACAACTTCCGAGTTAGTAAACATCAAAAACTCTCCATGGCAAGCCAAAATCACCATATAGAAATGGAAACTTACAGTACATAGCCAATTCGGCCATCTGGGAGAACCATTGGCACCATCTGCATACCTGCTGGCATCGGCCCTCTTCCATATATCATAGGCTGCAAAAGCATGATATCCAAGAAATGTAATATAAACTCAAGAAAACAAAAGGCAATGAAGAGAAGAGGGTGAAGGAATTCGAACAAGTACCTGCTGAAATCCAGCAGTAGCACCATATCCAGTAGTTACAGACCCATAAGGACTCACAGGGAAACCACCATACCCTGCATGAGGAATGTAATTTGGATGGGGCATTGGATTGTGAGGATTAGACATGTCAAACTTCTTTTCAGTCTGAGGCTTCGCAAGAACCACTTCCAACACCTGACCTGCAATCATATCCATTCATCATATAAGTATTCCATTGAAAAACAATTCTTGCAATGAAACTAAACTAAACTAAACTTTCACCTCAACAAGGTTTTTCCATGGTTTGGAGATTTCTCAACCGTCCCAAATACATGCCACATATGGATTGAATTTTACTAGAATTTCAAGCCCATAAGTTTTTCTTGAGATAATTGACAACAGCATGAATCTAGTGACATCTTTAACCTTCTTATATTGATTGGATTGTGGTATAGGAACTCTTCCTAAGTAACATTAACAACACATTTTCTACATTATGCAGCCAGTGAGGCCAAATAAAAGGAGAGTTACTTGCTAATTCTATGATTTGGAAATTTTCTGTAGCATTATCAGATTGATGGAAATGTAGGAGTACATAGCACAATCACAAGTAATTTCTTTATTCAGATAACTAGGTGATTTCTTCTTTCCCATCTAAAATTTTCACAAAAATATTGTCTGCACACTATAGTTGGGTTTTAGGCTGTTAATAACCACCATTTTAAAACTGTAAACCCCGACAAAACCAGCAGCTTCAACAGAATTGGGCCCAGGTCTAGACCAAAACACTGTGCCTTGCTGCTAATACTGAAAACCAGGAAATATTACCTCAACCAGGCTATAATTGGTGAACTGTATAAGAAGGGCATGATTATGGACTAGGCTATAGTTTTTCTTGTTAAAGATTTTTGTTTTGCTAGTTCCGGGTAAAACAATAGAACTGATATTTGCTCACAGGAGAGCCAAATGCCTGTCATAAACCCAATATACTTTGCTGGCACACACACTTAACCACTCATTCAAAGGAACTACTATATTGAAATGTTAGTGTCATTTTACTTGAGCAAGGTTATTTTGCCCCAATTTTTCTTAATGTCTAGTATCCTGGAATGATTCAGAAGTTATCTTTTAAAACAAGAGGTTCTGATTACAATAATTAACACTAGTTATTTTCTAATCAACTATAAACTTGGCATATTACACTTCATAAATGTTTTCTTGTCTCTGAAATTTATACTTTGGTATATGTTTAAGTGAAAGCTATCTAAATTTTGAATTTGTATAGCTATTTTAACTATATATTATGACTTGTAATAGTCATTTAACTGGCACTGGTTGACCATTACCCAAACTCTGAGAAGAATCTGAAACAATGTAAGCTACCATTCCAAAAATGAGAAATTTGAAATGAGTCTAATTCTAATTTTAGGGAATATTTGTGTTACCTCTTTTTTCTCTACCGTGTGTAGGTTCAAGAATCTATTTCCCAATATCTAAAACATCACTCTTGTGTTGTAATTATGATTGTTTATATTCCCAATATATAAATTTTGAATTCTATAGCTATGTTAACTATATATTATTAATTACAATAATCATTTAACTGACACTGGTTGTATCATTACCCAAACTCTGAGCAGAATTTGAAACATGTAGGCTACCATTCCAAAAATGAGATATTTGAAATGACTCTGATTCTAATTTTAGGGGTATATTTGTGTTACCTCTTCTTTTCTTTTTTTTTTTTTGCTACCTTGTGTAGGTCAAGAATCTATTTCCCAATATCTAAAAGGTCACTCTTGTGCTGTAATTATGATTGTTTAGATTCCATGCATATAGGTCAAGAAATTAGCAGGAGCAATACCATTAATTTCATATTTTTCAGTCTCTTTGATGGCTTTCAATGCACTAGACCTTTCTGCATAGTGAACAAACCCAAAGTCCCGTTTTCCACCACTTCTAGCCGGTGGCATAACAACCTTTGTAACTTCCCCATGGCGTTGGAAGAGTTCCTTCAATTGCTCAGTAGGTGTATTTTCAGGAATATTCTTCACATATAGAGCCTTGACCTATAAAAAGATGTCACAGACATGTAAACCACAGTAAAAATATCAAACCCAAAAAAAAAAAAAAAATCATCTACATAACCTCATTCATACTTCTAATAAGAGTTTTCTTAAAAGTTATACTAAATCCAATTAGTATAATGCATTTATGCAGAAAAACTGAAAATCATACACCAAAATGCCACTGAGCTTTTTGCCCATAATTTATCAAATAGACTGCAAGCTCCAGTGTAAGGTTCAATACCTGAGTAGAAGCAGCAGAATTATCAGGTGTAATCTTTGGATCAGCCCAGGTGACAGTTGGTGTATTACCATCCAGCTTAAAGTTAGCATTTGACATCTTTTGCCTGGAGTAATCTGCGCATGCATTATTGTAATATTCAACAAAAGCAAATCCTCGGTTACGTGAAGGATTTTGAGGATCCTGCAGCCAGATATTAGTAGTATTGTCAGGTGAGAAGTAAATCTAGGATACTAAAATGCCAATGAAAGCATAAACATTCCATTCTAATGCTCAACCAATCAACAGACACCTTTATGAGTTCTATGTTTTCTGCACCAGGACCAGTCTCATCTATGATTTTTTTGAACTCTTCATCAGACAAGCTCTTTGGAACATTACCAATGAACAATCTGTATTTAGTTTCTGACGGTGAACACCTTAACCTTCTGCCCTGAATTGAGAAGACATATATATATAAGATAGACAAAACAATATCGTGCATCAGAAAAATGAATCCTAATAACATGAAAAACTAGTCAAGGGCTAGAGAGTGTTGCAAACATAACCTTGAATTCCTTGTTATGCAACTCCTCAATGGTCTTTTGGGCAACATCTTTTGTTCCGAACGCAACAAAAGCAAAACCCTTGCTTTCTCCAGTATCCCTATTTTTCATGATCCTTATCTGCAAAATGAAGCAAATTTAGAAATAATGGCAGTTGCAACAAGTATAAATTGGATTACAAACATAAGTATGTTAAGAGATATTCACAACTTTCACTCTCTTTATGAATGAAGACCAACCTCAAAAATTTCGCCCATTGGTTCACAGAGATCCCTCAGGTCTTCTTCGGAAATGTCTTTAGGCAGCCCACCAATAAAAACTTCAGACCCATGGGGAGGAAGATCAAGAAGTTCAGCGAACTTCTTTCTCTCATCTCCATTCAAGGAAGCACCAGGTTTTTCTTCATCATCTATGGCTTCAGCAACAGCATCACCTTTATCAATTTCTGGTGACTGCTCTTCCCCACTATCCCCACTTCCTATATCCTCTGGCTGTTCTTCATTGTTTTCCTCACCACCATCTCCAGCTGCTTCATCGTCCATCTGTTCTTCAACATCATAATCCTCTTCAATGTAATTATCATCATCAAGATCCACCCTATCATCCACTTCTGTGTTGTCAGCCATTGACTACTTTACACACCAGATCTTTTCATCCAAGTAAAAAGTTGAACACAGCCACTGTTGCCTGCAAACAACAGTAACGTTAAATTAATGTTATAATCAATAACATCACATAATAAGCAGTACAAAAAAATAAAGAACTTCAGTATATTATTCCAGCCTTATTGCAATTACAAAGACATCACAAAGTAATCATGCAGAAGAAAGTTAACCTACAAACAGCTAGAGGGAAGGGGATATTACTTCTGCCATCCGTTTCCATTGCATTTGAGTGAAACATGCCTATCCTATGACTCATTTCTGGGGCAGAAATGATAAAATGAATCTCAATTTTACAACACATCAACAACAAATTCAGAACTTCTTCTCAATTCTGGTTCTCTATTCAGTAGTCAAAAATATTATGTTTCTTCTCATCCCACAGTGAAATAAATATACTGTAAGAATATATGCAAAATTTGTTCAGAGAGCAGATATCCCAGAAGAAAAATAAAGTCTTGCAAAAACAGCTTTCAGTTTCTGTTTGATGGTTACAGCTACTCCTAGCACCACAAATGAAATCCCCATTAAAACCATATTCATAACGGTATGAACACAATGTTAACTTATCTGTACCCAAAATGAAACCACAGAAACAATTCCAGAGTGCATAATTTAATGAAAGCACATGAAATAGCCACACCACAATGCCAGTTGAAAGCATCCAACCTTATGCTGGAAGAAAGAAAATACACCCCAATGCTACCCCACAAAGAAAACAAAATAAAACTGAAAAGATCAAAACCAGAACATATCCAAAATCTGAGGAAATAAAAGATCAGAGATCAAAAACAAATATGCAGCCAGAAAGACCAATGAACAAAAATATTAACTAAGATCCTATGAATCGAATACCTATCCATAAAAATCAAATCTCAGAGCAGAAAAGAAATGCTAAAGTTTCATTTTTTTTCTAAAAATAAGAAAAAGAACAGAGGGCACGCAAAGAGCGAAGAAGAAACCTTGGGAGCACAGGCGAGAAGGAGAAAGGGCAGAAATACAAGAGTTGCAGAGTATAGAGAGTGTATGTATGTAGCGTGTGAGAAGAACAATATATATCAGTGGAAGTAGAAGAAGAGATTGAGTAAGTGTTAGGGCTTTTCATAGCATACCCAAAATTAAATATCAATTGGAGAGGAATTTTGCTTATCTGTTTGCTCTGTGGACTCTGAAACGAATGAAAAGTGTGAGAGAGAGAAAACAGACCTAGAAGAAGAAGAAGAAGACGCAGAAGTACCAAAATATGCTTCCCTTCCAGAATCGCCCTAGCGCTTTGCCTACTTTGCCTTCCCAGACCGCCCGGTTCGCTGCATTTTCGGAACGATCCTCCATCGGGCTATTTTTGTTATTTTCTTATTTTAATTAAATTTCACTTTTGCCCCAATTAATTCCCCCAACTTCCATTTCCTCAGTGTTTCGAATCAATAAAACAATGTGTTTGGCAATTAGTTGATAGCTAATAACTTATTGGTTTAACAACTAGTTGATTATATTAGTTAATTTGACCAATTGATAATATTAGTTGGTTATAGAAAAGTATTTAATAAATTAGTTGTTTACTCTGATTACATATAAAATGACGTATAAGAGCGTAAGTGTAAGAACATCCCAAGAGTGATTATTAGAAAAGTTTTTTCAAAGCAAAAAAATTGAGGTGAGATTTTCTTAATTAACGGGAGGGAATTTTTTGCAATTTTTTCTCCTACATGTAAGAGTTTTGAAAAAAAAAATAAATAAAAAAGGAAAATAGTTGTAACGCTTCCTTACAATTAATTAGCGAGCGTTTTTTGTAACGCACAGAGTTGCCTCTAGCTGGCGGCCACTCCTACAAGATAGAGTTTTGAAAAAAAAAAAAAAAAAAAAAAAAAAAAAAAAAAAAAAAAAAAAAAAAAAGAGGAAAACAATTGTAACGCTCAGCGAGCGTGTTTTGGTAACGCACAGAGTGGTCGCTAGCTGGCAACCACTTCTACAAGATGGAGTTTTGAAAACAATAATAATAAAATAAAAGAAAAAAGAAAACAATTATAACGCACAACGAGTGTGTTTTGGTAACGCACGGGTAACGCATAGAGTGGCCGCTAGCTAGCGGCCACTCCTACGAGATGGAGTTTAAAAAAAAAAATAAATAAATAAAACAATTGTAACGCACAGCGAGTGTGTTTTGTTAACGCATAGAGTGACCACTAGCTGGCGGCCACTCCAACAAGATGGAGTTTTGAAAAAAAAAAATAGTTGTAACGCTTAGCGAGCGTTTTTTGTAACGCACAGAGTGGCCGCTAGCTGGCGGCCACTCCTACAAGATAGAGTTTTGAAAAAAAAAATGAAAACAATTGTAACGCTGAGTGAGCGTGTTTTGGTAACACATAGAGTAGTCGCTAGCTGGCGACCACCTCTACAAGATGTAGTTTTGAAAAAAAAAAAAAAAAAAAAAACAATTGTAACGCACAACGTGTTTTGGTAACGCACGGGTAACGCACAGAGTAGCCACTGGCTAGCGGCCACTCCTACGAGATGGAGTTTAAAAAAATAAAAAAATAAAACAATTGTAACGCACAGCGAGTGTGTTTTGGTAACGCATAGAGTGACCACTAGCTGGCGGCCACTCCTACGAGATGGAGTTTTGAAAAAAAAAATAGTTGTAACGCTTAGCGAGCGTTTTTTGTAACGCACAGAGTGACCGCTAGCTGGCGGCCACTCCTACAAGATAGAGTTTTGAAAAAAAAAAATGAAAACAATTGTAACGCTCAGCGAGCGTGTTTTGGTAACGCACAGAGTGGTCGCTAGCTGGCGACCACTTCTACAAGATGGAGTTTTGAAAAAAAAAAATAAATAAATAAAATAAAAGAAAAAAGAAAACAATTGTAACGCACAACAAGTGTGTTTTGGTAACGCACGGGTAACGCATAGAGTGGTCACTAGCTAGCGGCCACTCCTACGAGATGTAGTTTAAAAATAAATAAATAAATAAAACAATTGTAACGCACAACGAGTGTGTTTTGGTAACGCATAGAGTGACCACTAGCTGGCGGCCACTCCTACGAGATGGAGTTTTGAAAAAAAAAATTTAAAATAAAAAAGGAAAATAGTTGTAACGTTTAGCGAGCGTTTTTTTGTAACGCACAGAGTGACCGCTAGCTGGCAGCCACTCCTACAAGATAGAGTTTTGAACAAAAAAAATGAAAACAATTGTAACGCTCAGCGAGCGTGTTTTGGTAACGCACAGAGTGGTCGCTAGCTGGCGACCACTTCTACAAGATGGAGTTTTGAAAAAAAATAAAAAATAAAATAAAAGAAAAAAGAAAACAATTGTAACGCACAACGAGTGTGTTTTGGTAACGCACGGGTAACGCACAGAGTGGCCACTAGCTAGCGGCCACTCCTACGAGATGGAGTTTAAAAAAAATAAATAAATAAATAAAACAATTGTAACGCACAGCGAGTGTGTTTTGGTAACGCATAGAGTGACCACTAGCTGGCGGCCACTCCTACGAGATGGAGTTTTGAAAAAAAAAAATTAAAATAAAAAAGGAAAATAGTTGTAACGCTTAGCGAGTGTTTTTTGTAACGCACAGAGTGGCCGCTAGCTGGCGGCCACTCCTACAAGATAGAGTTTTGAAAAAAAAAAAAAAGGGAAAACAATTGTAACGCTCAGCGAGCGTGTTTTGGTAACGCACAGAGTGGTCACTAGCTGGCGACCACTTCTACAAGATGGAGTTTTGAAAAAAAATAAAAAAATAAAATAAAATAAAAAAGAAAACAATTGTAATGCACAACGGGTGTGTTTTGGTAACGCACAGAGTAGCCACTAGCTAGCGGCCACTCCTACGAGATGGAGTTTAAAAAAAAATAAATAATAAATAAATAAAATAAAAACAATTGTAATGCACAGCGAGTGTGTTTTGGTAACGCATAGAGTGACCACTAGCTGGCGGCCACTCCTACGAGATGGAGTTTTGAAAAAAAATAAATTGTAAGCATAACGAGTGTGTTCTGGCAATACACGGGTAACGCACAGAGTGGCCACTAGCCAGCGGTCACTCCTACAAGATGGAGTTTTGAAAGCAAAAAAAAAAATTTGTAACGCACAACGAGCATGTTTTGGTAACGCACAGAGTGGCCACTAGCTGGCGGGCATTCTGAATTATTTTACATTTTTGTTGTTATTGTTGGGTTAAAAACTTAAAATGACACCAAACTATTGCAATGTAAATTATTATTTTGCGCTAATTAATTCCCCAACTTCCATTTCCTTTATGTTTCAAATCAACAACAATATGTTTGACAATTAGTTGATAGCTAATAGCTTATTGGTCCAGTAAATAATTGATTGTGTGAGTTAATTTCACCACCTAATAGAAAGATGTTTGATAAATTAGTTATTTACTCTTATTACATGTAAAATGACATATAAGGGCATAAGTATAAGAACATCCCCAATAGTGGTTATTTTGGAAAGTTTTTTCAAAATAAAAAATTTGAGGTGAGATTTTTAACTAATTGGATGGGTTTTTTTTGCAATTTTTTCTCATACAATATGAAGTTTTGAAAAAAAAATTAAAAAAAATAAAAGGAAAACATGTATATGGCAACATGCTAGCATTCAGTGAGCGTGTTTCGATAACGCACAGAGTGTTACGGTAATGCACAGAGTGGCCACTCTAAATTATTTTACATTTATGGTTTTGTTGTTGGGTTAAAATGACACTGAACTATTGCAATGTGCCAAGCACCTTGTGCTCAATTGGCATGTAGTAGCCACCCTTAGATAGGAGGTCATAAGTTCGAGTCTCAGTGGAGGAGATCTCGAAATTGACTCTTTGTGCTTCAACAGGTTGAGAAAAAGAAGTATAGGGTCAGTTGTATTCAAAAAAAAAAAAAAAAGAACTATTGCAATGTAAATTACTTCATATTATTTTAAGAACTAGTATTTTCGCTCGTGCATTGCACGGAATGGATTTGTATTAATATTTTTAAAATATTTGGTTATATAAATTAAATATCAATTGGAGAGGAATTTCACTTATCTTTTTGCTCTGTGGACACTGAAAAGAATGAAAAGTGTGAGAGAGAAAACAAACCTAGAAGAAGAAGAAGACGCAGAAGTACCAAAATATGTTTCCCTTCCAGAATCGCCCTAGCGCTTTGCCTACATTGCCTTCTCAAGCTGCCCGATTCACTCCATTTTTGAAACGATCCTCCATCGGGGTATTTTTGTTATTTTCTTATTTTAATTAATTGCATTTTTGCCCAATTAATTCCCCAACTTCCATTTCCTCTATGTTTCAAATCAATAACTATGTTTGGCAATTAGTTGATAGCTAATAGCTTATTGGTTTTAGCAAATACTTGATTGTGTGAGTTAATTTAACCATCTAATAGTATTAGCGAGTTTATAGAAATGTGTTTGATAAATTAGTTATTTACTCTGATTACATGTAAAATGGTGTATAAGGGCATAAGTATAAGAACATCCCCAATAGTGGTTATTGGGAAAAAAATTTCAAAACATAAAATTTGAGGTGAGATTTTTAACTAATGGGAGGGGGGTTTTTTGCAATTTTTTATCATACAATATGTAGTTTTGAAGGAAAAGGGGGGGGGGGGGGGGGGGGGGGGAACATGCACATGGCAACACGCCTGCATTCAACAAGCATATTTTGGTAACGCACAAAGTATTTCAGTAACGCACAAAGTATTTTGGTAACGCACAAAGTATTTCAGTAACGCACAAAGTGTTTCGGTAACGCATACAGAGTGGCTACTAGCTGGCGGTCACTCTGAATTATTTTACATTTATGTTTTTGTTGTTGGGTTAAAATGACACTGAACTATTGCAATGTAAATTACTTCGTATTATTTTAAGAATTATAATAAATAAATATAATTTTTGTAAATTTGTGGGCCCACAAAAAAAAATTTAGAAAAAAAATAATTAAACTATCAGGAAGAATGATTTTTGAGATCGAGTAAGATAGTGGAGGATGAGGTGAATGTTAAACTCACAAAAAAATTGGAGAAAAATATCAATTGTTGACGTTGCTCTAAGAACATATTTGGTTCACGAGATGGATTTTGATGGAATAAAAATGGTATTCCATAGGGAATGAAATAGATAAGGAATATAATACAAATTCTATTCCATTGTTTAGTTCACTAAATGAATAAACTTCAAAAGTTGTATTATAGTGTGTGATTGGTTTAAGGATTAAAAACGGAAAAAGTATTCGAATGACATAAATATCCTTCACAAAGAATGTCTATCTACTAATATATATATATATATATATATATATATATATATATATATATATATATATATATATATATATATATATATATATATATATATAATAAAATAAAAGCCAATAAAGTTATGCCTATAACAGGAACTAAAAAATGTTCATCCACTTGTTTGATGAAATTAATGATAATTATTTAAAATTTTAATTATTTTTTATTGATTTTCCTACTTTATCCTCTATTATATTATTTACTATTCTTAAATACCCATCATTTCGTTAGTGTAAACTTTAGTAATAGAATATTACATTAACTGTTTATTATTATTAATTTACTCATTAATTTTTATAAGAATGATCTTAGGTTCGAACCCCCTCCCAATCATAATTGGCATAATTGTTGAACATATAATATAAAATTTAACATTTAACTTTGGTTAATTAATTATCCAGACTATATACATAGCATTTAAAGTTAAGCAACCAAGATTACAAATAAGGAATATTGAAAATCATTTTTATCCTTCGACATTCAATTTTTACATTATTATTCTTAAATTTGATGTTTATTAAATGAATATTTAACTGAATGACCAAATTTGAAACAAAATCAATAGGCAAGGGATCATTGATGGTCAAATTGAAAAACGATGACGAAAATTGGTAAAAACCAATAGTCAATAGACCGTTTATAGTCTAATTGAAAGTCAAATGATAAAAATTAATAAATGCCATTAGTCGAGAGACCATCTAAAAAGCTATTTACCAAACACTATATTAATTGTTTGACCAGTCAAGCGGTTAAAATTGATCGAACAAATCATATTTTTCTTGATAAGTCATTTTCAAAACACCCCCATAAATATCTGATTCTAACCGTCAATTAGGCTGACCCATTCAATTGTGAGCTAATCTTATCCGGTTTTCAGGTTTATCGATTTTATTTTCAAGTAGAGTTTTTGTTACCATAACCCTAAAATATCGGACTATCAAACTTATCAGGTGGACACAACCTCACAACTAAAATTTTTGACATTTTAAAGTTAACGTTCTAAACTTTCAGTTTTAATAAACTAGCACATTAATAAATATAAACTTAAAGAGAAAATTTCACTTTTAATCATCGACTATTGTGACATTTTAACATTTTAATCCTATTATTTTAACTTTGCCTTATTACATTATTGACTTTTATTTCCTTACCACAATTAGTCCTTCGCTTAAATTTTTGTTATTTCAAACATATTGCCCAAACATGTAAATTTTCTCCATTTCTTCTAAACTCTTTTAATATAATTGAATGATTGAATTCCATGTTAGCCATATTTATTAAATGATCTTTAACAAAATTTTAAAAGGATGACTAATTGTGACAAACAAATGAAAGTTAAGTAATACGACAAATTTTAAATAGCGCAAGACTAAATATGGCAATGTTAAAAGTAGAATTTGCTATAAACTTAAACATCATTCAATCAATCAAAATCTTCATTTTCAAACTTCAACTCAAAAACATAATGCAAGTATGTAACAATTAATTTAAAGGAAAAATTTCACTTGTCGTCCCAAAGTTATAAGGTAATTTTAGAATTCATCTCTAATTATATTGTTGGTCGTGCTCGCTTTTCGTCCCTAAGCTATCATTGGCGTGCACTTTTTGTCCATTTACTAACAAAACATTAGGGACGAAATTTGCAACGTTAGTATAACTTAGGGATGACAAGTTAATAAAAGGACAAAAAGTACAACATCAATGATAGCTTAAGAGCGAAAAGTGAGCACGGCCAATTAATTATTAATGACAAATTCTACAATTATCCTATAACTTAAGGACGAAAAGTGTAATTTTTCCTAATTTAAAATATAATGTAACTATGCAACATTTCTTTTATACCTAAACTATTAAAGATAAAACAAGAGAATCAAAGACATGTAATTCTCAAATAAAATTATTGTTGTTCGCGATTGGGTGGTGAAAAGTCTATAGGGGGAGAGGGGGTGAATAGAATTTTCCAAACTATTTCAAATTAAACTCTTAGAACGCTAGATAAAAAAATAGAATAAATATGAAAAATATTCAATACTTAAACTTATAAAATAATCGAACTTAAATTGTGTGTTGCGAAATAAATGTATGTAAAATATTGTGCTCATAACCAGGAGGGTGTGGTTGAGTGGAAAGAACTCATTTATCCTTAAGCAAAGGTCGAATACTCTAAAGTAGAGAGGGGGTAAAGTTATTCAATTGTAGCATCTGTCTTTTTTTTTTTTTTTTCTTTTTTCTTTTTTTTTTTTGGGAAAAGGGTCAAATAAGCCCTCAAACTTTAATTTACTCAAAAATGCAATTAAACCTTCAAACATTAAAAAAGTTCAATTGAACACACGAAATTGTCATTTTGGTGCATTTAAATTCATATGACCGGTTGTTCCAGGTGAACAACTGATCATAATTTTTCCTACCAACATTCCGACAGTCGGCGACCAGAATGTTCATCCCCAACCAACGGGGGTCTTCTCCGTGGAGAAGACGACACCACTGTTCTTCTTCTCCAATGGAGAAGACGGCCACATTGTTCGTGTTGGAGAAGACGAACAGTGCAGTTGGAGAAGACGATCGTTGGTTGGGGAATAACATTCCGGTGGCCACATTTCAGTTGCCGGCCGTCGAAATGTTGGTCGAAAAAATTATGACCAATTGTTCACCTGAAATAACCGATCATATGAATTAAAATGCACCAAAATGATAAGTTCGTATTTTAATTGAACTTTTTGAATGTTCGAAGACTTAATTGTAGTGCGTTACATGATCTTAATTGCACTCGGTTACATGGCTTTTGTGAATCAATGTGTCCGAATTTTTTTCACTTGAAAATTCAATTTCCTTCCATACATTGTTCCCTATTTATAGGGGTTCAGACACCATGAAATTAGGCTCTGTAACCCACGATCAAGCAAAGCACATCACCTAGGAAAATGTGGGTGGGATGTTGAACTCTTCCCATCCACTCATTTGTTGGGATAAATCAACATCTTCTTCCAACATAATCACGACTTAATCTCAACTCCACAAAAATAACTCCCAATAACTTACAAACATATTATATTTAGACTAATAATATTTAATGAACCAACATATGCCAACAAGATAAATCATGTACTAAACTAATATATTTATATTAATTTTGGTACTAACACAACTCACTCAATCCACTACATCTTAACTAGTGTAAACAGCAGGAAGAAGAGACAAGGCCAAATCCATGAATAGCAGCAAAACTGAAGAAACTAAAGGAATACTAATTCTAGTACCAAACACCTATAATATATTATATAGAAAGAGTTAGCTAGCTAGCTTTAAGTTGAAAATGTTTCATTCAATTCACCCCTTGGTAGTTAAGTTTGCTTGTTCTTAATCAGTTATTACCTTATTATTATCTCAGCCACCTTCTAAGGTCACTAGTACAAGGAGAAACCTCACCACCACCTCCAATACTCTCAGTGCCGCAGCAAGATGAATAGTTAGACTGCTGCTCATATCCAAATGCACTCACCACGCTCTTGAAGCTCGGGCTCCTCAAGTTATGCAAATACCCCCCCATTCCATAACCCTCATCTGCAGCATTATTAACCGGGAAGGATAGGCGTTTCTTTGCCGATCCTATTCCTATTCGCTCCCTCTCTGGCGTCGATGGCCTCTGCCGGGGAGCACTTTGTGAACGAATCCTAGCCTTAGCGGACTCGGTTGCAGCCATGTAATTTGGCATTATTGTAGCAACATTTGCACCCCTAGCCTGCTGGTATAACCCACCATTATTATTACAATAGTAGTTATTAGGCCTTAGGCTGGGGGTTTGAGCTGAATGGTAGCTGTTTCTTTCTACTTCTCTGGAACAGCGGGGACTGGCAGAGCGCAGCTGCATAGGAGGAGCTGTTCTGGAGGGAGAAGGCGTGGCGGGAGAGCGGAAGGATTGGTTTTGGTGAGGTCTATGAAGAGGTGAACTTGGTCTTTGATGATGATTTGATGATCTTCGGAGATTACTAGGAGCCAGATAGGAGTAAGGTTGTGAAGTATCAATTTCGACAGTTTTAACGTTGTCAATCTGATGATGATCAGTTGAAGCTCTACTTTCCCTGACATCCCATGGTTTTGCTGCTGCACCCATCATCCATCTCTCCTGCAGCTGCCTTTCCCCAAATTCATCCTCACTGCCTATTGATGGATTTTTACCCCCTCTCCACATCTACAATATAATATATACGATGAGTAGCTCAAATTAAACAAATTAGAAACAGCTAGCTTAGCACCAAACTAATTAAGGAATGATACAATTAAAATAAAACCTGTTGGGATAAGTTTCTTTGTCGCCTAAAAGCTGCTTCTTTTCTGCTCTGGAGCATTGCTTTAACCTCCTCAATGGTATGCGACCGTTCATCCCAATCATCTGGGATGCTACTACCTCCATCTCTAGACTGTATATAACAACACACAAATTTAACTGCACTGGACATATAAACACATCACATGAGAACTATCTCCTGTGAGAATTGTTAACTGTACAATCAGTTATCATTGGACCTCAGAGATCGGTAAATGCTAAGTGTAGCCCTTAGCTTGATGGCAAAGGAATTGTTAGACAAAGACCGGTAAAGGGGTTAAAGGGTAAAGTATAGCACCCAGTATCCCAAAAATGAAATATATAGGTCGTTATAACTTTTGGCCTAGTGGTAAGCCCTAACACTTGTATCAAAGCCGGAGGGAGAAATTGTTGGACGGACGGAGGCAGATAAAAGCCAAGACCAAACCAGTAAAGGGTTTAAAGGGTCAAGTCCAACCCCCAATCTCCTGCCCGAAAATGTGATGATGGTTAGGTATATGTATAGCAAATTAGAAATTATTACCATTGATCTCCTATCAGAAAAGTCTTGAACATAACGTGGGGGATCCCACATGGACATGGTGTTGCTGTCACTGAAAGTTGAATTTCTGCTTCCTTCATGGGAATGGGATTGCCTGATGCGCTGGTCAAGTATCCGAGACTGTACTCGAACCAGAGCTTGCATACATCTCAGTGTCATCTTTGCTTGCTTCCTCACATTGTGACCTCTTACCAAAGCTTGCAACTTTACTAGTCCTTTCAGTGCACTAAGAGCTCGCCTCGCCTTCAATCAAATTATCAATTTCATTCCTTTAATTTCCATCTCATACTTCAATTAATGTTCAAACACATGAAATTTTGTACATTTCTTGACTTTGTTGTGTGAGGGGTGAGTGTACATTAAATTGAGAAGAAATATAGTACTTGATACCCCTTTTTAATGGCAGAGAGATTTAAGTCAAAAATTGCATAATGGATACACCAACCCAAGTACAAAAGAAGAAAAGGAACAGATGGCATAGCCAAGTTAACTAAGAATACAAATTAAATGTGTAATCACAAGGTAACCTTCTTTTTTATTTGAGCTGGTGAACAATTTAGGGTAGTTTAGTTCTTTGTAGTTTTTTACCCCAGATTTATCTCGTATACACAGACAGTCAGTTAACAAAGAATACAAACTTGAAACCATATGAATACGATTTTAAATTTCAGCCTTTTTGTTTTGAACATGTCAACTATGTACAACTTATGTTGGTTTACCATTCTTAGGCAAGATTTATCCGGTACACATTTTTGGATAACAACTGCGATTTTCCGAAAAGAGAAAAAGGAAGAGATGTAGTGGAATGGGTGGAGTTTAGAATGGAATTGGCATAGATACATTACATACCAGATATCCTCTGAAGGCAGTTTGAATTATAATGGCAGCAAGATGTTGTTCCCTGCCCCTTGCATAGTAATAAACATTAGAAATGGGAGGAGGCTTGGCAAGACGAGCAACTTCCATGGCTGCCTGAGCAGTGGCAACGGCAGCCTCAGCGGCGGCCACCGCAATGGCATGCCTTTGCTGTTCTGCCTCTGAAGCAGTAGTGGGTAAGGGTATGCTGTTATTTGTGTGCTTAGGCAGAAGAAGTTGTTGAGTAGGAGTAGCGTTTTCATGGCAGCTAGCTGGCTTCCGGAAAAGCCACCTTCTCTTCTCCCTTTTCTGCATTTATATGAATTATGAACCACACACCCCCAAAACAAAAATCATCAAAATGGATCTAAACTTTGAAAGAAAAAGTTGTATGCAAATTACAGATCAGAAATATAATGAGGTAATAATAAGTAAGTACCTTTTCTTCGTCATCTTCAAGCTGATTTCTCTTTTCAGCTGGGTCTTTAGTAGGAGACCTGAAAGCCCTTTTGACAGCAGTCAACCAGGAGGATCCTCCCTTCTTTCCCATCTGTCTAGTAGCCTACCCTGCAGCAGCAAGCTAAGTACTATACTATATACATATATCTATATCTAGGCTTGATGAAACATACAACTGCAACTTAAATGAAAGAGTTAGTCAGAGAGAGATGTGGAAGCGCATGCGTTTCAATATCTCTTCTTCTTCTTCTTCTTTTTCTTGTATTAA
Source organism: Ipomoea trifida (assembly GCA_003576665.1). Classification (NCBI taxonomy): domain Eukaryota; kingdom Viridiplantae; phylum Streptophyta; class Magnoliopsida; order Solanales; family Convolvulaceae; genus Ipomoea; species Ipomoea trifida. Next base: position 18,843,423 of record CP025654.1, read on the forward strand.
AAGGCCGGGCGGGTTATGAACTGAAGTAGTTTAGTCATTGGGTGGGTTGTGTAAAGGACAACAGTGACGGGGTGGGGCTGTCAGAACTATCACAAAGTGATCAGAGGGGTGAGGTTGGTAAATAAGGTAGCTTTGAACACCAAATTTAATAATTTGGTGTTGCTCCACACCCTCCCAACAGTCTGTCCAGATAAGTTGGCAAAATTTGAGAGAGATGGGGTCAGAACTCAGAATCAATCTCCAGCCCTATGATGATTGCTGATAATTATTGAGATTACCGTTGGCTATCACCATACAACTCAAAGATTGATTGTCAGTACAGTGACACTCTCTCATGAATTCAGGGGGAGATCGGAGGAGTTAAAGTGGATTCTCAAATCTTACTCTATAAATTTTATTTTTGATATGGGGAAAATTAATAAGTTATGTTTTTTCTATGTGAGTCTCAAATTTTATGTGTGAAAATAAAAATTGAGAATGCACATACTATTTTGGGATGAGTTATTGAGGGAAAGGAGGAAGTGGCTGTACTGTACACATCACTCGCATTCACATTCACATACATATTCACATGCACTCTGCATAGCATAATTTGAGTGCCTCCTTTTTGTTTTGCTTTTTCACCCCTACCATACTTTTCCCTCTTTAAAAAGTCGTCTCGTCTCCTCTCTTGCCGTGCCCTCACGTTGCGTGCTTCTGCCGCACCCAAAAACTATAATTCTATCCTATTTTGGTGGATACCTTTTTTTTTTTTTTTTTTTTTTTTTTTTTTTCTTTTTTTCATTGTTTATAAATACTTATAATTCTTTATAAGTTAATATATTTCGAGTCTATGATTTCCATTTAAAATGTTAATAAATATGTCATCACATCACATAATAGTTGATTAGTGAATATATTTTTATTTTAATGGGATAACAAAAAACTTGCAATTACTATTTAAGATTATACACCGAATAAAATTTATTTTTATGTGATAAAATGTAAACTACACAGCAAAAGTAAATTAGAGTGTTGACAAGACTGACCAAATTATGTTTCATCTACTTAGAGTAACCCTAACAATAGTTATTGTTAGAAAGAAAGATAGGATAGGAGAGAGCTTGTTGCAAGAATCTGAGTAAGCCTTAAGGGGGCGTTTGGTTCATGTCATCTTAGATTATCTAGATAATTTGAGTCTCGTAATGTTGTATCACCTTATTTGGTTCAATAATACTATGACTAAAATTAGAATTAACCCTTTTATTTGTAAGATGTACTATTAAATTTTAAATTTTTCGAAATTTTCAATCGTCAGTACCTTAACATAGTGTATGTATAGATAGAAGTAGAAGTGAGGAAACCAATAAACGAATTAATAGATTGTAAGAATTTTAGGATATAATAAAAGCAACAGGACTAGTCAAACTAAGGAGGAATCTTCTTGGTGTTCTACATTAATGAAGGAGCCACGTGCTGATCTGATCTAATATGAGTATTACGGATTAAACAACAAACGCATACCCGCATCTCAGATTCAGGAAATAAAACTAAACATTACCAATTCAAGAAGATAGAGTAAAAGGGAAAGATCATAGTACGAACCTTTTGTAGTTATGCTTTCCTCATCCCCTACTCTGATGTGAAAATGGACAAAACATGTGTATACACAGAGATATAGGAGACGTTTATCGGTGTGTTCAGTACTTAGTAAGTTCTTGGTAGCTATGTGACGTTTTGTCGAGCATGTTGAGTGCAAATTATGAGTTGGAACTCAAAAGTAGAGATGAACTTTTCCCAACTTCAATGTGGGCATGTGGTCACGGAAGTGAAATGGATTGGAGATACAGCTGCCATCAATTAAGTTGCCAACTTATAATGTAATCAAATGAAGAAAACATGATCCCAAAGTTTAAAGATTTCTTTGCAAGGGTTGTCTACAGAGGGTGAGTAAGGGCTTAAGTTTAGGTCAAAAGGTGTAGTCAATGGACAATAGGTGAATATTTCAGTACTGTAGCTTTGTTAGGTCTCGATGGACGGAAGAAGCTATATAGGTTAGCCGAAAGATGGTTTTTGGTTCAAGAACATAAGGTGCCCTTTCAAGGTAAGAAAATGTAAAGAAAATGCCTCGAGTCAATGTTTGAGTACGAGACACTACAACGCTGAAGTAGCCCATACCATACTTCTAGGAAAAGCTCAAACGGTTATACACAAAAGTGTACATGTACCTGAAACTGACACTAGTAGAGAATACATAGGGGTGCGAGACAACTCTCTCTAAGGAATTCGGTAAAATAGTCTCATACTAAAATATCGTGATTTCAATTTTTGTGTAATTTATTATCTCTTCAATTTATGAGTTATTACACACAAACGAGATTTATCATTACACATCTTTTCAACGCAACACATTTAACCTATTCCCAACTAATTACCATGTACAAACAACAACCAAGTTGTTTGCATGCTTCCCTTCCAAATTTCCAATAACCGCATACTCTTTCCTGCTCATTATTGGTCACTAAATTTATTAATTCAGACCTAAACTTAAACATAATTGAGTCTTTGGTATCACCTTTATACTTACCTAAAACATACCTAAAATGTTGGGAAAATGCATAGGAACAAGCTAAGCTCAAGTAAAAAAAAAAATAGAGAGATTAAAGAAGAAATATATAGCATTAACGGTCTATTTAGGCTTTCACTAACTATTTAAAATTAACTATGCAATAGTCCATTCAAACCACCATATCTATGTACACATTGCATAGTTGGACCTTAACAATGCAAGAGTCCATTCAAATCACCATATCACAACTACAACCATCATCAATTCATTACACCATCTAGCATTGCAATTCAAGTCACATAGCATCCCTAACAAAAGAGCTTAGTCCAAATTCCTTAAGAAATCTAGCTACTAATCTATACTATATATAAAAGTATTATCCTCCTCCAGAATTTTCCAGCCCAAGCATAGGGATATTTTAGTAATATGGTAATTATTATAATAATATTAATAATATTAATTATTACTATTATAGAATAATATTAAAGATAGAATAATATTGATTATAATTGGTTATAATGTGTTATTAGTAATTATGGCAATTATTATGATAGAATAATATTAATGAGATAAGAATGTGGTTTTGATTGTTACAATTTTTGGTAATATTTACCTAAATGTACTCATATTCTGGCTTAGATACAAAAATTATGAATGTTAATCATATTATATTATATATGCTAATAATATCTAATAATTGTAACTGGCAATTGCCATGTAAAATTAAATCAAATATTTATTATATTTTATTTTCAAACCATTTCTAACCAATTCTCAAATGGTAATAACCTACTAACACGAATTGTTTGCTTACATAATATTATTTTATTAAATTAATTTGTTCATTAAATCGTAACAAAAGTTAGCATATTAATGTCACTTATAAACGGTAATAGCAGTAATGTACGTGCAATAAAAATTGGTAATATTTATATATACACAAAAATTGTCTTTAAAAAAATATACACAAAGATCACGTCCATAAAACCATCATTTATTAGTAGAAAATTGAATCAAGAATATGAGATATTATTGGAATTGAAAATTAAGTCAAGAATATAACATATTATTGGAATTGAAAATTACAAAACAATATCTATTAATTATAAATTAATTTGTTCATTAAATAGTAATAAATATTATCATATTAATGTCACTTATACACGGTAATAACAGTAATTTACGTGCAATAAAAATTGGTAATATTTATATACACACGAACATTGTCTTCAAAAAAAATATACACGAATTACAAATTCTGGCTGAGATACAAAAATTACGAATGTCAATCATATTATATTATATATATATATATATATATATATATATATATATATATATATATATATATATATATATATAAAATCTATACTTCTATACTATATATAAAAATAACATCCCCCTTCCAAAAATTTTCTCGCTCAAACTTTTGTTAATATTTAATTACATAATTTATTAGTAAAATAATTTGTAAAGCTTAATTGGTAAGCAAATTTTATATGAAAATTAAATAATATCTATTAATTATAATTGGTAATAATCATTATTGACAAAATGAAAAAGGAAGCGAATATTATTAATTAATGAAAAATTATAAACATTCTTAGGCTATGTTTGGCAAACCTAGCTGAAATGGCTATAAAAAGGGTTTAAAAACGATTAATTGAAATATGACTTTTTTATATGCTCAAAAGGATGCACTGAGGACCTAAAAGCGAATGAGATGATGGAAGAATAAGGTTGTTGGACTTGAAAGCTTTAAGGAAAGACCACATGTTGCCAATGAAATGCCAACCTAAATCATCTCGAGGCAATGACAGTTACTTCTTATCACCGAGCTTCATCATCTCATAGTATTAAAAGTTCACCTCCCAAGCGCACACCAAACGCTGCTTAAACCCAGAAACCAGCCAATAACACAACCCACCCAAACTCCATTTTCTTCCTATTTCTTTTTTCAAAACCAAGTACTATGGTACGTTGTTCTAATTCTGCTCCATGCTATTCAATTTCTCGCTATTTATAGACCTGTGAGATAGCTTGTACACCTAAACTATTTAATTTAGTATTTAGTATTTGAAGGGTTGGTTTTGCAGGAATATTGGATTAAGTGCATAATTGAGAGCATCCACAATGGAGGATATTTAGAATTTTATGTCATAAAAGAAAAATCATGCATTGAACTTCAACTGATGTGAACACCATTTCTATGGCAGATGTTATTCTTGCAAAAACAAAATAAAAAAAATAAACAGAAGCGTGCAACCCGCCCAAGTTTTTTAATTTTTTTTGCTAGTTTTGTCAGCATTTATTTGTTGTTTCATTTTTTTTTCTTTTTCATCTCATATTCTCTTTCCTAAGTATACTTAAAAAAAAAAACTCCTCCAAAATCACAAAAAAAAACTCCACTGATATTGATGCTCTGATATTTGAGTAAACTTGAAACTTGAAATATTATATTGGGATAAGTGCATGAACTAATTTTTTGAGTAAATTTGGAATTTGAAATATTATATTGGAATAAGTACATAGCTTATTTTTGACTAAATTGGAAGCATTGGACTGAGTGTCAATAGAACGAGTGCCAAATTAAGGATAATACTACATGTAATCTTACTTTTTTTTTTTTTTTTTAATTTTATGTTGAAATATCATCATTTGATTGATTTTAATAATAAAGTGGCTAATTATTTTTATTCATTTACTAATATTTAGGTCCTGTTTGGTAAATAATTAGTCTATCAACCAATTGTGACTTAATTGACCACTATGTTGTTTGACTTGGTTAAAAAATTAATATAAGTGTTTGGTTAATAAGGTTTTTGTAACTTCAAAATACTAAAATTCAAAAGGCTACTCAAAACAACATTTTCAATTAGTTTTTTGAGAAAAGAAATTATACCAAACAGTTATCAGCTAACAGCTAATTTACCAAACATCTTTCAACAACCAGCTACTGTTATCAAACTAATCATACCTTATAACTCAATTAGCTAACAGCTTCAGCTAATAGCCATTTATCAAACATGATTTTAATAAAATGCATACACGTGGTGGGAGTTATACTCCATGAAAATAGATATATCATTTTTTACAAATTAAATATAGAGAAAAAATTGATCATTAATAATTTTTTATTTAGTATGTACAGAAAATTCATTATTTGATAATATATTAAATAATGAATTATTACTATATAAAAATAAATATTTAATATATTGAAAATAAATCTTATATAAGAAAGTTCTTCATATTTTTTAAAAAACTTTTTTTGTATAGTAGCATATTTTCATATTTGATTTTTTTTTGTATAAATAAAAATTCAGCAGCATGACCTTAAAAGTTGCTATTTATTATTTATACTCATATTTTTATTTTCATATTTGATTTTTTTTATATAAGTAAAAATTCAGCAGTATGACGTTAAAAGTTGCTATTTATTATTTATACTCACGTTCATTCTAAGAGGCACGGGAGTTGGCTGAGATCCTCACGGAAACTGGCCCAAGGGACCGAATTGCAGTCTGTGTAGCCTAGGGGAACTGTCGACGAAATTCTACTCAACCACTCCTCATCCTTCTCCCTCCACTTGGCGCAAATTATGCTGTGCAAGGTGGACATGGGTTCAAAACTACGTCGTTTTGTCTTTTTTTTTTTTTTTTTTTTTTTTTTTTTTTTTAAACAATTAGTAAACATATTGCTGAATATAGAGTTGTCTAAAAATGTGTGAATGTAGAGGTTTCAAAGTGTGAATGTAGCGTATAGAAATCGTGAATGTAGACTTATGATTGTGTGAATGTAGAGTTGCCCATAAATGTGTGAATGTGGATGTTTCAAATTGCGAATATGGAATATAGAAATCGTGAATGTAGAGTTCTAGCAACTTGTAGCCCTGTAAGAATGTGGAGTTCTCAAGTTGTGAATATGGAATATAGGACCTGTGAATATAGAGTTTTGAATGTGTGAATGCATAACAGTGGTAATATAGTTACTAAACATATAATCCTGTAATGTGTGAATGTGGAGTTTACAAATTGTGAATGTAGAGTATAGTGTATGTGAATGTAGAGTTTGTGTTCCACATTTAGGCCAATAATTGTAGTAAAAAAAATTAAAAAAAAAAAAACGGCGTCGTTTTTGGACCTAGGTCCACCTTGCAAGCAGGTCCACGACATAACTATTGTCCACTTGGGATAGACGCCATAAGATTAACACATTCGGACGACATAACTATTGTCCACTTGGGATAGACGCCATAAGATTAACGCATTCGGAATTGAATCTTTGCCTCCGTTTCTCTCTGGGTTATCATATCAAACCCCAAGCTCCATTCCAACGCCTCACGCTACCGCCATTAGGAGAGCCACCTCCAACGCCTCCGTTTCTCTCTTGCTTTGCCTGTTTCTCTCTGGGATTATCAGATCAAACCCCAAGTTCCATTCCAACGCCTCACGCTACCGCCATTAGCCATGCGAAAGGTAGCTCCATTCCAACGCCTCACGCTACCGCTATTAGCCATGCGAAAGGTAGCTCCATTCCAACGCCTCACGCTACCGCCATTAGGAGAGCCAGCTCCAGCGCCTCTGTTTCTCTCTGGGATTATCAAATCAAACCCCAAGCTCCATTCCAACGCCTCACGCTACCGCCATGCCTCCGTTTCTCTCTGGGATTATCAGATCAAACTCCAAGCTCCATTCCAACGCCTCACGCTACCGCCATTAGGAGAGACGAGACGCAAGCTCCATTCCAACGCCTCACGCTACCGCCATTAGGAGAGACGACCGCCATTAGGAGAGACGAGACGCAAGCTCCATTCCAACGCCTCACGCTACCGCCATTAGGAGAGACAGACGCAAGCTCCATTCAAACGCCTCACGCTACCGCCATTAGGAGAGACGAGACGACGCAAGCTCCATTCCAACGCCTCACGCTACCGCCATTAGGAGAGACGAGATGCAAGCTCCATTCCACGAGATGCAAGCTCCATTCCAACGCCTCACGCTACTGCTCCAGCTCTGCAACCATGCAAAAGGTTTTGGAGATTTAAGGCGGTTCCATACCCAAAGCCAAGGATCAAACCCTTGACCTTTGGTTAAGGATGAATGAGTCCCTTCCACTCAACCACGGAAGTTAAAGACAATCTCTTCTTATCACCAAGCTTCATTATCTCATAGTACCAACAATTCACCCTCCCAAGTGCCCACCAAACGCTGCTTAGACCCAGAATCCCACCCAATATCACAACCCACCCAAACTCCATTTTCTTCCTATTTTTTTCTTCAAAACCAAGTACTATGCTGCCTGCTTCCAATTATGCTCCCTGCTGTTCAATTTCTCGCTATTTATAGACCTGCAAGATAGCTTATACACCTATAATATTTAATTTAGTATTTGAAGGATTGGTTTCGTAGCAATTCTGGGTTAAGTGCATGAACATAACTATACTTGAGTAAACTTGGAATTTGAAATATTATATTGGAATAAGTGCATGAACGAATACATAAATAAATTTGGAACTTGGAATATCTTGAAATATTACTGGATAAGTGCATTAACTGATTCTCGACTAAAATTGAAACATGAAAGCATTGGACCCGCCGATCGGGTCTCAGCGAGCAGTTGTTATACCGTGGAACATGGGTCATAGTTGATACTATAGTTGTGTTGAATTGATACTTTAGTTATGTTGAAAGGATACTGCAGTTGTGTTGAAAGGGAACTGCAGTTGCGCGGAACAAAGACCATGTCATCCATCTGGAACTGCTTGGGAGTGCTTCACCATCCAACTGAACAGAGAAGACAAGGCTAAACGTCTAACTGGACAGATGGCTTCTCCATCCAACTGGACAGACGGAGGAGCCTGCCAGAGAAACCATGGTAGGCCTCTTTGTCCAACTGGACAGAGAAGCCAATGCATCCCCGTCAATTATTGTCGGAGTTTTTTTTTTTTTAAATTTATTTATTTGAAATACAAATAAACTTTTTAATTTTAAGTAATTTTTTAAAAAATTACTAGTTACATAGAGGTAACCCGTTAATTAACTTAATTGCATAAAAATGAGAACTTAAAAGGATCTAATTGAAGCTTTTCTTAGTTTAGGGAGTTAATTATATTTAACCTATAGTTCAAGGGTTTATTTGACTCTTATCTCTATTTTTATTTTAGTTTGTTTGATGGATTGAACTGTATGTGTATTTTAATATATATAATTTTAACTTCAAATTTTATTTTATTTTTAATATATCAATAGGTTTAGCGCATTTAAATGAATTTTCGTGTCATTCGAGTCGACACGACTTGAAATTTGTTAACAAAATGTGTATTTTAACCCATTAATTTTTAACGTATTGTGTCGGTGTATAACCTTATCGTATTTATTCAGTGTTAATCCGAACGCATATACATGAATTACCATGCCTACAAAAAATTGTACTCCGTATTTTTTTTATCCACAGTAAAAATTTGCTGGGCACACCCATCTAGCAGGACGGTCTAACATCGACCGGACCGAATTGCAGTCTGTAGTCTGTACTGTGTAGCCTATGATGATGGAGCTCGATCTCGACTCCATCCTCCATTCACATGCCCACACCTTCTCCGACGACGACGACGATGACGATCGCTTTATCCCTCATCGAACTGTCGACGAAATTCTACTCAATCACTCCTCGTCTTCTTCTGCTTCGCCTTCTCCTCCTCCTTCTCCGTCCACTTCGGTTAGACGTCAGGAACAATCCTACGGCACTTCAGTCTCTCCTTCTTCCGAAGCCCTAAGATTAACGCATTCGCACTCGCTCTCTTCGGAATTGAATCCGTCTACTTCAATTATTACTCGAATAAAGTCCGATGATTTCTCTTCTTTGCCTCCGTTTCTCTCTGGGGTTATCAGATCAAACGCCAAGCCTGGGGCTGCTCTGGCAGCTGCAGCTGCTGCGTCGCGCTCCATTCCAACGCCTCACGCTGCCGCCATTAGGAGAGCCAGCTCCAGCTCTGCAACCGTGCGAAAGCTTTTCAAGCACGGCCAAGACTTGGCTTCTTCAGCCGCCACTGATGCCGAGGTTGCCTCCTCTAGCAGTGCTGGCGCTGTTGAGGGCTTAGTGGCCACTGAAGATATATTTACCCCTGAGATTGATGGCAGCCCTAATATATTGGATAATTTCCAATCCCCTAAATTGCAAAGAACTGACCAGACAGATTCAAGTGGGGAACTTTCGTTGCCAGATATAACTCAGGAGAGTTTGAGCGGAACAAGTGGAGTTTTGGCTAAGGCGGATGCTGATAATGATGATGATTTAGTATCTAAGATAGGTAATTCCGGCCAATCTTCCTCCACTACCCCAGTTGAAACCAGCATTGACTCCGCCATAAGGAGTGAAAGGTGTTTCGATGTTGATGGGAATTCTGTACAATCAGAGTTACTGGAGAGAAAATATGGTAACGGTCAACATTTACCAGCAAATGAAGACAATACTGTTTATGCTGAAACCATCACCACAGTAGAGGATATTCTTCCTTCCTCTGTTTCTGCCTGTGAAGTCAGTTTTGACAAGGAGATAAGCTCAACAGTTCCTGAAATGGAACTGGAGAATGTGGTACCTGATACTGGGAATCATGAGGTTCTTTCAGGAGGAGAGGATAACAGTTCTAAGAATGAAGCTGCAGATATTTTGGAAGAGCAAGTAATGCAAGAGGATGATAAGAGGGATAGTATGAAGACAGGAAAGAAATCCCTGCCTTCCTTAAGACCTATTGAATTAGCTGAAGAACTTGAAAAGAAGCAGACATTTGCAGGAATGCACTGGGAAGAGGGTGCTGCTGCCCAACCTATGAGGCTTGAGGGAGTTCGTAGGGGATCTACTGCCTTGGGTTACTTTGACATAAGTGCTGAAAATACTCTTACTCACAACTTCTCCACACCAACTTTCAGGCAAGATCATGGTTCCCCCCAGGTTTTGACAGTTCATCTCAACTACATAGCAGTTGGGATGTCAAAAGGACTGGTTATCATTGTGCCCAGCAGATATACACCTCATCAAGTTGACAACATGGATGCAAAGGTGTGATTTGGCTTACTTGAATAGTAAATTTGCAGCAAACAAAAAAGTTCTTTTGTGTCTTGTTCAGTTTGTAACGGATCATGGACTTATATGATTCATCAATGCCCAACCTTTGTTTCTTTCAAAGCTTTCCAGAGTTTTCATCACTTAACTTGAATATATCCTATGTATTGTTTAACCACTTAAAATAATCTTATTGATACTGGTTTCATTAATTTAGTACTAAAAGGTGAATGTATATATGTTTCAGATGTTGATGCTGAGTTTACATGGGGAGAGGGCTCATATCCCCGTAACTTCCTTGTGCTTTAATCATCAAGGAGACTTACTCTTTGCAGGATATGGTGATGGGCAATATGCGGTGTGGGATGTGCAAAGGGCCTCTGCAGCTAAAGTTGTGACTGAACATAAAGCTCCAGTAGTTCACCTCTTTTTTCTGGGTCAGGATTCTCGTCAGTTTAATGTGATCAGTGGAGATAGTAAGGGCATAGTCAAATTGATTCGCTTTTCTATAGTTCCCTGGCTCAATAGGATTTCATTTTCTAAATCCATGGTAATGTTTTGTTCTTACTGCTTTTTGTACATGATACTGATTTAAAATGTTCCTACCCCTGATGTTAGATAAATTACTTGATTGGTTTGGAACAGAAGCTGCTAGATGAAACAACAAGCACCGTAGTCTGTGCTTCTCCATTACTCTCTGGTGATAGTCTTGGAACTGCTCTGACACCTTCTCTAGACAGCAATTCAGTGTCTGGTGGCAGTGTCGGTAGTATGATGGGAGGCATGGTTGGTGGAGATACTGGTTGGAAACTCTTTGATGGATCTTCTCTGAGTGAGGAAGGAGTGGTCGTATTTGTCACACATCAGTCTGCTCTAGTGGTATGAATTCTAGAAGATTGTATGAGCGTTGAATTACCTTTTTCATCCACCTCCATCCTTCATTCTCTGTAATAATTCCTTGAACTTGATGGTGTTTCCTGCTCACTATTCATTTTATCTTGTATTTTGTGTAGGCTAAAGTGAGTCCTAATGTAGAGGTTTATGCTCAACTTCCCAGACCAGATGGTGTTAGGGAGGGTTGCATGCCCTATGCGGCTTGGAAATGTGTGCCTGGGATGCACAATTCTTCAAATGGTATTGAACTTATTTGGTTGACCAATCATACTTTAGAAATTAAAGTGCTAGAGATTTAAGACATCACCCCCTTTTTAAAAATTCTTTTAAACATTGTCAGAAAATGTGCCTGTCGAATCATCACATAAAGTTTCACTGCTTGCAATTGCATGGGATCATAAAATTCAAGTTGCTAAGTTGGTAAAGTCAGACCTAAAAGTTCTCTGGGAATGGACCCTGGATAATTCAGCAGTTGGAGTGGCATGGTTGGATGATCAGGTTGGTCCTTGCAAGTTGCAATTATCTTTTTATTTTCCATTGAAGAAACATACATAGTACTCTATTTCTAGTTAAATCTTAAAGTGCCTGATTTGAGAGAAAACAATCCTCAAAATGAGACGATAGAAGTTGAGATATTCTTTTTCTCTTTCTAAAGATTTCCAACCTTTCAGTTTCTTGTTTTGGACATCTATAGTTATGAAAGTGACATAGGAGGAAAATATTATGTATGATCCTTTTGGGGTGAAAAAGTTGTAAAGGAGCTATGGGCTAGGGCGTTTTTTTTTTTTTTTTTTTTTTTTTTTTTTTTTTTTTTTTTTTCTTTCTTTTTTGGGGCCAAAACAGGCAATGAATAGAAAGAAGAGAGGAAACAAAGATAACTAGGATACTAATTAATAACTAAATCTATAGGAAATTGATTTCAAAAAAAAATCTATAGGAAATAACCAAACCTATCCCTAATAATTCTGGGAAAATAGCATAGATTCCTTCTCAGATTTTGATTTCTACCAACTTGCAAAATCCCAAAGAACTTATGAAAACCCAGGAATCAAAGCCCCGGCATCGGAAAGCTAATAATAGGTAATTTCTTATACGCGCAGATAGTTGGGGTTTGAAGGGAAACACCATTTTCTCCTAATAGCTGTTTTTGGACAATGAGTTTCCTTTCCGCAATTTAATTGTTGTATTACGCTTAATACATCACATACTAAAGGAAAGACAATACAGTGTCAGACATTCAAGTGATATTCATTGATACTTGTTTTATGTCTTTTTTAATGCTAGGTATGGGTTTTAAAGGGAAAACACAAATTTCTCCTTAAGAACATGTTTAGTGACAAATGCTTTTCATTCTCTATTTCCAGTTTTCATTTATCCATTATGAAATTAGCAACTTGTTCAAATTCAATTGTTTTCCAATTTACACAATATGAGATTGCGTCAAATTTCAATTATTTTCTTTATATAAAAATATACATGCACATGATTAGGTTGCAATGGTAGTGGGTGGTGTAGGCGTTGAGTCAGATTGGACCTGACTATATTTATAAAAAATTTTCTAGTGGCCCAAAAGGTAAACTAGAAAACAAATTAGAAATAATGTTTGAAATTTGGGGTGAATGAATTTTGGGTTGGATTTAAAATTTTAGATATTGTGTTCAGGTTGTTCATTCAATTTGGGTCATGGCACGTCATGATTATTTTGAATATACTAAAATCTTTTAAGTGCCCAATATGCCAATAGTCAATATATAACTGATTTGAAAATAAAGTTTAGGTTTTAGGCTGTAGTATAGTGTTTGTTTGGCCAGCTAATGTCTTTTATGAAACAACACTTTTTCTGACAAGTCTCACTCTAAAGCTTCTTGAGAATGAGGAAAGAAAAGCCTTTCTATATTATTACTGTTTGGCATAGGGTCTGTTTCTTGATGCACATAAGCTCCAAATTAAGGTGGTTAAGTAAGCATGTATCTATATTTTTTTGAGTTTCTGATGCCATATATGGGTTTGAATTTTGTAATATTCAAACAATTTGAGGTCAAGTTTTAAATTCAGATAGTTACTTTCAACTCTGATCATGACACAATTCAAAATTACTCCATAATAAATTATTTTGGATATAAAAAATTTTGGGTAACCTAAAAGTCACTATAAAAATAAAGTTGAAAATTACTCTCATTTTGTAGTAAATTAATTTTGTGCTGGGTTTTGAGTTGAGTACAGTTAAAGTTCATGTTGTACACTATTAGACTATTTTAATGGTTGGTGTGCAGTGGGCTGTAGTGGTCAGCGATGATGGTGGATAAATTGAGGATAGAGATGTTTGATGATTGATGATAGTAAGTAGAGATGTGTGGATAATTGATGGTTGGGGTGGTATGAATGGTAGTAGTGGATGGAAGGGGATGGCAGTGATACTGATTGTGGTCATGCATAGGGGTGGTGGTCATGAGTTTGATGCTTTACGTCTGTTTTTGCATTTTTGGAAAACTTGAAAATTGTCTTTATTTACTGAAGGAAAATATTAAAATATAATTTGTCCAAATTCTTCTATTAAGTTGAAAACAATTGTTTTCAATTTTTTGTTTTCTAAAGAAAACAGTTCAATTTGAAATGAAAAATTCTGTTTTCTGTTTTCTGTTTTTCTACTTTCTAGTTCTGTAGAACACTGGAGAATTTTTTTACTTAATAGGCTCTAATTTCCCCATGCCACAATGATAATTGTCATAATGTTTCTGGAATCTAAGTTTCTCATTCCACAATTTTAATTGTTGTTATGTGCTTGTTACATCTTATACTGACGCAGTAACAGTACAGATGTTGGTAATTCTCACGTCAACTGGACAGCTCTGTTTGTTTGAAAAAGATGGAAATCTGATCCACCAGACAAGTTTCTCTACAGATGGGCCTCGTGGAGATGATCTCATTTCATATCATACATACTTTAGTAATGCCCATGGGAACCCTGAGAAAGCTCATCACAACTGTATAGCTGTTAGGGGGGCCAATGTATACATTCTAGGAACATTGCAGCTTGTTGTCTCCCGCCTCCTCCCTTGGAAGGAACGGATAGAAGTTTTGCGAAAAGCAGGTGACTGGATGGGTGCACTGAACATGGCAATGACACTTTATGATGGTCAAGCACATGGTGTAATTGACCTCCCTAGAAATTTAAGTGATGTTCAGAAGACTGTTATGCCATATCTTGTTGAGTTACTATTGTCATATGTAGAAGAGGTATTTTCATACTTATCTGTAGCATTCAGCAACCAAAGTGGGAAGTTGTGCCATTCAGATGAGTCAAATGATAATGAAACTAAGGAGCAGTACGCACGGGTTGGTGGTGTTGCTGTTGAATTCTGTCTCCATATCAAGAGAACTGATGTCCTCTTTGATGAAATATGGAAAAGATTTGATAATGAAAAACAACAAGGTAGCTCCCTCACTGTCTAATTCTCTACTTCTGCTTGGAATTAGGAAACCCCCACTACTATATATATGTTTTAAGTTTAGTGATCATCTGGTAAGATAATTCCTAATGCCTGTAGTGTTCTTGCCGTTGGCCTGTGATGTCCGTCTCTCTCTCTCTCTCTGCTTTTTGATGGATTGAGGATTTGAGGGTCTGTTAATGACCAGCCATGCAATTTAGGTTTTATGGAACCTAAGTAACTCAAAAAACATTGTTTCAAATGTAATCTTTCCAGTGAGATGTCGGCATTATATTAGATTATGCAACAAACAATGATATTTCATTTGGTGCCATACATTACTACATATCAACCTCTCCTTTCCTTGTGCAGATACATTCTTGGAGCTTTTGGAGCCTTACATATTGAAAGATATGCTCGGTTCCCTGCCACCAGAGGTAACTCCATCAATCTCAATTCTCAATCTCACCCCAACTTTATTGTCCTTTTGCATATTGTTGGAGACAGTTGAGATGCATGTTACTTCAGAATGCCCAGCATTGAGTTTTCCACTATGTTCTCTTTTGCTCCCATGGGTTTTACCACATTATAGTTATTCTCTTCAGAAGACTAACAAGTGGTAACTAACTGTAAATGTTTTAAGAATAGAACAAAACAGTCAGACTATTAGTCTTTATATGGAGTTATTAGTATTAAGAGAACATGCTGCAAATTGTCATCCCTCTAACTAGATATTTATGTACTATGACATGCATTGTTAGTAAAATCTTATACTCTGTAATTTATCCATAAGTGGTTTTTGTTTGTTCTGAAGATTATGCAAGTGCTAGTGGAACATTACAGCAACAAAGGTTGGTTGCAGCGAGTTGAGCAATGTGTTCTCCACATGGATATTTCATCATTGGATTTCAATCAGGTAGTATTGAGTTTAGCTTTTTACCCTTGCGCTGTTCTTGTTTTGTAATGAATCATTAAACTTACTTTTTGTAATATTATTCAAGAAATATTTATGCTAAATCCTTTTGTCCTGTAATTTTCCTTGATATTTTTTTCTAGTTCCTAATTTCTGTAGTCTGGTCTATAGGTTGTTCGCATATGCAGGGAACACATGTTGTATGGAGCACTAATATACTTGTTCAACAAAGGTCTTGGTGATTTCAAGGCACCCCTAGAGGAGCTTTTTTCAATTATAAGAAATAGCAAAGGAGAGACTGCTGCGCCATTTGGGTAGTGGTTTCATGGATTTTTCATGTAGTATTGAAACTTCTCATAGTTTATGCATGCTCAACTCCTATTCCCTATTTCCCTTTGGTTCCGTCTTAGTACATTTGTCATCTGGAAGTAATTTTATCAGAATACTAGTTCAGGCTTCAGATATGATTTTATGATGGTTGTTTCTTAGGAATAATCATGTGTTACTTTAATGTAACAGGTACAAGATGCTTGTTTACCTGAAGTACTGTTTCCAGGGTCTTGCTTTTCCTCCTGGTAAGGCACCAAGCCATCTAGATTGTCAAATTTTGAAATTAATTTATTCTTTGCTCTTGTTGAATCTGTTTCTCCTAATCTGGTTATTGATGCATGTCAAAATGACTAAGACTTGATTAATTTCCATGTACGTGGAAAAAGCATTATAGCTTGCTAGCTGTATATATTTGAAAAGCAGTAACCAAGGATCCTCTGCCTATGTGGCACTGCTTTAGCAAATGCCAGGTAGTAGTAACTGTTCAGAATTACTGGTTACTACATCAAATTCTTCAGGATTGTCAATACTAGCTGTTTTAGGGATAATAGCAGAGTCCACTAATCATTTCTTGTGCTTGTGTGTGCACACATGTGCATGGATAACGACTGGATTGCAAACTTAAAGCAGGAACCTCATGTTCTTGAAGACAAGATGACAAATGTTACAAAGAAGTTGCAGAACTTGTTCTTAGTTCTTACACCTTTCTACTAGGTTTTGGGGTGTCCAACATAAAAAATTGAGTTGCAAGAAAGAGTGTTAAACTATTTATGTTTTGCAGGGCATGGAACTCTCTCTACTAAAATCCTGCCATCTCTTAGAAAAGAGCTTGTGCAATTTCTGTTAGAAGACTCTTGCTTGCCGAATTCATTGGCAATTTCAAGCTTTCCAGCCAATGGGCCACATTCAAACCTGCTTTATCTATTACAGCTGGATACTGAAGCTACATTAGATATTCTGCAATATGCATTTGTAGAAGATGTTCCACAATTGAACCATATTTCTGATGATTCAACCAATTCAGACACTGAATCAGCTGAAGTAAATGGTTTGTCTGACAGTCAAAACTTGGTCCAAGAACTAGTAGATGTCTTAGCTGCAATTCTTGATGCAAGTTTCTTCCAAAGTAGCAACTCTTGTAGCAGTGATGATGATAGATCCATTGATATCTGGCCTTCAAAGAGAGAGAGAGATCATATTTTGGACTTCATTGCTTACTATGTTTCTTGTGAAAGGGCTAAAGTCTCAAAAAGTACCCTAAGTCAGATTCTTGAATACTTGACTTCAGAGACTGATTCCTCACATAATGCATCTGAGAATGATGAAACCTCGAAGAGAAGACAAAAACAACTTGTTACACTTCTTGAAGTATTGCCAGAGCATGAATGGGATGCTCCTTACTTGTTACATTTATGTGAGAAGGCTCAGTTTCACCAGGTGCCACACTCACATTCATGCTTAATAAAACACTATCATATTTTACATGTTTTTTTCCTCTTTCTTCTCTCTATATGTTTTTCACTTGTTTTCTCAATTATACTTTATTTAGGAGAAGATATTTCTTATTTATTTAGGTTTGCGGCTTAATTCATTCTATCAGACATCAGTATCTTGCTGCTTTGGATAGTTATATAAAAGATGTTGATGAGCCAATTCATGCCTTCTCATTTATTCATGACATGCTGCAACAACTGGGCAACAAAGATTCTGATGCTTTCCAGTCTGCAGTCATCTCTCGAATTCCTGATCTAGTCAAATTAAGCCGGTAATGCCTTTGAAACTCTTAATATCCATGCAGATATTGATTTATGCATTGTGTGCAAGCTCAACTACTTGTAAATCTCATTTTGATAATCTGTAAATGATTTTTGATCTGCAGGGAAGAAACTTTCTTTATGGTTATTAGCCATTTTGGAGAAAAATTCCAACACATTTTGTCTGAGCTACGCTCTCATCCAAAAAGCCTCTTTCTTTACCTAAAGACACTCATTGAGGTTCAATCAAGTGGTAGCCTCAAATTTTCTTCCATGAGAAATGAAAACGTTTTAGAATTTCCTTCTCTAAGAAAGGGAATGCATCAGTCACTAAAGATTCAAGCCTACCTGGAAACTCTGTCTAAATTTCCAAAAGTTATGCAAAACTATCCAGTTCATGTGACTGACGAAATGATGGAGTTATATCTTGAGGTGATTTCTTAATTATTCTGCTGTCATTCACTTAGGCTTTCTTTCTTAATCAAGGCATTTTGTTGTCTTTTATAATTTCTTAATCAAGGACAATTTGTTATCTGTTCTATGAGTGCCTGGATACTTTTAATGATAAATATTCTCAGAAAGAGCTCCTTTTGGTAAAATATATCAATCAACCTGATCTGAATGAGGAAACATGTTAAGATTATTGAATAGAACAAAGAGATTTTTGCCTTGGTAAGATTGTTGTCTTCTACACTTACGTTTTCCTGCAACACCAACACTATCCATGCTGCAGATCTTTGCCTTAAATGATCTATCATTTGTCCACCCATTTTACAATGTTTTGTTCATTAGTGCTCTCACAAAAAATTCAAGTTCTACTCCTTGGCTGAATAATCTCTGTTCTTCTTACTCGATTTCTGTGGATGTTAAAATTAATTTAGTCTTGTCTCTTTGTGCCTCTTAATGAATGTCTTCTCAACCAAAAAAAAAAAAGTAATCTAATTCGTCATTGGTGCAAAATTTTTGCAGCTTTTGTGTCAGTATGAACGTAACTCAGTTTGCAAATTCTTGGAGAGTCTTGAAAGCTATAGGGTGGAACACTGTTTACGTTTGTGCCTGGAACATGGCATTACAGATGCAGCTGCTTTTTTGTATGAAAGGGTTGGGGACGTTGGAAGTGCACTTTCTCTGTTACTTTCTACCCTTAATGATAAGTTCATTCTACTTGATGCATCCATTGAGAAGGAGCTTTGTGGTGCTCGTTTGAAGCATTTTAATAATCTTTTAGAGACAAAAGAGGTCTACTTTCTCCCAGACATCCTTTTTTTCTGTTACAATATTTAGGTTTGTCATGATTGTTCTCTATACTTGATTTGCATAATTTGTGACAGGTCAATGACATACTTGAAATGGTGCACTGCTCTATCTCGCTGTGCCAGCGGAATAGCCCCAGGCTTGATCCTTACGAGTCTGAATGCCTTTGGTTTGAGTTGCTTGATTCGTAAGTAATCACTTTTAACAAAAGTTATATGGAATACAAAAGAGAATTATAGCCTTAATATGTACATAATAAAGATAGCCAATTTATTAGGTCATTAAGAGTTCAACCATTTCTGAATTTGGTTAAGACTTAAATTGGTGTCCTGCTTATGCCTGGATTTTGAGCTATAAATGTGTATCCTTGTGTTGAACACACATCAAATAACAAATAAGGTTACACAAATAAAAATATAGGACGCAATGTTTGAAGTATTTGAGACATGATTGCATGAACCAGTTTCCTGAGTTCACATTTGGTGGGTCTTGCTTTCTAGATGTATGGTATATTTTGGGATGCTGTATATTAGCTTTTAACATTTTTTGAGCACATTTTCAAGTGACTAGCACACTGATTGGACTATTGCCCATGGAGCCCAACTCTTGGTTACTCTTGGGGTTGGGATTAAAAACCTTTTTTTCTTGCAGACTAGCTGAAACTCCCCTTTTCAAATAGTAAGAGCACTTAAACTAGCCTTTATATCAATTTTATTTTTTATGCTTGCAATTTGATGGTTTTTATCCTAAGTTGGAAATAGAATTTTGGTCTTCAATCTCAGAATTGTTCATTGACCAATTTATTTCTTTATTTTATTACTCTTGTTTACTTTTCATTTTAAAAGGTAACAAATACATTAGCTTTTTTACAGGTTTTGTGAACCTTTAATAGATTCATTTAATGATAAAGTGGAATATGAGGGAGATAAGAGTGTAGGAATTTCAGTCAATTCAATGGGAAATCTAAAGGATGAAGGGGCTTGCAGAATCAAGTGGAAAGTCTCAAAGTCCCATCAGAATGCTGAAGTTCTTAGGAGATTGCTCTCATTCTTTATTAAAGAGATTGTTGAGGGAATGATTGGATATGTTCGCTTACCAACAATCATGTTAAAACTGCTTTCTGAAAATGGTAGCCAGGAATTTGGAGATTTTAAACTTACCATCATGGGGATGCTTGGAACCTACGATTTTGAAAGAAGAATTTTGGTTAGTCTCCTTGTCTGATTTTGTCATTTTGTCCCTCCAATTATTCAATTACATCACACTGCAATCTTAAATAAAGACCAGTAACCATTGTGCCCCAAAAAACTGGCGAAGAGTGGTTAAGTTCTGTCTCATAGTCGCATTAAATTACTTGGTCTATTTGTCAGTGATTTCTTCTATTTAAAACAGATAACTAGTTCAGATAATTTCATTCTTTGAAATGCTCCAAATGCTTCAGACTGAGTAGTTGGCATTGCTATTTCAGGACACTGCCAAATCCTTGATTGAGGATGATACGTACTATACCATGAGCTTACTCAAGAGGGGGGCTTCTCATGGTTATGCCCCTCGGAGCCTTACATGCTGTGTTTGCAATTGCCTTCTATCCAGAAGTTCTAGCATTCAAATTTTCAGTTGTGGTCATGCAATGCATCTGCACTGTGAACTTCCAGAAAATGGTACGTCCTCGAAAGGTTCATCGGTTGGATGTCCAATTTGTATGCCTAGAAAGAATTCTCAGAGGTCAAGAAGCAAATCCATGTCATCAGAGAATGGATTAGTGAGCAAGACTTCGAAATCTCAGCAAGGACATGGGCCCGCAAATGCTTTACATCTACATGATAATGATTTTCTTGACATCTCCTTCGGACACCACCCTGTTTCAAGGGTGGGTACCTTTTAAATTATGTTTACCTTCTGCTGCTTCTATTACCTTGCTTCCTCTCTGTCTCTTTCTCTCTCTCACTCCCCCCCACCGTGTTGCTAATGTACTGAGAGTAAGTACTCACAAGATTAACCTTGGGTGTAACAGTTTGAGCTGTTGAGTAATCTTCAGAAAGAGCAGAGGCCGGCACATGTAGAACAAATGCCTAAGTTGAGGCTAGCACCGCCTGCTCTTTACCACGAAAAGGTAAACAAAAGGATAGAATTCCAAACAGGAGAAAGCTCATCGAAAGTGGAAAAACCAAGCAGGAACAGACAGTTGAGGGACATAAAAGTGAAGGGATCAGCAATAAGGTTCCCCCTGAAATCAAATATATTTGGTAAGTCAGTCAGTCGTGCTTCTTCTGATTTCTGATATATGCAGTTTATTGGTTTGTGTCTGAAGCATCCATAAACTTGTTCCCTTCCCAGGCAAGGAGAAGATTGTTAAGCGTTAATTGACTGAAAACTGGAAATGCAAATGGTGTTTTAGTCAGTAGCTGACAAGTAATCACAATCTAAGGAGCATTTTGCAGAGACGGAAATTGAAAATAGATGTTTATTAATTTCTTTCATTCTATTAATCTGTAAATAACTTCCAGAATATAGGCTGTAAATTTTATGAAACAATTTTGCCTGTGCTGTTGTAATTACAAAAAAGTGTTGAGGCAGAGAGTTGCTTGGCAAAGAGGAAAATGTAGCGGACAATACATGGATGGATATATTTAGTAATATGATTGCGTGGGGACAGGTGGTTTTGGTTTGAAAGTTTTAGTTTTATTTTTAGTATGAGTTGTTATTCAAGTGATAGTTATCCATCCAGAATCCCCAAAACTGGGGACCCCTCCGAGTGGCGAGTGGCAACTGGCAAGGCAAATGTTACTTTACTAGAGTGTAAATAATGGATTGGATTGTAAGCCACTCGATTTGGGTTTCAGCATACACTTGAGATTTGTAGGCCCCTTGCCTTGATCATCTCTTAAATGGAGTTCGTAAGCGTAAGCTAATGCCCTATTTGCTTGCCTAAATCACAATTCTTATATTGTCTCTCGGTGGGTAATGTTTCAATCAGAACTCCTCTCCTGAGAACCTGCGAATTTGTACATGAATAAACACAATCTTTTATATAAATGCACACAATCTAATAGTATTTTAGACACGCAATGTACACAACTACTTTGGAGTAGTTTTTGTGCATCTGTGTAGTAGATTGTATGTATTAATGTTGGTTCTCACGCTCTCACATAAGAGGAGGTTCTCATTTGCTCATTAATCTTCTCTTATTTTTTTATTTTATTTTTACTGACAATTTTTTATTAATTTAAAAAATATTTTTGTTCATAGGAGTATGCTTGTATTTTCCATTACCCTCATTCTTATCGGCTCTTGTGAAGAGAGACCCAAACCACTGCGCCGGTTTAGTTACTACTTTCACATCTAACTTTAACATGAATTGAGTTTGGTATAATTAAGAATACATGTAATGTCAGAACGAAGTTACATAGAATTAAATGTTCTTGAAAGTTCTATCATTAAAAAAAAGAAGCACATCACTTAGGCTATTGTGGACAAATTATATATTTGTCTACACGTTGTCAGTGTTTATTAAATTGTAGCGCTTGTATACTTATTTGATTAAATAAACTTTCTCTATAAATTTGAACCAAAATAGCAAACTTAAGTGTGACACCACTCCATTATTTCTTCTCTCAAAATGTTGAATCCCAACTCTAAAGGCCTCACTTTCCGATAGGATAGAGTATGTGGGAGGAGGCAAATCACGATAACTCAGTGGCTTAGCAAGCAGGACCAAATGTCGATATGCATAAGGAATTTGTACACTTTGGACATAATCCCACACTGTTATTGACGAGTTTCGAATATTGGTTTCTTTTTCCAAATATATCATAAATCAAAAGAAACACAACTTACCAAATATATCATAATCCCACTCCAATACTAGTTCTAGTATTAGGGGATAATTTTAAAGTTGGCGCGATTGACTTAATCATCGTAAAAGCTACATATTAACTTTTTTTTTTTTTTAATTTGAATTGGTTAACTATAAACAACTTAGATGTACATTTAACCTACTGGGGTAGCTCAAGTGGCAAATAAACTCTTTTTGTGGAGAAGAATTTCAGGAGAACATGGGTTCGTTTTTTCCTGTTGGCTAAAATCACAAAGGTTTTCATCGAAAACTAACCTTCATCTACTAATGAAATCAAACAAATTGAAGGAAGGAAAGGTTTAAGTATAGGAATTGGGGCAAGGTTAAGTAAGGAGAAATAATTGATAGCAACTCCCAACGCTTTGGGCGGTTATTCCCAGAGTCTGGTTTTTCCTCTTTCTTCGTTTTCTCCGCCCTCCTCTCCTAACTCTTCTCTTTCTTCCCCTCCTTATATTCTTCCATTTCCAATTTTCTCTCTTCAATCTAATCTGCACCTCTCTCTCTCTACTTCGTCTGCTGTGCTGTGCTGTGCTGTTGTATACAGCCAGCTTCTGTCATTCTATTGCCCTTGAAGACGAAGAAGAAGAACAAGTGCAATGGCTTCGTCTTTCTCTTTGGCCAAATTCGTGCACACTCCTCTCCACTCCACCAGATCTGCTGAAAAACCCCTCTTCTCCGATCCCCTTAGACCCCCCGCCTCCTCCTTTCTCGGAGGCTCATCTTCCCACAAGCTTCCACTCCTCAACAACCTCTCTGCATCTCCTCACTCCCACCGCAGATCCACCCGTATCCTCGCCGTCTCCGATGTTGTCAAGGAAAAGAAGCTCAAATCCTCTGCCTCCAATCTGGTATTTGTCTTTTCTCCCCTTTATACTCGGAATCTTTACTTAATTTATGAATTTATGCTTTCTTTTCTCTAAATTGATTGCAAGTACAAAAATTGGTTCTTTCTTTCGGGGTTTAGGGTAAAATTAAATACTATTGACTGTGCCTTCCTTCCCATGTGCCACTGCAGCTAATTACCAAACAGGAAGGTTTGGTGTTGTACGAGGATATGGTTCTGGGGAGGTCATTTGAGGATATGTGTGCCCAGATGTACTATAGAGGCAAAATGTTTGGTTTTGTGCACTTGTACAATGGTCAGGAAGCAGTTTCTACTGGCTTCATCAAACTCCTGAAGAAGGAAGACAGTGTGGTTAGCACTTACCGTGATCATGTCCATGCATTGAGCAAGGGTGTGTCAGCTCGTGAAGTGATGAGTGAACTCTTTGGTAAGACCACTGGTTGTTGCAGAGGCCAGGGTGGCTCTATGCACATGTTTTCTAAAGAGCACAATGTGCTTGGTGGTTTTGCTTTCATTGGCGAGGGCATTCCGGTGGCTACTGGTGCTGCCTTCTCTTCTAAGTATAGGAGGGAGGTTTACAAGGAAGATTGTGATGACGTGACGCTTGCGTTTTTCGGGGATGGGACTTGCAATAATGGCCAATTCTATGAGTGCTTGAACATGGCTGCATTGTGGAAATTGCCTATTGTGTTTGTTGTTGAGAACAATCTTTGGGCCATTGGTATGTCCCACTTGAGGGCTACTTCTGACCCTGAAATTTGGAAAAAGGGTCCTGCCTTTGGTATGCCCGGTGTACATGTTGATGGAATGGATGTGTTGAAGGTTCGGGAAGTAGCTAAGGAGGCTATTGGCAGAGCTAGGAGAGGGGAAGGCCCGACTTTGGTTGAATGCGAGACTTACAGGTTCAGAGGACACTCTTTGGCCGATCCAGATGAGCTTCGTGACCCTTGTAAGGATTTGATGATTTCACATTTAGTTTCTTTTCATTATGAATGATATTTACTTACTTTATCTGTTAGATTATTTTTGGGGCTGCTTGATCTTCAAGTACTGAGTTTTAACCGTTGCAATTGAAAGCCTCATCCTTTTTAGCTATCTTTTAAAATATAGATAACTATTTTCACTGTCCTTGAAAATGCTTTGAGTTTTTTCAGCTTCAAGCTTTTTATTATAAAACCAAAGATATTTGTTTGTTTTATATATTTATTTTCAATCCATTTATAAGGTTGTATAGTCTCATGATTGTGAACTCAAATGCGTATTCAATTTGGCAGCTGAGAAGAGTCACTATGCAGCTCGTGATCCCATCACTGCATTGAAAAAGTACTTATTCGATAACAATCTTGCAACTGAAGAGGAATTGAAGGGTATTGATAAAAAAATTGACGAGATAGTTGAAGACTGTGTTGAGTTTGCTGATGAAAGCCCTGTTCCTGCTCGAACTCAGCTTCTAGAAAACGTATTTGCTGATCCAAGGGGATTTGGAATTGGACCCGATGGGAGGTACCGATGTGAGGATCCTAAGTTCACCGAGGGCACTGCACAAGTTTAAGTCTCGCTGCTGGTTCTCTCTTAATCTAGATAAACATTGCCTTGGCTGTTGAGTGCGTATTTATATCTAGTTACTGATAATAACTTCATATGCATTATTCTCTTTATATCAGAAGAATTTATTGTCTTTATGTATTGTGAGTTATTATTATTATTATTTTTCCTTGTGCACATTTTGTTTACAGGTTTTGTTGTTTTTTCCTACTGCCTGCTGCATTATTTGGATGAATGGCTAATCCTGTAGGGAAGGGGTTTGCTTTTCCTGTATTTGTTAGTTGAGCGAATATTAAAAAGATTGTTGAAGGTTAGAATTGAGTAGGAGGTCCTGGTCAGGTGAACCACTATATTATTATGCAAATTATGTTTTGGTTGATCCAAACGGCAACTACTTAATCGGTGTTGTTGAGAAGTAGGCACAAAAATAGCTAATTGTTCACAACTACAAGGCCAATGAAGTGTGCTTCACCAAAATGGCTTTGATAGCTTGAATCTAAGATATCTGATTAAGTTGGAAGACTCATACCATTTCATTTTCATTTACAAGTGCTTCACCAAACTTGAATCTTAGATATCTATCTAATTAAGTTTCAGTTGGATTATTTTCAAAAAAAAAAAAAAAAAAAAGTTTCAGTTGGAAGAAACGCATACCATCTCTTCTGTACTCCATTTCCATTTTCAAGATTTAATTATATTGATTGGCAAGTGCCTACAGGGTGAATTGGATCATCCACATTAGGAATATTTATATTATACATGCAAAAGAAAAGAGGTAGGTAGCTGAAAGCTTGAAAGTTGAAACACTACATAAGAAACAATAGCCAATAGGTGAGAGAGGGATTCTTGTGTTTTTCCCACATCTACACTAACAAAAGGAGATAAACAAAATTCAACTGCTTAATCTTACCACTTAGACCTAACATTCAAATTTCTTGAATATGCATTAACATCAATAAATTAAACTAAGAAAACAAAAACCAATTTCATATCTAAAAATGCAATCCCACAAATACGATATTTTAAAGTGCATTTCAACAACTCTAAAAATGCACAATTTGAATACTAAAAGTGCATAATATCTTATTTAAAAGTGATATTAAAAAACTCTAAATATGTACAATACAAACTCTTAATATAAACAACATAAATTCTAAAAGTATATGATATTTAAAAGTACAGCTCAAAAACTCTAAAAGTGCACAATTAAAATTGAAGATGCAGTAAGGCTCACGGGAAACAAAAATCAAATAAATATGTATTCTATAAGAGCATAATACATACAAAATAAATACTGTAATCAAAATTTGATTAAAAATCCAGTCATCTATAAACCATAATACAAACAAATACTGTAAACAAAAAGATGATTCAAGATAAATCATTCCTCATTCAGTCTAAGATATTGGACTTTCCGCACAAGAATTTTTTTATTTTTTGAAAAGAAACAAAGACAAAAATGTCACTACATTTCCTTTGATTTCCCATCCATCCTTGCCTCTTTAAAATAAATTGATATATATATATAACTAGAGTGATAAAAGAAGTGAGAGGGAATGAATGAAGAAGCCAAGCAAAGGAGCTATTATAATTTGAGAGCAGCAATTGCTTCAGGCTTAAAGTCAACCCTTAGTCCCAACACTCTTCTGACTTCAGCTGGAGTTAGTCTCCATGTCATGGGTCCTGAGTTTTCACCCCAGAAATCCAGAATCTCTGAGACCTTCTCTAAATTCAGTATAGTCGCCATCTGGGTAAGTCGAGCGAATTTGTCCCTAACAGTCCTCTGGGTCATGCCAGAGAAATGACTGACCAGTGCCCGAACATCTCTGTCAAGTTGCAGGCCTCCAAGTTGACTGAATCTCTTTTGCAACATTATCACTTCCAGCCTTTTAACAATAAAGTCAATGACCAAATGTATGAATGTATCATAATTATTGGCAGTCATTAACGGCTGGAGCCAGGCTACATTGCTCTCTACAGCATGAAGAAGCCTTTGAACCCATGGGTCATTCACCTCATTATCAGCATATTCTGCCTCAGAGATTTCATAGCTGATGGTTGCCACATTATCTAACACAGGTCGAATTCGAGGTGTCACTGTACTCACAAGTTGTTCCATTCCAACATTCAAGGCTTTCTTGAAACTATTGCTCATTTCATTCAATTCAGATACACAAGATTTAACTCTCTCTCTATGGGCAGGAGCAGGAAATGCCTGGTGAAAATAAATTCACTCATTAATATTCTAGACCATAACTGAATTTATTAGGATATTTGAAGTAATCATTTTGTATGAAAGGTCATTGAAAATAGAGCATTTTTAATAAGTGCAGCATAATAAATGGAAAGATGTGATGTACAATTATTTGAAAAATAACAAGAATATCATAAAATTTTATTAACAAAATGATGTATACCAATACCGGTAATACCAAATTGAAGAGGGCTAAATGTTCTTATTCATATATGTTAACACACATCAAAACTCAATAATACACATCTATTGACACTATAGCATTGACATAACCAAAAAACACTTCCAACATACTAAAAACCATTGCCCCCAGGTCCACACATAATCATATATCTGGTTAGAAGCCAAAATTAGTAAGTCTTAATCAGGTCTCAAGTTGAAGACTTGAAGCCATGGAAGTCTGACATACCAAGAAACACAAACTGACCTTTCCATGGAATAGTTCCAATTATTGAGGAGACCAGAAGAAACCAGTACACTTATAACCACTTAAACAGTTATATTTTAAACTCACTGCAATGCCTATCTATCCCCCAAAACTAGCAGATAATATATGGAGTTCAACTTATCAACCCCTGGCATAAGGACTATACAATCCCATCCAACCACTTTAGTTGTTAAGCATTTCAATTACTTTGGAGAATTGACCACTTTATTTGGTCTCTATGCCTAATCCCTTTTATTTGGTTTCTGTGCCTAATCCCTTTTAGCCTCTTAACTGTTTCTCCATTAAAAAAAAAAAAAAAAAACAAAAGTGGTGCTAATCCTCTAGTATAAAAAGTCAAATCCAACACTGAAGTCTGAGATCCCAACAACATGCTGTAAAATAAATAGCATCAAAAGTATTTGACTTATTTAGCCTATCTCAGTATGCAGTGAGACTGACCAAGGAATAAACTAAACATTTCCATAGACGTTCATACTGCAAGCTATGATCCATTTGGACATGAGAGTTGATTAATTCACTATTAGTATTTGTTTTTTCAAACCATCTGTTTTTATTAGACTTATCACAAAAAAAAAATCTCCTAGCATTACATAAACAAGCCCTTTAGAAGGGTTAACACTTAAGAGCAAAGGGATATACACAAGAAAGCCTTTATTGCCTCCTAAGTACACCACCATTAGCCCCTTTCTTCATACTCCTATCACCTTTCATATCTATTTGGTTTCCCTCCCTTAACACACAGTCCACAATCATGCCATGAATCATATAATTTATTATGCTTCAATAGGGTCCCCACCAAACACACAAAAGTGGGAATCATACACTAGACATACCTTCCACCCCCCAGCCCTGTACCCTCATCCTTTGAGTGCGAATCAACCTCCCTGCTACAGAGTTCTGTAGTCTTACCAGGGAGGTCATTATGTCCACACCACAAAGCAATGAAACTCATTCTAGACACACAAGATGACTTACCTTATGCGGGAGCCCCACATTTTGCCAAGAAAAGCCATTGTACCTCATGTCTCTAGCAATGATAGTACAGGGGTCCCACCCTTAGGGTTCAAGCCAACCTCACCCCATACAGATCTCTGTATTTTATTGGGAGAGGTCATTACAGCTCTCACCCTAAGCAACAGGAAGGACAAGACAGCAGGCCATTCATGCTTTCATTCCTATTTCACAGTATTTCATCATTTTCATTGAGCCACTGTCATTTTGACCTGATCTTTTCTCTTTTTTCCTTTTCTTTTTCCAACATTTCTTTTTCCAACATTATCTGCTTCTCTTTTTTCCTGGCAAATTTAGTTCAATAAACCCTCCCCCCATGATACTCAGACAGTCTAGACAGCATTCCCACCCGTGTGTATAATCTGGATCATATTAAGCATTTTGCACACACAGACATGCAGCCCTTTCCCCGCTTATCATGGTCAAATCAGAAACAGATCAGGGCAATGGTGACAAACTGACAATACTCAAAAAGAAATAAAGACACCCTTGCCATATCCCTTCCCCTTAGGCACCAACCCCTACCTACAGCCTGTATGTGCAACTCAGGCAATGCTTATAAATAATTTTTGATTCATTTCAAATTAAAGGAAAGATGGATAGGTGCTAGGTTCCTAGATTATACAAGTTATTTCATAAGGAGAAAATCAAGGCAGCCACTGAATGAAATCAAGGGAGGTGGACACAAACACTTACCTCTGTGCATTGCTCTTCAATCTCATGGCGTAGTTTTAGCACATACTCACTACTCACATCCATGTTGTTCAAAGCTGTGGCAATCTCTGTACCAGTCTTTTGCACACCAACTCCACCCAAGAACAACTTTGCACCAAGATTAGGCTCCCTAGTCTTCTGCTGCAAAGCCTCACTGTACTCGCCACCCAACAAACTCACCGCGCTGCTTAAAACAGCAATCACAGAATTGATATTTGAAGTAGATATAGATCTTTGACAACAACTCTGAAGAACATAGAATACATCGTCCACCATGGAAGTTGTGAGAGAATCAAGCACATGCTCATCTATCTTTATAGCTTTCCTAACATTTTCAACCATGAAGTACCCCTCCAATATAACATAATAACCAGTGATGTCCTGAACAATTTTACTGAAAGTACCACTCCTAAAAGCTTTGGTGGCTCGAGGACCTAGTTCAGGATCAACAGAACTCAAACCACTAATCTTTGAAACCATGTACTCTGTGTAATCCTCACCCAACTGAGCCAAAGACAATATCTCCTCCAAATATATTTCTATCTCCCTAGGGTCTGGCCCTTCAACTCCCACTGAAAGCAGATTGCTCTTGTAAGAATTAATCTCTGAAGTCAATATGGCTAATTTTCTATATTCCATGTACTTCTTCAAAATCATGGAACCCCGAGAGTCGCACTCTTCTTGGAGCTCGCAAATGGCATAAACAATGGCATCCTCTCCGCATAAGCTCCTCAAAATTTCATCATTTTCTTCTATAGCCAATACAATGTCTTTGAAAAGATTTGTCAAAGAAGCCACAAAATTAAGCGGATTTTGATTCGGGGGTTGCGCTTGCTGGTTGAGGTCGCTCATACTGTCCACTAATTGCTCAAATTCGAGTCGAGATCTCATTGCAATAACCTTCTTCAGATAGCCCACGTACACCTGCAGGCCTTCCTCCTCCAGTCCCAGCGGTGAGTAGAGACGGATGAATCGTAGAACAGTGGGGTGGTCCCGCTGATCAACCGCAGCAGCCAGTCTCCGGCGGACAATGGCTTCGAGTTGCTTCTTGGAGGCGAGGAGTTGCTCTCTCTGTTCAGAACCGGAGGAGTCCCTGTACTTGGCGTCGATCTGGAGGAAGGACTGGATATAGTTGGCAGCGGATTCAAAATCCTCAGAGTCGAGGGCTTTTTGGACACCGTCGAGGCAGTTGGAGCGGTGGACAATGGCGTCGATGCGAAGGAGGGTATCATTGACGCGAGATTGGGCGAGATCGAGCTGGCGGACCTTGGCACTGACCTGATCGGCAAGGAGGGAAGTAGAGCCAACGTTGGAGAGGAGGTGATCGGAATCCGCCTTGACAATGTCGAGAACTTGAGCAGATTTTTGCAAGCCGGAAAGCTGCTTGTCGAGATCGGAGCGCTGGGAAAGAACGGTCTCCAGTTCGAGATCTATGGCCCGTTGGTAGGCGATGCACTCATGGAGAAGACGAGTCATGGCTCCCACATCAGTGAGCTTGCGCACGTGCTCCAATGCCTCCGGAGTCCCGAAATTCAATGATAAATTCGCCGTGGAGGAATCTTCGCCGGAGTCTCCTTTGGGAGTCGCAGCAGCCATTTCCGGCAGAGAAAACAGACCAAGATGAAATGAAGAAGACGAAAGAAGAAGACGCAGGCCTCCGGGGGTATTTTTCCTTTTTTTTTTTTTTTCTCTCTCTTATTTTCTTATTTTAATTAAATTCCGTTTTTACCCCAATTAATTTCATAAGTTCTATTTCCTCCTTTATTTTTTTAATAAGGTAAATAATAGATGTACTTTTATTGAGTATAACTTTTGCAATATGTGGTGGGTTCGAGTCTCAGTGGAGGCAATATTGATTCTTGTGCTTCAATAGGTTGAGAAAGTAGTTATGAACAGATACTGCATTGTAATAGAGTCAGTAATATTCAAAAAAAAAAAAAACTTTTGCCATATGTATAAATTTTATTGGTAAAGAAAAATAAATTAAAAAAAAAGTACCTCACTATTATTTTAGATTAATCAAAGCATGACATTTTAACGATAAGTAAAAAATGAAGTAAAAAGTGAGGTTAGATGTAATAATAATAATATTATTATTGTTATTATTTTGGACTCTTATGTTTCAAATCTACAAGACTATACCTGCTTCTAGCCGTCGGCTCTGTTTGACAGAGCTTATTTAGGAGCTTATAACTTATTTTAAGCTACTAATAAGCTATAAGCTTTGTTTGATAATGTTCTCAAAATAAGTTAGTAACTTAAAATAAGAACTTATTTTGAAATGCTACTTAAGGTAGCTTTTCAAAAATAAGCTAGTAGCATTAACTTTTTTCCATCTTTATCCTTATTATTTTAAATAAATGATCTCCTTTACCCCTCTCAATTAAAAATCTTTTGGTATTTTCTCTTCAATATGTTTCGTTGTAATTTCAATTTGACATTTGTGTTTGAACAATAATTTTTGCATGAACTAATTTTATGGATTATAAACATTTTATTTTACTTTATATATTTTCAAATATATGTTCTTACTTTATATTTTATTAAAATATATTGATTTCATTATTTTATATTTTAATATGTAAACAAACCTATTTAAATTTAAAACTATTTAAATTTTATAAAGATATCCTTTTTTGTCTTTTTGCATTTATTAGCTTATCGAAAAAATAATTTTACCAAACACTTTTAAGTATAACAGCTAGTTTAAAGCTCTTCAAATTTCAGCTTCGAACTTATAGCTTTTCAGCTTTCAGCTACCTTTTCAGCTTGGTTTGCCAAACATAGCCGTCAACTTAGAAATGTCAATTGGGCAATGCCATTTAGTTTTGGACTAGTTTTGTCAGGTTGCCAAATTTATTACTCCATCTGTCCCATTTTATCTGTCATACTTACTATTCATTAGTCAAATTAACTATTTCTTCTTTGTTTATTTTCTTTAGTATTTTTTACTTGTTTTTAAATTTGATTTTTTAATAGTACTTTTAGTGTAGTTTCTAAATATATAAATTTTGTATACTAATACTAAATTTAATATTATGAAAAATTAGATTAAAAATAATTTCAGTCAAGTCTCGTTAATTGGACCAGACACATAAAATGGGACGGATGGAGTAATTTTTTTTTTGTTGAGTTTTAACTCTTTTTTTTTATGTACAATAATCCTAAAATCTCTGACTATCAAGCTTATCATGTGGAGTAATTAAAATTTTTGACATTCTAAAATTAACATTCTAAACTTTCAATTTTAAGAAATTATCATGTTTTACATTAAAAAATATAAACTTAAAGAATAAATTTCATTTTTATTCTTCGACTATTGTGGAATTGGCGCATTGACACATTTAGTCATACTCTTAAGCAGGGAAAAGGTGCAAATAGGCCCCTAAACAGTTCGCGAAAAGTCAATTAGGCACACGAACTTTTTAAAAGTACAATTGAACACATGAACTCGTGATTTTTGGTCGCCTGACCCCATTTCCCGGTCACATCTCCGGTTAGAACCGGTAACTGCACACTTGGACCGCCACATAAGCATTGCATTGTATATTTGGTTGCCACATAATCCACATAAGCTTAAATAATAAAAAAAAAATAAGGAAAGTAAATAAAAGAAAATTACTCTCCATAGCAATCGTAAAGCACTGAACCACCTGCCACATAAGTGTAAAAACCCTAATCACAATCGCAATTTTCACTCTAAAGCATCGGATTTTCACCATCGCAATTGACGCTCCACCACCACCTGCGCCGCTCCAGCACAGACGAGCCACCAGCAGTAGCGCCCCACCACCGACTGCCCACCACCGGCCACCTGCGACGCTCCACCACCGGCCACCACCTGCGCCACTCCACCACCTGCGCCGCTCCACCACCTGCTTCGCTCCGACTGCCCACCACCGGCCATCTTTGAAGGTATTTCTGTTTTTCCTCATCGTTCTTAAGAAATTGATATGCTACATATATGGGTTGAATGTAGCAGTAGATATGCTATGGTGTGGTTCAAAAATATGGATGGTATATGTATATGCTAGCAGTAGATATGAATGGGTAGTACCTTTGTGATATGCTTTTTATATGTTTAGGGTGAATTGGCAGTACCTTTTATACTGTGTAATTCAAAATATGCTTTTTGAATTGCTTTATTGTTTCTGTTTGACTGTATTTGTTTATGAATTGGGTCCCATTATGTTGTCAATAATGGAGACATTTTGGGTGTTGTGGTCCTGATGAATGTAGTCCATTTAGTGTAGTTATATTTTATAGATTAGGTTATTGAGTGGTCCCTACAGCTATAGATTAGATTATGTACTCTACTGTAAGTAATGTACTCTATCACCTGCAAATTTGAAGAATTATGCCCTCAGAAACAAAATGCACCCAAAATTGAAGAGTTCTACTGTAACAACATGAAAAAATATGAAGAAAACCTTTATTTGTAGTATAAATATGTTATTAATACAATGTAACATGTCTTTTATTTGTAGAATGTACCCCACTATGGAAATAAGAATTCACCATGGTACGTGGCTATTTTGTCCAAGAACCTGTGATGGAGTATGTCAATGGTGAGGTGGAAACAGTGACAATGGACCCGGATTTTTTGTCATATCCTCACTTATTGAAATTTATTAAGGAGGAAAGATATGGTAAAATAGTGTCTTTGTCATTTAAACTACGACACGAGAGTTTGAAGAGCCTATAGTTGTTGCATGATGATAGAACCACACTGCATATGAGTTACTTAGGTCAGCATTGGGGTGAAATTGACTTGTATGTTGAGCATGGGATAGATGAAGCAGAGCTGGTTACACATTTACCATTACCAGAACCTGAGAATGTAGATGATATTCAAGAAGATGTTGAAGAGGATCCTGGGGTGGGTACTCAAGTAGATAATGGCCCTGGTGTGGTTAGTCAGGCAGAGAATGACCAAGTTCAATATAGTGGTGGTGAATTTAGTGATGAAGAAGCTGATTTGGAAAGCAATCAAGAAGATGGAGATTCTAATTTGGAAAGAAGTCCTCTACATGAAGCTGGTTTTGTCGATGTTGAGTGTGGTAATGCAGAAAATCGGGATGAAGAAATTCGAAGTGCTAGGGCAGAAGGTGACACTGAAAATGAAGATTTAGGTGGTGAGAAGGATGATGCGCAAAGTGAGTATTATGATTCTGAAGACCCATTGAGTTATCAATCTGAGTTCGAAGAGGTTGAAGCATCATTTGAGCAGACCACGAATTCAAGTACAAGTAGATTTAAGTACCCTTCGTACAATCCAAATGTAGAGTCTCTTGACCTTGAAGTTGGTACCCTTTATGATGATGGGAAACAGTTTAAAAAGGCAATGATCAACTATGCAGTGTACTCAAAGAGAAATATCCATTTTGTGAGGAATGAGCCAAAGCGTATATCCCTTGCATGTGACCAGCCTTGCCCATTTCAAGCTCATGGATCATGGGATGATTCAATCAAGTGTTTTCAACTTAAAACAGTGACTACGAAGCACAAGTGCAATCTAAAATACAGCTTGAGAATAGTAAGCCAAGCGTGGATTGAGGAGAGGTATGAGGATAAGATTAGAGACAACCCTTCCATTGGACCAACAGAATTGAAAAAACACATACAATCAGAACTAAAACTAAATGTGGGAATCTGCATGGTAAAGAGGGCAGTCAAGGCTGTTTTGAAGAAGATTGATGCTGGTTTTCAAGATCAATTTCGCAGAATAAGGGATTATGCTGCTGAATGTATGAACTCTAATCCCGGTACCAAAGCTATTGTAAAAACCAATAGAACAACACCCGATTGCCCTGCAGTTTTTCAGAGATTCTATGTTTGTTTTGCAGCTGTAAAGAATGGGTTTTTAGAAGGATGTAGAAAAGTAATTGGGTTGGATGGATGCTTTCTGAAGGGAATGTTGAAGGGTGAAATATTAAGTGCAGTTGGTAGAGATGCTAACAACCAAATGTATCCTATAGCCTGGGGGGTTGTAGAGATAGAAAACACTGATTCTTGGTGTTGGTTTCTTGGGCAATTGAAGTCTGATTTAGGCATTACTAATACTTATCATTGGACTCTAATCAGTGACCAACAGAAGGTAAACAATTAACTAATACATAACCACCTGTAACACTTTATTTAAGCATTAGGTTATACTGATTTTGTGTGTTATTTCTTGTAGGGTTTAACCCATGCGATTCAAGAGTTGTTTCCTGACGCTGAGCATCGTAACTGTGCAAGACATGTGCACGCCAATTGGAGTAAATTACATAGAGGCAAAGTGTTGAAAAAGCACTTTTGGATGTGTGCAAAGGCTACACATGTGAAACAGTGAGTTTAAAGTGTAATGGGAGTTCATCTTTTCTAATTTAATAAATGTGAGTTTAATACATGTACAGAAACAGTGAGTTTAAAGTGTCTTTGCTGTCCAAAATATGTCATTCTGATTTGCAGCAAAATATGATTTGATAATGTCATTCTGATTTGCAGAAACAGTGAGTTTAAAGTGTCTTTGCTGTCCAAAATATGTCATTCTGATTTGCAGCAAAATATGATTTAGTACATGTGTTTGAGTGAAGCAAAATCTGATTTAATGTGATTTAATACGTTTGATTTAATACATGTGTTTAATACATAGGGGTGATTTCAACCCACAACGGCAATACAATGGTGGTTCATACTGTAGATTTGGTCTCGCCTTCGAGGGAGACGAAAATGGTGAACCACTCCAACATGATGACGTCATCTCCAATGGTGAAACACAAATGTCTCTAGATTTCTAATTCAATTTCAATTACCATCCTTAATGAAAAAGAGGTTTCCAGTGCTGCAAACATAAAAACATTTAGCAGATTCAATAATCCATAGAATACAGTTTATTTACTTATATATTTTTAGGGTAAATAGAATACTTTGTGCTGACAGTATATAAAAGCAAATAATTGTAGAGACTACAATACAAAGGCAATATACAAATGCATTCATCAGGACCACACCATAGCATATCTACTACTACATTCAACCCATATATGTAGCATATCAATTTCTTAAGAACGATGAGGAAAAACAGAAATACCTTCAAAGATGGCCGGTGGTGGGCAGTCGGAGCGAAGCAGGTGGTGGAGCGGCGCAGGTGGTGGCCGGTGGTGGAGCGTCGCAGGTGGCCGGTGGTGGGGCGCTACTGCTGGTGGCTCGTCTGTGCTGGAGCGGCGCAGGTGGTGGAGCGTCAATTGCGATGGTGAAAATCCGATGCTTTAGAGTGAAAATTGCGATTGTGATTAGGGTTTTTACACTTATGTGGCAGGTGGTTCAGTGCTTTACGATTGCTATGGAGAGTAATTTTCTTTTATTTACTTTCCTTATTTTTTTTATTATTTAAGCTTATGTGGATTATTTGGCAACCAAATATACAATGCAATGCTTATGTGGCGGTCCAAGTGTGCAGTTACCGGTTCTAACCGGAGATGTGACCGGGAAATGGGGTCAGACGACCAAAAATCACGAGTTCATATGTTCAATTGTACTTTTAAAAAGTTCGTGTGCCTAATTGACTTTTCGCGAACTGTTTAGGGGCCTATTTGCACCTTTTCCCCTCTTAAGCATCATTTAATCAATAACAAAATTAA
Organism: Ipomoea trifida; assembly: GCA_003576665.1. Taxonomy (NCBI): domain Eukaryota; kingdom Viridiplantae; phylum Streptophyta; class Magnoliopsida; order Solanales; family Convolvulaceae; genus Ipomoea; species Ipomoea trifida. The sequence continues at coordinate 18,880,902 of CP025654.1, forward strand.
AAGAGCATGACTAAATGTGGCAATGCTACATTAATAATTGAAGACTAAAAGTAGTATTTATTCTAAACTTAAATATCATTTAATTAAGAGTTAATTCAGATTTAATTATTTGATTGTCACTGTTTTTAATTTTAGTCATTGGCATTCAATGCTAGCTGCTAATTTAGTCTTTGAGTATTAAATCATTTCTAATTGTAATTGACTATAAGCTTTTCCCGGTATAAACGATTAAAATTGAAGATAAAATTAGGGTCTGTGCCTGCTAGAATAAGAAAATTAAAGCTTTGTTTCTTGCGTGTGAGAAAATAATTGGTGCAATGGTCATTGACTTTCTAATTTTACTATCAATGTTAGTGATGCACACAGTAAAAAGTTAATGATGATTACAATTAAAATGATTCAATACTTAACGATTAAATTTGATAATTTTAAAAGTGAATAACTAAAATTGAAAATGAGTAGGATTAAATCTAAAATTAACTCTTTAATTTAATCAGTCAGAAATCTTCCTGTCAAGATCAGACTGCTGAAAATGAGTGAAATTACATCTAAAATAAACTCTTTAATCACTTACAATTTTTCAAGTATTATAAAATGATTCCATATGTCTTAAGTGTGGAGTCTTTTTTTTCTTAAAAAAAAAAAAATCTTTCTTGACTTCCACTTAAATTGATCTAAAAGTTTGTCACTATCATTTGTCATTCCAGTTTAAGGTGAACTTTATTCTTGAGACAAATCCATTTTATACCAAATTGAAATTAACAGGACATGATGACATATATTAATGCAAAGGCAATACACACGTAATTAACAACAACGGGAGAAAATCAAAAGCAACAAGTCAACAAACTCAACAACATAAACCATAAACCAACAAAACAACACAATTACAATTTACACAAACTTCACAATCCAATAATGATTTTTTTTTTTTTAACTTAAAAATTTTTTTAGATTAGAGAAAGTGAAAAAAAAAATACCTCATCGTCGTGTTGGTACAGGTGGCAAGTGGCGAAGCATAGACTATGTAACTGTGTTCGACCTTCAACGAGCGGCAACGACGGCCTACGTAGTCCCCCTGTTTGCATTCAAACTTCAGACTCAGAGTCCGAACTTGACGTTTGTGACATCGCCCGTTCATATTTCGTTTGTGTATAGAATATGCATTGGGCAATAAGGCAATTAGGCACTTAGGTGGGCGAACTGGTGAATTAACATTTATTTTTTAAAAAATGTGTACAAAGTCTAGCTGACAGAGGGCTAGGTTCAAGGGCGTGGGAGAGCCCCTGATTCTTTTGGCTTGATTGCTTTCACCAAGTCTAGCGAGAGTCGATTAGCCCGAGTTGTGTTAAGATAAGTGGCACTTGAATTGGAAGTAGCCATCGGCCTGGTCTTGGATGCGGATTTCTCGGTCTTACCACTTGTATCGATAGACCAACTTTCATTTCATGTTGAGGATAGATTTTTATATATAAAATCCTGATCTTCGAACTTTGAAAGGCTTCTGGCAAAGCTTGAACTAGGGAAAGCTTTTCTTGCTAATCTGGTGATATCGTAGTAAAGGTAAAGTAGCCAAGAGGAATCGATTAAGCAATCCATACCAGGCTCTAGGTATATTTAGGAGTGATCGGAGGAGCAAAGAGAACAACAACAATCAGAGCTTCTCCCTCGGGGGACAACACTCCCTTAGTTGAGAGGCAGTCCCGTTATTAGGTTCACATTTTCGTAGTCCCTAATTACAATGACCTTAACCTGGCTCATTGTGGAGTGATTTAACTAACTTTGATACTCCTAATATACGTATTAGCCTCTATATATAAATTACAATATAATGATGTAATAATATTCTAATGATTTTTTTTCCAATGACACAATAATGCAATAAAAGATAGAGAGAGAAGCCATATTTTGCGGTAAATTAGCCAGTTCGAGAGGAAAGAGCGATGACGCAAACAAATTAAGATCAAGATCAAGCGTAACCCATAAGGAGCCACGTTTCACCCCTCATGCACACTTTGCCAAATTTGGGCAGGCTTATGACTCTGCTACGTTCTACGACCACGACTACTACGTACCTTTTTGTTTTCGATCTTATCTCACTTGCGGTCTGTTACACACATATATATATCAATTGTTATATCATAGATCACAATTCATATTATGTATCTGCAGTTATAACTTTTGTACTTATAAATAAATTAAAGACATATAAACACATAAATTATTACTCCATAAATAATTGGTACAAATTATGTTAATCGCAGACATATAAAATGTTTTTTTTTTTGAAATCATATAAAATGTTGATTAACATGTTATGTATTGACAATTAACATATTTTACCTATGCAGACATGCAGTTGTCTTCAATTTATTTTACAAGTATAAAAACAATTAATTACAATTGAATTAGGGTCTATAATGCAAAGTAAATTTTGATTCGTGGTATAATTTACCCATATATATATATATATATATATATATATTCTTATTCTTATATATTTTGTAGTTATTGGGTCTGAACTCACTTCCATGCCCACCGCAACTTTATTTTATGTCTGATAGAGAAGATTTGAAGCTAGCAAAGAGCGGAAAGCTACCTATCAAGCTTATAATTAATTAAAGGTAGGAAATGGGAGATGGTGAGGAGCAGAAGAAGCACAAGTACGGCGGTGCAGGCAGAGCCCTGTGCGCTTTCCTCCTCATTTTCTTGATTTTAGGTGCCATCACTCTCCTCATCTTATGGCTGATTTACCGCCCCACCAAGCCCAAGTTCACGCTGGTAAGCCTCGCCATCTACCAGCTCAACCTCACGCCTCCGCCTTTCCTGTCCGCCACCATACAGTTCACGCTCCTCACCAGGAACTCCCACCCCCGCCTCTCCTACCACTACGATCATCTCTCGGCTTTTGTTTCGTACAAGAACGAGGCGATCACGCCGGCGGTGAGCCTGCCCCCTCTGTCTCACGGGGCGAAGAGCACGGTGGCCATCTCTCCTGTGCTGGATAGGGGGCCGGTGCCCGTGTCGGTGTCGGTTCTGAACGGATTGGTGATGGATGAGGCGTATGGGATGGTGGCCTTGAGGCTGGTCTTCAAGGGGAAGTTGAGATACAAGGGTGGAGCCATAAAGAGCCGACGCTATAGCGTGTATGTCGAGTGTGACGTGCTGGTTGGGTTTAACACAGAATTTGGTGCTGCTCAACTCTCTCTGCTTCCTTCTTCTTCTCCGCAATGCAACACCCACATGTGAACTCAACTCAACTCAACTCGGTTTTATTTAAAAACGTATTGCAACCTTCTTGAATTACATTATACCAAGTGTAGGTGTTAATTTCGAAGTAGAATTTGAGAGTCCAAGTAATATTTAATTTTTTATATTTAAGTATATAGCTAGTTTACATTGAGTTGAATTATTATATTAAAGAAATAATATATGACATGATTTACAGGAACGCATGCATGTATGCATATGGCTAACTACATAATTACTATATTTATTCCTTAATTACTGTGATTGATTCTCTTATCTCTTCCCATCCCGGCCGGCAGGACAAGGAATATAATTATTCTAATATAATGCATGCTTTAGTGCAGGATTTGCTTTTCTTTTGATCTTTACTATACTGACTAGGGTATATATTATATTCCGGATTCCCAATAACCTTACTGCCGCCCACTATTGTTTATAGCCACCAAATACTATACTGTACTGTGGAATTGAAAGAAAAAAAAACTACCAATTTTGATTGGGAATAATATAATGGTAGTAGGAGAGTATGCTCAAAAGGCTAGTGGAAGCTGGAGAGCTTCAAGGGTAAGTATCTTATTTAATCAGCATTAAAAGAGAATTTTGACTTTATATGTTGAGTTCTATAACTTATATTTATATATTATATAGTCTAAGATGAGTATTTTTATTTACTTAATTCGTAATTTAAATTTTCTTTTTAGTCTATGCCAGCGTTCTGCACCTATATTAATTACATTATTCCGTGAAATTTAATTAAACCCCGTTATTTTGTTTCATATTTTGATTTATCCACTTTTTGCTACTTTTCAGCCTTTCAGGCTTAACAAGGAGAAATTGAGGAGAATGTGTTGTGCGACACTGAGCTCATTACACTAATATGTTTTTTTTTTAATCATCATAATCCTTATTAGAATTAGGATTTACAATCGGGGAAATGGAACTTGATGTAGTACATTAATATAAGGCAAGTTAGGGATGAAAATCACATAAAATTGTCATATTTAAAATTTAATATAATTTTATTTTTCTAACACCAATAATGAGAAATTAAATCAAAAAATTGTAGAGAATTAAGACTAAAAATGCAATTCTTCCTAAAAGTTATAGTGTGCATTTTTTATTTTATTATCTAAACTCTACTTCTACCGTGTAGTTACTAGCCATGTTTGGTAAATGGCGAATTTATAAAAAATTTTGTGAATCTGCTATTTTCGACGTTTTGATTTAGTCAAAATCTAAAAAAAAAAAAGTGTGATTTTTGTTTGTTTTCACGAAGGAATAATGGACGCGTATCTGGATGTTCATGAAGATAGCTCTAAGTTGCTTCTAGATGAATCATTGAAACTCTTTCATTCTCTGTCTGAAAATTATCGTAAGATATGCAAAATCTCACTTCAGCAATAATCTTAGTATTCCCAGCAATCTCAACAACTTTTATGAGTTCTGGTGTCATCTATTTATAGGATAGAGGTGATGACAGGTGGTAATTCTCCAAGAATTTTGAATCTGATTGTTGCCAAAACTGAGCTATGGACATTACAACTCAGGTAGAAGACTTCCACAAGTTTTGAGCCAGTTTGGAAAAGGATACTTGTATAATGAAAAACTCGCAAATAGGATTTTCAAGAAATTATGACCCTAAAAGTAATAACAAACGAACTCGGATTGACATCAAAACTAAGCTATGGACATTTTAACTCAGTATAAGACTTCCGTAAGTTTTGAGCCCATTAGAAAAAGATCACCAGTATAATGAAAAACTCGTCGATGGGATTTGAGGGTCGGTCGCCGGAGGGCAAAAATAGAGTTTGCACTGGCGTTTTGTGGAAATTTTTTCCCTAAAATGCGCGCCCTTAAAGAAAACAACTAAGCTCCTTTAACGGAGCATTTTGTGCCTGACTGCTTTCCCAACGACGGATGGGCAAGCTGTGAATGTTTGGAGCCTCCCGGCCCAGCCACTTTGGTTAATTTAAGGGATGTATTTTTTTTAAAAAAAATTAATTATTATTATTATTATTATTATTATTATTATTATTATTATTATTATTATTATTATTATTATTATTACTATTATTATTATTATTATTATTATGCCCTTATCATTTTACTAAACTAACCCATTTTATCTTTCTTTTTTTTGAAAGAGCCCATATTATCTTTCTTATTTGTTCTTTAATGTGCAGTGGACTCTTAACAACAACAACAATAATAATTTTTCTTATATCATGGGGATAGTGAGATATTGAGCCATTTTGTCCAATTCACAATTGTCACCTTACTCGTATTAACTTTTATCCATGTCTTGTACACATCTTGACTTTTGTGAGTTTAGAATTTTATTTTATTTATTTTTTCAAAATAGTCAATGAAATAAGATTATACATACGGAGTATACACATGCTTATGAAACCAATGCTATTTAAGGCTTATGAGTTATGGTCAAAAGGAAGTTCTTACATACTTTATTTATGCCAAGAAAAATGATTATATATAGTACTATTAAGGAATAAAACTTGCAACACATGCCTTCTTAATTAATCTTATAATTGAAAGACAAACAAGAAAGAGATAAAAACTATGTTATGATTCACTTTTTATCATGACATATGAATCAATTGTATCTTTGATTAATTTTTATTGTTGCATTAAATTAAATTAGTTTAAATCCCATGGTGATGGTCTAGAGGTTTTAAATTAAAAATTGTTAATAGTAAATGTTATTTTTCAAACTTAACACCGACTTAAACCGGCCTATATATATAGGAGGATAACAGTAATAATTAGTCGAAATTAAGTTTTGGCTCAAATTGGAGTAATGCACCAATTAAGTTTTGGCTCAAATTGGAGTAATGCACCCCTTTAGCTTATTTGAAGCGCATGCACAAAATGAGATTAAGTTAATTTTCAGATCAAACGCTTAACACTACGCCAAAAGCTATAACTAGTAGCGAATGTGTAATTTTATTTACTTATACACTATCATCGCATTTTCAAGAATTAGGTACTGCAGGACTACGCCCTTTACTGGCCTCCTCTCTATCTACAATCTTCTAGTCATATAGTGCTGGAATTGACCTTTATTGGCCTTAGCCCAGCAGTTAATTATAATTTGAATAGAAATTGGAGTAGGGTAGTAGGGTTACGTTGCATCGGATGAGATGGAGGTTAGGACACTTTTAGTTAGGAATTGAAGCTAGCATGCATGCATGCATGCATGCAGCTAGCACCATAGAATTCCTATCCGGATGGGAATATAATCTGTAGGTAGCTATGGTGGGATGGAATGAGTGGTTATCCAAGTCCGTGGTGGATGGGGATTTGGATTGGAAATGGGAGGTCAATATCCAATGTGGTCTGATCTGATAGCTAGCTAGATTTCACCTGCTAGCTAAATCCAACTAACTTCAATTGGCTTTAATTTGTTGTAATTAATCCATCATATCATATCCCCGGCCAGCCCCCTGTGGATTTTGGACATCAAGCTAAACTAGCTAGCTAAGTGGGCAGGCCAGCAATTAAGTACACACAGAGAGAGAGAGAGAGAGAGAGAGAGAGGCATGGCATCCAGCACTACTTCCCCCATTTCTCTGTCATCACCATCATCATCCACCTTGGTTGACGCCAAGGCGGCTCCCCGTCACACTGCTTCTTCACAATGCGTCACCCTTCCCACCCTCCCTCCCCCTCCCCCTGCAGCTGTCCACTCTCAAACCACCAGCCGCGCCGCCAGAACCACCGCCTACTGTACGTAGTATAGTATATACACCTTAATTACCTCACCTCTCCCGGCCTACATCCTTTTACTAATAATTAATCACTACTTGCATATATGTATATATGGTGCAGGCCGGAAGATTGCGAGGAATGTGATGGCAATGGCCACTGGGGAGGTCACAACCGCCGAAGTCGCAACTACCGAGTTGCCTGAGTTTGTCAAGACCATTCAAAAAACTGTAATTTTGTCTTTCATTATTCATTGCTCTATATATATGTGTGTGTCCATTGAATCATTCATTCTTAATTAATTAGTTTGTAAGTAATTAACTTCAATAATTCCAGTGGGAAAAGGTGGAAGACAAATATGCTGTCACTTCCCTTGCTGTTGCTGGAGCAGTTGGACTTTGGGCTTCCGCCGGAGTTGTCGCCGTATGCCCCCCCAACCATTATATTACTTATTCAATAATAATTCCCATATATAATTAACTAATGAGTTTTTTTCAAAAAAAAAAAAAAACTAATGAGTTAATGCCATATGAAATCTTTCGAGTATAGTGTTTTGCAGCATTTAGTCTTCAACTTTTAAATTGACTATCCGCCATCAATCATTCCAATTTCAAATTGTTACCATCCATAATCCAAGTAACCGTTGATTCTTCAACTTTCAAAACTTAACTAGTCCTGATCCTCTAGAAGGACCGAAACTGGTTAAATTTTGATAGTTGAAAAATCATAGATGGTTAACTTGGATCATGGATGATAACAATTTGAAAGTCCAAAAACTACAAACGATTAATTTGAAAATTTAGGACCAAATGTGCCAGCATCACTATATTCAAAAGAGCATTAACTCATTAACTTTTTTTTCTTTAATTATATTTTATCCTCTCTTTTTTTCCCACACTTTTCGTTTCTTGCATGCATTTTCTGTTTCTCTAGCTACGCTATTTTCTTGTTTCCGTTTACATGCATGTAATTCGATCAATCACGTTCTATATCTGTATATGTATATAAATAATGCATTGATGTCATCCATATATGTAGTTTGCTTATTAGTTACGTTACATTATATTGTGTTGTGATATATTTAGGCACTCGACAAGCTTCCTGTGGTTCCTGGTTTTCTTGAGGTTGTAGGAATCGGCTATACTGGTGTAAGTTTAACCTTATATATATCATCAAGATCGAATTAGTATCTATAAGGGTAATCTCATTCAAAATGGCTAAAAATACAAACTTGTATCCATAAGGTCACAAGATTGAATATTAGCTTTCTTAGTTTGAATTTATGCGTGAATTTTGTATCAGTTCTAACATTGCATGTTGAATATTTCTCAAATATAATGCAGGTATTTGTTTACAATAACCTTGTGTACAAACCAGATAGGTAATCTTTAATTTATCTTCTTTATATTAAGATGAGTCAACCTATAAATTATGTACTTCTATATATATATATATATATATATATATATATATATATATTGCTAGCTAGCTACATTATTTAATTGCTAAAAGTGCAGTATGTAGTGCATATATAGATTAATTTTATTATTTTGAAATTGCAGAGAAGCTTTGATACAGAAGGTAAAAGACACATACAAGGAAATACTTGGAACCAACTAAACTGATATATGTGAATTTCAATCAGACACGCTTTCATTTGAGGCGGCGGCATTATTGCACCCACCCAAAATGTAACTATATATATATATGTTGCTTCCACTTCCATAATTTTCTAACAAAATAAACAATGTCCTGAAGACATATATAATTAATTTTCGATCTGATCGATATATTTGAATTGTATATCATCATATCTTTTTTTTTTTTTTTTATCAGTATGCCACCCAATAGCTACAATTCGCATTAGACCCTTGCCCATATAGGCATGCATATATATTGATGAGCTACATCATTGGATGTGCTTAGATCAACAGCCAGAATGCGATGACATTTTTTTAATTTCTTACGCCCAAGTATATTTACGTACATAGTGCATTAACGGTTAGCCTGTGGTGTATTAAGTGTTGATCTGTGCGCATTATACGTACTTAGTAGTGGTATGTGGTGCATGTTGGTCTGTGGTGTACATGCGAATGCTTGATGGTGCATTTACACTCAAAACATCATTAAACATATCTAAATTCACCATCAAGCATATCTAAATGCACTAGCCATTACAAGAAATTACAAAAATTCCATTGCATTTTTTCCTTTTTTCATTGATCTTTAGCCGTTGATCTAAGCTCATCCAATGACATAGATCAGTCTGCATCATCGCACCTGTGGAGGTGTATTGTTGCCGTACCTTTACAAAGTTGCCACCGTTAAAACTCCTATCGCCAGTCCTTGAGAACGATATCCGATGTGAGAATACGCACCATCTCACGCAATAATCACCGCCAAAAATACTCATTAGGTATCTTTGAGACCCAAAAACCATTATATTTTTGGTCGGCTACTTGGATACATACAACCTCTAGGTGTACTTGAATGGATAATCTAGAAGATATTTGAAATCTTGAAAATTATGTCTTGATGACTTATGGTTGTACTCTTTATCCCTTAGCTAGGTTTTTTACCAGTATGTTTTTCTTAGGCTAAGGTTTTTAATGAGCTAGGCAAACGGTGTAATTAAGTGTGTAACACATGATTTCACATACTTCATATACTTTTGTCCTTGATTATTTTTTTCACTGAGTTTTTCTAGTTATGTTGTTAACACGAGCCATGAGTATGGTACGATAATGGCCAAAGGAATTGTTTTAAATACTTTATTTGTTATATGTCCATTATCCAATTTTATCATATTATATTCTGTATAAGGCCTTCCTGAGTTGTTGCTTTTAAAGAAATTTTAGAACAGTAAAATTCAATGTTGGAGTTTTTATCAAATGGGAAGGAGTTTTTTGGGTGAGTTCTTCCTCCTGCAAATTCGGGGTTTTGGCAGGGTTTAGTGGCCCCACTGAGAGAGGTTACTACGCCTCATGCATGAGTGAGGTGTAGTTTTAGCGCCCAGGAGGGCGCGTAAAAAAATATACTCCGTATTTTTTTTTGTCAGTTTTTGTTTTGTATTTTTTTGGGAAAAGGGTCAAATAGACCCCTAAACTATACACCAAAAGTCAATTAGGACCCTAAACTTTGAAAATGGTCAATTAAACTATCAAACTTGTTATTTTTGGTCAAATAGATCAAATAACTTTTGGTGTATAGTTTAGAGGTCTATTTGACCCTTCTCCGTTTTTTTTTTTTTTTTTTTACTTTTCTTTTTTTCCTCGATTATCATTTTCTCTTTCCTAATCACACTTACAAAAACTCCTCAAAAAACATACCAAAAATTTAACTATTGGGGAAGACATAAGGGTTATTCCCTCTGTGTGTAGGCTTCCCTTCACTTGATAACACCTCATATATGAGAACGGAAGGAAAAATAAATAAATAAACCTGGTCATATTATTACAATTACAAATTACAAATCTTATTTTGACTACTCTGGTCATATTATTATATTACAATTACAAGTTATAAATTTTATTTTAACTACTCTAGTCATATTATTACAATCACAGTTAAATATCTTATTTCGACTACTTTGATCATATTATTACAATTACACGTTACAAATCTTATTTCGTCTATTCTGGTTAAATTATTACAATTACAAGTTACAAATCTTATTTCGACTAAAGTTCACGTAAAATATTTTATTGTATTTTTTAATACATTCTAACATATTCATAGTATATGTTCAACAATTATGTCAACTCTAATTGGGATGATGAGATTATAACCTAAGACCCAACCTCCATATGGAAATCAATAAGTAAATTAAAAACGAAATATTCTGTTACTAAAATTAACACTAAGGGAATGAAGAGTATTTAGAAAAAAGAATGATATAATAGATGGTAAATTGCGAAAAATAATATATAAAATACTGAAATCAAAATAATATGAATCATTCGTCTCAAAAAACAACTTCATTTTTTAGTTCATGTTATAAGCCTAACTTTATTGGCCTTTATTATATATATATATATATATATATATTAGTTTTTCTTATGCGCGATGCGCAAAAAATAGGTGTCCAATATTAATATTTTATATTAAAATTTTTAATTTATTTATATTTTAGATATTTAAATTATTTTAAATAATAATAATAATGTAAAATATTTTTTTATAAATTTTGTACTTATATTTTAGGAAATAACTAACATATAACTTCAATATATAATGTGTATATATAATTATTATTGAAGAAAATAAGAAAATATATAGTGGATGCATATGCATGGTAACAATAGTGGAAAAGATAACGGAAGTTATAACGGTAGGGGTATGTTTGTCTAATTTATTGTAAAGTACAACTTTTATAGCATAATGTACAAAAAAAAAACTTAACGGAAAAAACAGACATAAATGAAGGGTATAACCTAGGTGAAATATGCGGTGAAATCAGAGCCGTTGATAAATTAAAATCTAGATCAACGTCTCAAATTAATAAAAATTAAAAAAAAAAATGTGCGTCCGGGAAGGCAAAGCTAATAAGTGTAAAAATGGCTCACCTTTTAAGTGTTACAAAGACGTACCTTGAGTGTTAGAATAATGCACCTTAAGTGATAAAATGACACACCTTCAGTGATAAAATGACACACCTTCATTGTTAAAAATGGACACCTAAGTGTTAATAAGACGCAATTTAAGTGGTAAAATCACGCATTTTAAGTGTTAAAATGACGCAGTTTTAGTGTAGAACTTATACACTTAAGTGTATAAGTGATGCACCTAAAATGTTAAAATGTCACACTTAAGTGTTAAATGACGCGCCTTAAGTTTGAACAATAACGCACCTTAACTTCTTAATTGTAGGTTTGAATATGGTTATCAATGTTGGAAAATAGCACTAAAAATGACATTTTAAGTGGCTATTCTGTGGTACAATTTAAAGTGGGGTACACATCTTATTTGGGTCGGGTCAACGTGGATTCAGGTTCTCGTAGTTAGACGAAGAGATCAATATATTGTACGCTCAAAATGAATAATGGGTGAATGAGAAATTAGTTCTCAAAGTAAACTCATTTGAGATAGAATTTGAAGTGCGGAAAAACTTATGTAGCTTTGTCCCACATTGGTTGGGAATGAAGATTTGCCCCACTATATATATACAAGAGCCTTTTTAAGGCTAATTGAGTTGTATGACATAGAGACTCTTGCACTCTCTCAAACTGAGCTTCGCCGGAGTGGACAATATTTTTTCATTTTCCTGTGACGCAGGGCTCAAGAGGACAGTGTACCAAACTTGAAGAGAATTGAAGATCAGAAATCCAAGCATGGTATGTTTCGCGTGAAAAATTGGGCAGACGAAATAGTGTGTCATGTTGTATGAAACTTGAAATATAATGGTAGTACCAGTTAACATCACCGGCCTCACCTATGGTGGCTGAAGACCTGAAGTAAGGAGTATTTAGGAAATTAAACATATAATATGCAAGCTAAGTAATAATAAAAGTGGTGACTGGCATAAATGTCAATCGTATTGAAAAGGCCAAGGGGTCCAACTTGCAATTAAAATCCAGAAATATAAATAGTAGGAAATAAAGAGCTGACATGCATCCATCATACATTCATACATCGTCGTGCTTATTTAAGGCTGAGCTACTTTAAACCATGCAATGCAATGCAATAATGTTAATCTACTTGTGGAACTCAATGACCCAAAAGTTACAGGCGAAACATTCCAGTGTTATGCCTTTGAATCCAGACCCCATTGCCAAGGCTCGAAACTGCTGTTCCGATCGCTCCTTTCCCCCAGGATTTTGAGTCAACATAATCAGATCCGTTTGGGTGACGCTTATTACAGAGGCACTGCTCTCAGGCTTCGCTGGAAGAATCCCTTCTACTACTATCACTTTTCCGTTCTCCGGTAATGCCTCGTAGCAGTTCTTCAGAAGCTTCAGGCAATGGCTATCGCTCCAGTCATGAAGTATCCACTACATAATAATATATGCACATATATGATGATAAATATATGAATTTAAGGCCGGATCGGATATATTAAATTAAGCTTGTAGTTGGATTGCACAGTTTATATATTATTTATGCTCTCCATCTGGGATCGGATGGCCCGCCCAGAATACAAATTAAATAAGGGTACGGTATATATGTTTGGTTCGAATAAAGATGTGTATTGACTTTCTTTCACGTTCTTTTAATTTCTTGTGTCTAACATCATGAACCAAACACACCCTAAATAACAATATAATATATATCCAACTTGTTCACCTACTATACGTACCTTCATAAATATAGCATCTCCTTTTGGTACACTTTCAAACATATCTCCCCCAACATGTTCAACCCCTGCATGCATATAATAAATTAATGCCCGTAAATATATGTATGTATGTTTGCATGCATTATATTGTTATATTATATGAAGAAAAAAATAAAATAAATAGATAAGCTAGAAATTAAAGGCAATTATATTAATTAAGCTAGCTAATTAAGTATGATAATGTAACTGGGATAGGCAGGTGCGGTATGGATAACATGCGGCAAATCGAAATTGATCCCCTTTATCCCTTGATATTTTGATGTAATTATACTGAGGGTGACTCCAAGCCCACCACCAACATCAACCAAAGTATTGATGTATTGTAAGCCCTTATACTGCTCCAGGATGCTTTTGATTACAACGGTTGTGTGGTTCAACATTGCCTTGTTGAATACATTGTTGAACCTAGGATCTTTGCCGGGATACTCGAATGCATGTGTGCCATGGACCCTGTCAAAGGGAACTCCTCCTTCAAGTACAGCGTCTTTTAATTCGTACCTGCACATCCATCCACTTCAAATTCAATTCCTTATATCCTATGTTTATATATTTAATTTCATACTATCCCTAGAGGCATGCAGTCTGTCTATATATTTATATGTTAATTAAACATTCAAATCCAATTAACGTCAACACCATCATCGTATCATTCATCCTGGCCTACTAAATAATCTATGCTAGCTAGCTAAAAACTTAATGACCAAACTTGTTAGGAATAAGTGTACGTATATATAGATTTTGTGATAGATGATGCATGCAATGTAAAAATAGAATTAGCTAGAATGTAAACCCCCAATTTTTTTTCTTGTCAAATTAGCTCAATTATTAGGAATATAGTTCATTGTCACAAAATTTTCTAAGTGTCATGTTCAAGGAGACTTCAATGCAATACAAATTTAGTGATGACATAATTAGGAGTGGACGTAATTCGGATTATCCGAACTAACATTCGAAACTCTAATCAAATTTTGAATTCCGAGTGAACCTGAATATGTATATATGGGTTCAAATATTTTTAATTATGGTATATCTAAATATAAATTCTGTTGGGATATCGGGTGTTAAAAGTATATACATACCCAACCTGAAACCCAAACTAATTTGAAGTTTTATTATATATAAATATAAATTATATATTGAGTATTAGATGTATTTTATTATTACATAGTAATATTTTATTAATTTTCAAAACTCTATTAGTTAATTATTAGTATTTTGTATGTTTTAGTTGGATGGTATACGAAATACTATAGATACACTAATAATGAAATTATTAAAAACTCAAAATTGATAAAAATAAAATTTTGGATATATACCTTTAAAAAAAAAAAAAAAATTGGATACACCCAAACTAACCCAAAATAAAACCACCCGAACTTAACATAACCAAATTAAATTTGATTGATTGGGATATAGATGTCAAAAATATGATCCAAATTTTTTGGATACTGAAATACAAATTTGATTATCATCCGAACCAAACCGAGGCCAACCCAAAACGTAATGCTGACTTTATCAAAGAACAGAGGTCTATAGCGGTAGAAGTTGATGAACATACAAGAAGATTTTGAAGATGACACATGATGTGATATGATGTGATTAGCAGCAAAGATTGGGTAGCATGCAGTACAACTTTCAACAAGCTAGGAGAAAGAATTGAATTTTACAAGCAATATGAGTATACCAAATTACCAACAACAAGGTTAAAAGCAGCACAAGTCTAAAGAACAAGAGAACATTTTAAGATAGTAGAAGGATGAAGCATCTATCAGATGTGTGATAGATAGCACAAATTCTAAAATAGCACGACTTTGATGACAACAAGACTTTCAAAGCAGTAAATTTTTTACCTTTAGTTAAGTGTTTAACATACTTTTTGTGTAGTGTTCAAAAGTTAATTTATACAATATGTTAGTATTGTATAAATTTAAAATAATTGGGGTTCGAACCGATCGAATTGGAAGTCATAGACATGACATTCAACCACATACACTATCATTGGTATATAAATTTTGTACTAAACTTAATAATATTATAAAAAATTGAATTAAAAATATATAAAAATTGCAGAGTGAAGTGATGATGGGACTGGGACATACCAACTGTGCATAAAGACTTTGTCTTGAAGTAGTGCTAAAAGGGGCCCCAGCGAGGCACCATCTTGGTTGCGGACAAAGTATTTGGCCACCGGTGCAAGGCCGTAAAGTCTTTGTGTAACATCTCCGTCGGCAACAAGAAGTGAGCAGGTGAGGATGTTGTGGCTGGCCAGGAGGCGGAGCATCCGATCCAGCATGGGCGGAGCATCTGGGTTTTTGGTGGGCATTTGTGAAGCGATCTGAGAAGGTGATAGTTGAACACCAGATCCGGCACCGTTCAAGATCTCAAACACATCCAGTTCCACCGCCGCCTTCAACACCATTGGCAACGATGCACAAGTCACAAGCTGGACTGCATATGCACACTCTTCTTCTATCTCACGCTTATGCTCTTCTTGGGTCGACGCCATTTTCCAATTTCTTCATTTCCGCTTGCCTTTTATTTCTTTATATACTAAGATCAGAGAAGAAATGATAGTTAGTGGAGATACTATTTGGAAACTTGTCTTATTTTGCAGACAGTAAAAAGTGAATGCCGGCCTACACTATAACACTGCTATGAGTGCTATCTAGCTGGCTTTTTAACATTTTTTTTTTTTTCTGGGTTACGAGGATAAGTCCAACAAAAAATACTATAATTATCAAGTTAACATACTATTCCGTAACTAATTTTGTCGGAGTTGTTCAAAAGAAAGACTTTTGTACACATACAAATGTTTAATATATATGCATATATACTTGTGTGTATAGTAACTTTATTAGACGTTTGGTTAGAGGGAATGAATTAGGTGGGAAAGAAATTACAATTTCATGAGAAAAAAATAATGTGATAATAAAATGAAAGTTTAAATTCCAGTATTTGGTTGGAGGGAATAAAATTACTAGGAAATTTCAATTCCAATGTTTATTATATATGAGAATTGAAATGGAATAAGTAATATAAAATCCAAAATGCCCATCATTATTATTATTATTATTATTATTATTATTATTATTATTATTATTATTATGTGGTGATGGTGGTAGTAGTGGTGGTGTGGTGGCGGTGTTGGTGGTGGTGGAGATGGTAGTGGTTGTGGTGGTGTTGGTGTGGTGGCGGTGGTGGTGGTGTAAATGGTAGTGGTTGTCGTGGTGTTGGTGTGGTGGTAGTGGTGGTGGTGATGGTGCCGTGGTGGTGTGGTAGTCAGGGGCGGAACCAGAAAACTCGAGTTGGGGCCTATATAGTAGAGAAAATTTTCCGTGTTAGTGGATAATATAATTAACCGTACTATATTATTATATATACCATACATTATTGTAATTATTATTGATAATGATTTTTAATTATACTATGTGTAATAAAGTATAAAATACATAATTATATAAGTACGATTGACACAAGTGTCGATCATTACTTTAGAAATTTTTACATAACACAAAATATCATAATAATAACAACACCAACAACAACAAGAACAAAAACATTTATTTAAATATAAATATAAATTGTCATTTTTTTATCAAATAAAAAGTTTTGTCAATTATTTTGTCACCAATTTTTTTCATAATTAATTGATATTTATTTTACTGATTAACAATATTTCAAAATTTGAGAGATAAAGACAAAAATCAATATCATGAATTAAACAATTAATATTAATTTTTGAAAATTTCAACACTAATTATTTAAACAAGCAGGTGTACATCTTCAAAGTGTAAATAAATAATTAAAACACACAATAAATTATTAATTAATTAATCAACATAACTAATAAAATTAAAGCATATATCTCAAATTTGGAGATTTTTTAAAAATAAAATGGATATTTGATGCCCTCTATTATTAAAATCTTGATAAAGTAAATAAGATAAAAAGAAAATGGTGACTTTAATTATTTGGTTTATTTCTTTCTATTTAATGAATTTAAACTTTAATATATATTTTGAGTTCATTTAATATAAACATAATAGATTGTTTAAAAAAAATTAGAGGGGAGCCAAAAGTGTATTTTATCCCTACTATATCAACACATACATACATATTTACTAAAGTATTTTAAGGTGGAGATAGGGATGGCAATTGTGTTCTACTTTTCTCTCTACTATACCAATTCATTTTGCAATATTGTTCATATGTACAATCGATATGTTACCGTACAACAATTCCGGTAGACTAGGCCAACGAAAGGCCAAATTACAACTGAATGGAGTATATTTGAATTATATATCTTGAATAAATAAATATATATATGGATTACAAATTAAAAAAAATACTATAACTATGTAAATTAATGTACATTTATTATGATTAGTTTATTTTAGAAAAATTATTTGATAATCAAAATTAATTTCAAACACTAATAAATATTACTTTTCAAAATATATTAATCATAATTTATAATATTAATTAAAAGGGGATATGACAATTTTTATTCTTTAATTATTAGAAATAGTATTTTTTGCACCTCAAATTATATATGTAATCATTTTCGGTCCATCAATTGTCTATAATTGAAGAATTTTTATTTTTCATATTCTTGAATTTTGTTAGTGTTGAGTTTATTTATAAAAAAAAATCACTTTGCAAATAATAAAAGGATGAAAAGTGGTGTCATGTATAATCTATAGATAAAGACTCTTATTTTCCAGTAACTCAAGAATGAAAAGTGTAATTTTTGTAAGTAAAACTATAAATGTATAAATTTATGATAATTGTATAAATTGTTTTCAAGTAATAAATGTATAATAATGCACTAATACAAATTCATATTTTGAAAAGTTGGTATGCATTGTGAAAGTACGAACTGAAGTAATTCATTCACCGTAAATGTAAACAATAAATAGAGTACAGAGCATGAAAGCAGGAAACTAGTTACACCTAAACTACAAGACTAGACCAACATAACAAATAACAGACTAAGTCTTAACACTCCCCTGCAAGATTGAGGCTCCATCAGTGAGTCCAAGTTTGGATCAAAACATAGTGAAAACTGATGACCAAGTGGTTTAGTTAACTGATCAGCCACCTACTCAGATGACTTGACATAGCTGACTTGCAGGGAGCCAGAAGTAACATGTTCACGAACAAAAAAAAAAATCTAGAGCCAAGTGCTTCATCCGAGAGTGAAACACCGAGTTTTTGCACACATACAAGGCACTCAAATGATCAATAATCAACAATGGTATGGCCTGCATACGAACCCCAAGCTCATGCAACAAACTCTAGACCCACATAACTTCAGCAACGGAATTGGCAAGAGCTCGTAATTTGGCTTCCGTGGAGGACCGAGACACGGAATGTTGTTTTGCAGACTTTTGGGAGATTATATTAGAACCAAAACCACATAATAAGCCGTGGTAGACCGCCCCCCGTCACGAATATCACCCTAGTCCGAGTCCGAATAAGCCACAAGATCAGAGAAAGTACAGTGGACAACCACGCTGAATCTAGTGTACCTTTCAAATAGCGCAGAATCTACTTTACAGCTTGCTAGTGGCCCTTAGTAGGGGACACCATAAACTATGCTAAGCGATTTACAGCAAACGAGACATCCGGTCTAGTAATCGCCAGGTATTGCAAGCGACCAATAGCACAACGATATGTCGTTGAGTCAAAAGTCGAGTCACCTACAAACAAATCAACAGAAGTACACATTAGAGTGGAGACGACATTCGCTCTCGTCATGCCAAACTATTCCAGAATGTCAACCACATATTTGACTATGCGACAAAAATAGACCAATTGCAGTAGTAACTACTTCAACACCTAAAAAATGATGTAAGTGACCTAAACTCTTAAGAGAAAACCGATCAGCAAGATGACGGACAAAGGCCGCGGTGAAAGCATCATTATTGTCTGTAATGATGATGTCATCGACATAGACTAAAAAATATAAAGTGACATTACTGATTTACTGGTACATTAAATAAACAACGAAGAATCTGCCACAGACTTCTTAAAACCAAATGAAACGAGAAATTCAAACATTTCTAAATACCAAGCTCGTGGGGCTTGCTTCAATCCATATATCGCCTTCCGTAATTTGCAGACATGATCAAGCTTCTCCTTATCAACAAATCCCATTACCTGCACCATATAGACTTCCTTGAACAACGTGTCATTTAAAAGGCCATTGTTTACATCTAATTGACGCAATGCCCAGCCCTACGATAATGCAATACTAAGAATGACATAGAATAGTGACCGATTTTACCACCGGACTAAAAATCTCAAAATAGTCATGTCCCAGTTCCTGCAAAAAGCCTTTCGCAACTAGCCGGGCCTTAAACTTATCCACCGAGCCATCAACCCTACGCTTTACCCTGAAAACCCACTTACAGCCAACCACGTCACGATTAGCCCGAGGCACTAACTCCTAGGTGGAATTCTTCACCAACGCATCAAACTCATCTGACATAGCAACCCATCACAAATCACTCTTCACTGCTTGTACCACAGTGTGTAGTTAAATAGATGTAGCAACGGGATGGGAAGTCGTTAGCTTAACAAACTTATCACCAAAATACCTGGGATTCGGACGTCTCTACCTGTGTGACCTACACAACAGAACGGTCATAGTGGCTTGTTCTGGTGAATGTGTTGATTCCACGGCAGATTGAACACCAACTGTCGACACACCATGCAAAGACCCTAATGACGTCACAGACCCTGCTACCGATGTCGTCTCAACTGTTGGCACCGCCTGACCAGACTCTGGTCGTTCTGGAAGAGCCGGAACATACATTAGAAGTTCTGAATTAGCAATAGCCACTGAGTGATCTCTGCGGGAAATTGGAGTCGTTAAAAACTCCAAGGCAAGCGTCGGGAATTCTGTGGCAGCCGCCGGATTCTCACTAATGGCCGCTATAGTCGCTGGAAACTCCAAGGGGGTCGCCTGATGGTCTGTGATTGGCGTTGCAGTCGATGGCAACTCTAATGCTGAAACCATACTAGGTAGACGACTCAAATTGCTAGGTTTAAACATTAGTGGTGATAAGTGCAAAAGATGCTACACTTATAAGGTCGTTCTAGGATCATATTGCACACAATCGACGACTTTTATGATTGATTTGATCATTAATTGCATTAAAATGCTTATTATTACCATTGGACCCTGTTCCACGCTTGGTTAATCGTTTTATAGGTAAAACAATGTGCAAAAAGGTGGAAAATGGCATGGATTTCAGAGAAGGGAAGAACGAACTGAAGTTGGAGCAAAGGATAGGCCGTGGATGCGCACTGGGCGCGCGTCCGCTCCCGCGTCCGATTTATAGTTCTCTGAAGTCTGCACAGCAGAACCGAAGTCTGCCCGCGTCTAATTTTCAGCCCTCTGAAGTTGCGAGCAGCCTGCTGTGGACGCACGATGGACGCCCGCGTCCGAAAATCAGCCCGTAGAAGTTTGGGAGCTCTGTTGTGGACGCGTGGTGGACGCCCGCGTCCAAGTTTCAAGCCTCTGAAGTTTTGCGATCTGTGCAGCAGAAGTCACGTTGGACGCGCAGTGGACGCGCGTCCAGTCGTGCGTCCATCGCGTAAGATTTTGGTGGTTGGGCGCGGTTTAAAAAGGAAAGAAAGCCATTTTGCAGGGGGATCCCAACACAATTCCATCTTAGTTTAGTTTAGAAAATTCTCTCTCTAGATTTAGGTCTAAATTCCCTACATTTCCCCATTACAATTCCCTACAATTCCTTGTTCAAATTTCAATCAAGATTCAAGTCATTTAGCTAGATTTGGAGAAGATTATGCACACCAACTTTCAATTGATCAAGATTGTTTGAAGAATTCCATTTCAATTCAAGTAATATTTCAAATTTCTACTTTTGTTATTCAATTCTTAGTTTGTGATTTAATTGTTGAGTTGATTTGATTATTGTTGATTTGAATTGTGCTTTGATTTGTGATTTGATTTTGATCCTAGTAGATTAGATTTGCTCAATTGCATTTATGATTTCCATTCTAGAGATGTGTGGCTAATTTCTTTGTGGATTTGGATCAATTGAACATGCATGTTGACTCTTGAGCTCTAATATCATATATCTAGGGTTGATTGATGTTTTTTGGATGGTTGATTGTGTTTTGGGGTGTTTGTTTGATCTCTATGCCAACTAGGCCGGTTGCACTAGAGAGTTAGGGTAGAAAGCATTCACCAAACACATTTCCCTCTCACCTTTGAGAAAAGGGAGAGTGGAAGACAAGAGGCACATAACGTGTTTGACAAAATGCCTCTTTTAGCCTAGTGATCATGAGGATGACATTACAGTCTAGGAGAGAGTCCATTGACCACGAGAGTGGCGGTGGTGTTGGTGACCTTGTCTCACGTGAGTCCTTTGAGTGCTTTCACACCCTAGTACAATAGGAAATCGAGAGAATACGTGCGTGATAGGTTGGTCTGAATCCTCTTTCCAATTAATTGTTTCTCATTCCTTTATCTTCGGTTTTGATACTTGTAGCATGACATACACACCTATCTTTCTAGGATTAGCTTTCGAAAACTAGGCGCTCTTGTGACTAATCCCTTGTTACCAACTCCCTCCTTGCCTTTCCTTGAGAACGATACTCGGGAACTTCTTCCCGTTTTAACCCCTACCTCTTTCCATCCACCACGAAAACCACAACTCATCAAGTGGTATGTAATTATTTGTGGTGCCAGGAGTAGGATGAGACAGATACGTACCCAACTTCAAATACACAGGTGGAGGTGATGGTACGGAAAACACAACCGAAATGGAACTACGAACCAATACGTGAAACGGAAATTCATTGGGCACAAATGAAACATGACGTGAAACATATACCCAACCACTGGATATTTCTAAACACCTGTAAGCAGACTGATTTAATGAATAGTCCAAGAAAACACAAGGTAAATATTTTGGACTCAACTTAGTTGGAAAGTATGGTTTTAGCCACGGATAACACACGCACTCGAACGACTGAATTTTTTGGTAATTCGGTTGTTTTTTAAAAAACTTTTCGTATGGTGATGAATGATTAAGAATAGTGGTAGGCATGCGATTTATTAGGTAAACTGTTGTCTAAAAGTATAGGACTAGTACGAAGAGGGCATAAACGCGTAATGCAACAACAGTGCCATACCACTCTCGACAATGTGCCTATGCCTTCGTTCAATCGGACCATTGTGTTCCGGAGTGTAAGGAGGAGAAATAAAGTGAGAAATCCCCATATTATTAAACGTAAGAATTAATTTGGTATATTCACCCCATTATCAGAAAAAACTGAGATGATTTTATAGTCAAAATAATTCTCAACCATACGTTTAAACTGAAAGAAGATAACATGAACATCCGATTTATATTTTAGTGAAAACAACCAAATATATTTACAACATGTTTGGTTCACATAATGAATTTTAAGGGAATAATAATAGTATTCCATAGGGAATGAAATAGGCTAGGAATAGAATAGAAATTGTATTCTATTGTTTGTTCGCGGAAGGAATAGACTTTACGAATGTAATTTCAGTGTTTGGTTGGTTAAAGGAATAGAAATGGAATGTGTTTAAAAGACACAAATACCCCTATACAAAAAATGTATTATTATTATTATTATTATTATTATTATTATTATTAATATTATTATTATTATTATTATTATTATTATTATTATTATTATATATGAAAAAAATATAAATTATATATGAAAATATAGAATTTGTGAATGGATGAAATTCTAAGAATCCTAATTTACCACATGTCCCTATGGATATAAACAAAGATATGTGTGTATATAATAATAATAATAAAATAATAATAATAATAATAATAATAATAATAATAATAATAATATTAATAATTGTAAGTGTACAAATGATACACATTGTGTACCCTAATTTTGTTGGCTATATTATTTGACCAAACTTAGATTCTATTTCTTTATTTGATGATTATCGCACTGATTTGCATTCTAGAACAGCATCAACAATCAACTGGAACATAATCAACATGTGGTCAGAATTTCAGGTTTATAATCCTAATAGATTATGAATTATTTGAGTGAGCCTTTGATGGTTAAATAAAATGTGTGGATGCCAGTAATTCATGGGAAAATTATGCGCAAAAGTTAAGGTGAAATGGTTATGTGTAAAGTGCTATATAAATGTGTTAAAATGATATTGCAAGGTCACGACACTCACTGCATGCTTACTAGAAAATTATTATTATATTGGGTTAAGTGTTTCTCTCATGTGAAGGTGGTGATTTGTTGTTAATTGAGCAATAACCAGAAAGTGAGATGTTGAAGTACTGAAGATACGTACGACGTGCACGACATAAGATATTCTTGAAGATTATGTTGTTGATTAGGCTGTAACCTTTTGTATGTGTTTATGTATATACTTCAATGAATATAATATATTATACAAATGCATATATTTAATTACTTACATTTTAATATATATATATATATATATATATATATATATATATATATATATATATATATATATATATATATATATATATATTATGGCTAATAATACAAAAGGGTATTTTCGGTATTATAGTATAAAAGCTATTCCCAAATACTCGGGAATAGCTAATACTAGGGGTCCCCTAGGAATGGCTATTCCCCTTGCAAAGGTAATAGCTCATTCACGGGAACGCTATTCCTAAGAATAAAAGGACGAACCAAACGATGGAATAGGTCTATTCCCGGAAATGGTATTCCATTCCGACCTATTCCATGAACCAAACACGTTGTTAGTGTAGTGGTTTACAAAATTAACATATTATCTAAAACCATCCACAGAAACCGTTGCAAAACTCCACACATCTGTGTAAATTAATTGCAATGGTCGAGTGCTAGACATGGAACTAAAGGAAAAAAAGCAATTTGTGACTTTTATTAACACGACAAGAATTATATGGAAATGTCTTCAACTCTTCAGGATTAAAGACTACATTATTGCTCCTAAGAATAGAAGCCAAAACCTTATGATTAGGATGACCGAATTGATGATGCCACTTTGACATTGATGACTTGGTAGTGACATTGACTTGAGACATTTGGACAGGAAGACTGTAGATATCATTCACGACCGGACCTCGCACGAGAGGTGTTCCCGATTGTCGATCCTTAACCAGAAACTGTGTGTCAAAAAATTCAATCGAGATAGAGTTAGTTTTATCAAGTTTAGACACTGAAACTAGATTCTTTTGCAGACTCGAAACACATAACACATTTGACAGACCGACGATTTGAAGGTAAAAATACTAACCCAGTATGTGAAATACGAAGAGACATACCATCTCCCAACATAATTTCATCAGGCCTTATGTAGTCGGACATGGTGCGAAGAGACATGGCCTTATTCACAGTATGATGCCCCCCAGAGTACATAAGCAACGGTGGAGTTGACACAACAGTAGTAGACGTAGTATGGACTGTAGGTGATTGATGCTCGATGTTTTGCGGTTCGAGCACAACAACATTGTTATCCTTCAAAAACTTGGCTAGTTTCCGGCAAAATTTGGTGTCATGCTCGGGATACTCGCAATAATTACAATACCGAACAGGACGGTGGTTCTGTCGCCCATTGGAGAAGGTGGAACCGCCTCTGCTACGCCGATTGCTACTTTAAGATTGAGTGTCACCAGGGCCATTAAAGCGCCATTGCGTAGCATTAGCAGTAGGCATACAACCTTGCGTGGGCAAGAGCCAAGTTGGCTGCTATTGCTCGAATATCCCGGCCGCATATACGTCTCAATATACCTGTTGGCTTTAAGGTTCTTTGCTAGCTTCGCTTTTAGCAAAACTATACGACCCCGAGAAACAACGGCACAGCTGGTAGACAACCGAGTCCATGCGTCACAAGTAGATGGCACAGACGAAATAATAGGCTGCAAAGTATCTAATAGACTGCCCAAGATAACACTCGGGATGATTTGATCATGTCTGTACCAAGTTGTGTAGGCTGGATTCAAGGTAGTTTGATTTTTATCGGACTATTTCGCTGGAGTGGTAGTCAGGCCAGTGACATAACCCACAAGGTCAAGCCCTATGAGCTTAGAGTCCACTTGTTTCTTCCAAATAGAAAAATTAGAGGAGGTGAGTTTGATTGGTAAGTGGGTTGGGGCATAAATTTGAATAATGGCTGGGTGAGTAATAACAGCCATGAACAATGAAAAGAAGAGAAGAAGAGGAAAAAAAATTCTCGCTAGAGAGTTGGCTGTGATACCATGTGAGAGTACGAACTGAAGTAATTCATTCACTGTAAAAGCAAACAATAAATAGAGTATAGAGCATGAAAGCAGGAAACTAGTTACACCTAAACTACAAGACTATACCACATAAAAAATAACAAACACATTCTTGTAAGTCTTAACATGCACGTGAATGGTAAAATACTTTGGGTGGAAGCTCTAAATTTGACACACACACACGCACATGTATATATAATATAAATACATGTATAAGCTAGAACAAGGCTTCTTGTAAATTTTTATTTTATTTAAAAAAAAAACTCATTCATCCATCTAGGTGGGTCAATGGGTAGAAATTAAAGGAAAAAACATTGGTTTCATTCCTCATTAAGTAGTATTTCCTTCCATTTTAATAAAATCACTTTATGCTTTTTGATTTTTTCCCAAGCCACATGAGCAATTCTCCACGCCGGGTCTACAACGTGTGTTAGAAATTTATATAGTAATTATTATTAATTTTTAGATGAAGTACCATGAAATATAAATAATATTTGGGTGTTGTGGTGTACTGTTATAAATATTATTTAATGTTTGGTAGAAATTTATTTTGATTGGAAAAAGTCTTCTGGTTAATTAGAAGAAGAGATTTTAAAGTCTCTGCTGATGCTTGTTGTTTACAATCTGCTGATGATCTTAATCTTCATCACCTCATCTCAGACACCCATTTTCTAACGCAACGTCCTCCTCAACTACCATCGTCCTTAGGGAATCAGCTAGTGGCCGATTAACTATTTCAATGTTTTGGGTTATTAATTGTTTTTTGAAGAAGATAATTACTCAGTATATGGTTTAGATGAGTGATTTTCTTGGTTAAAGTTGTGAGTTTTTTGTTGTGTTGTATTATTCTAGAAATTTTTGTGAGGGAACATATTATAGTATTATGATGAGATAATATATTGATTTGTGATATTTTGAACTAGCTGGTTTAAGGCTATTATCATTATCACACTTCAGAGAAATTGGATTTGGTTTTAGTACGTGAGCTATCCCATAAGGAGGCTAGCTAGGAATTGAAGAATCTTGAGGAGTTTCTCTTTTAGAATCTGTTAAGAATAAAATTGTAATAGTTTTGATGAGCCAATTTGTAATTTTAGAAATTCCCTATTTTATTTTTTAGAGTGTAGAGATTAGACCCGGAAGACAAGTCATGGCATTAGATTGGTTCGAATTATTGTTTTATAGAATACATTTTGTCATGAGTCTTGTAAGTCATTTGCTTCCACTATACATATGAGTGTATATGATCCAATGGATAAAGCCAAATTATCAGTGTTAGAAAGCATGAGTTCAAATCCTACAAAGAACATTTTAAGCCTAGTCAAGTCCAATGGAGGAAGTCAAAGGAACTTGTGGAGCAACCTATGCTGCAAGTCAAGTCCGAGGAGCAACCTATGCAGAAAGTCAAGTCCGAGGAAGGAAGATCAAGATCCACTATTTCTACACCATACGCTACACAATGCAAAGAAAGATCAAATATATTATTTTGATGAATATGATTGAATGAGTTGAAATGGAGCAATGGTTAAATGCTTGAGAACACTACTTATTGGTTTAGCGTTCGAATCTTACTTGTTACATTTTAAAGCTTAAGGGGGCAGCTTGGAGCTAGTCATACGGCCAAGGCTTTTTGGAGCAACTTTGGCTAGGCTTATGCGCGTGATCCATACTACACTTCTACACACGTGAAAGGTTCTTTAGAGCATGCTATGGAGCAACTAAGAGAGGAACTAATACTTATATGATTTTATTAAGTTATTACTTATTAGAGTATTAGTTAATACATTATACCATTAATAGTTTTTTTTTGAGTATTATTGACCCTGTTACATGTAGTATTTGTTCATATACTTTTCTCAACCTATTGAAGCCCAACAAAGTCAATACTGCCGCCGGATGGCCTAGGCGGCCCAGGCGCGTGACCAGACGGGTTAGGCGCGATTTTTGCAAAACTGAGAAAAACCAGTCGTCGACATCGTCAAAAGTCAAAAGCGACGCCACCGGAATATTCTTCTGAATCCTGAGCAACACCACCCACGACAAGTCCGTTTTGTGTGAAATACGTACCTCCTTGTCGTTTCTTCTATTCAGTAGATCGAAGAGAAAAGACACACGATTTCGCCACAAACAACGACGTCAAGAAATTCCTGTAGGAGACCCAGTCGGAGATCATCATCCTGGAGATCTGTACCGAAAGCAGGAGGTCCGCTATGGAGTTTTGGGTACCTAAAAGATAACTGGATAGCTTGATTTTCATGACAAAAATCAATGCCCCATTTTTTCTACAGGAGAGATTGATACCTTTTTTGTGTGTGTGAATGTGTGATTTATAAGCAAAAGCCAACAAGAAACCAACAAATAAAGGAATAGGGATTTTCCCAAATCTGCCTTGACTCCCATATTAATATAGTAAGCTAGAAAAGCATGTTTCAGTTGGACCTCACTGCAAACATCATCACCATCCAGATACAAGCTTTACAACAATACATAGAATGTTAAGGAGCAAAAGAGGAATTCTCAAATAGTGGGTTGCATAAATAAGACCAAGAAGTTGGCCTTTGAATGAATTTCGCTTAACCCCGGAATATTCCTGGAAGCTCCAACCTCTAGCAGCAAGGAAACGTTCTTCGTTTAATATTGAAAATGCATTTGCAATAAGCAGAAAGCCCTCTAGCAGTGTCCATAAACCCATTTCCGATTATAATAAGCGGAATCAGAGACTGATGTTTGACTATTGGATCTGGAAATGGAGAAATGTACCGATGAAGAAATCAGATTTGAAGAGAAAGGAGTAAGAAATGGAGGCGGCTCCTCTATTTTGGTGGTGGGGAGAGAGTACTAAATAAAAGGTCCACGTCAGCCTATTAGCGATGCATCATAGTAACCTGGAAACCTGCAAAAATTTAATGATTTGTGCATCAAATAATCATTTATAAAAGGACAGGGTGTGGCATGAAAAATCTCTTATGGTTCATAGATCGGGATGACACTTTAGCCAAAAAAAATCACTACTTTTCTTTTTTTGTGTTCTTTGTGTTGTACATTTATATTTTCTTACAAGTTTACCCTCAATATTCTTTTTTTTTCTTTCTTTTGGTAGTTTTACCATCGCTATGTAAAATACATGTGCATGCATACATGTGTATATGTAGTTTTAAAAGATATAGTTTAATTTAATATATACTCATTTCTTCCCATTTTATGTGACGAGTTCGGTTAACAAGGTTTGACTGAAGTTATTTACAATTTAAATTGCAATAATCTTAAGCTTAGAATTAGCATGTGAAATTTATATATTTAGAAACTACATTAAAAATGTTATTGGATACAAAAAAAATTGAATTTGAAAATTATAAGAAAATACTAATGAAAACAAGCAAAGAATAAGGGTTAGTTTGCCAAGTACCTTAGCTTATGGTTTAATGACATCACTGTAATAATTTTTAATTAATAAATAATTGTATTTATTTTAATATGACTTCATTATTTAAAAATTTAACTTCTTTTTATTTTACTTTTAAAAAAAATTAAAATTTCACACTTTTTAAGTTATGTTTTTCGTTTGTATCTTATTTGATGTGTAATATATGGATCGTTGGTTTATTGTCAATAAAATATTTATGTTTCATTTATTGTGGTATTGATGTTAAAATCTAATTATAATATAAAATTTATCAAAAAAAAAAACTAATTACATTTGCTAAAAACTAAATCTAATATTTTTGAAACACAATACCTACTAAGTTTAATGCATTCTTTTTTTTTTAAAAAAAAATCTATATTATAATATTTCTTATATCATTAAAAGTTAAAGTTTCATCTTCTAATATTTATAAAATTTATGTTCTTCTTTATTTATTTTGATAATTTATTTTACTACTATATTTTTTGTTAGTATCCAATTGCACATGATGTGTATTTACAAGTAATTTTACTATAAATGGCTAATATTATTCACTGGTCAAACACATTTATCAAAATTCATTATAAGCTATCATCTAATATAATTAACTATTTGTTAATTGTCAAGCACTCCTAATATAGTAGTAAAAGACTAATACTATATTTACTCTAAATTTTTATTATATTTTTCCCTACAAAACATGTTCTAGTTGATGCCAAAAAAATATAGATCAAACTTTTATTCAATATAATCAAAAGAGTTAATTTTACTTTTGGGTATATGACTATTGGTGTGTTGTTAATTGTAGTCCACGAATTTCAAAATTTGAAAATTTTGTGCAGTAACTATTTAATTTTTTCTCAATTTCAGTCTTTCCGGCCAAATTATCGGTGAGAAGTAGGGCTGATAACGAACCGAACATAAACGAACAGAGATTGTTCGTGTTCGTTTATTAAGGATTTTGGAGTGTTCGTGTTCGTGTTCGTTTATTAAGGTTTTTGAAAATTCTGTTCCCGTTCGTTTGTTAAGTGTTCATTAGTGTTTGTTAACGTTCGCGAACATGTTCATGAACGTGTTCGTTAACGTTAGCAAACACGTTCACGAACATGTTTGTGTTCGTTCATGAAGAGGTTCGTGAACACTTAATTACCAAACACCTGCACATGTTCATGAACACAATTCGTTTGTGAACAAGACATAATTTACGTTCACGGATAATAACCAAACAAATAACACAACTATATATGTTTGTGAACATGTTCGCGAATATTATTAAACGAACACTTAACGAACTTGTTCACGAACATTACAAAATAAAAATAAACGAGCTTTTTCGCGAACATTACTAAACGAACACAAACGAGCTTGTTCATGATCTCTTAGCAAATGAGTTTACCACCGTTCAGACTCTGTTCGTTTATTAACCGAACTCTAAATTTTGTTAATTTGTTAATGTTCATTTACCTTAATAAACGAACATAAATGAACGCTTACCTAACACGAACACGAGTAGTTTGTCGAAAGCTCTGTTCGTTAACACCCCTAGTGAGAAGTATTCGAAATTTTTTTAAAAGCTAAAATAATGAGGATGAATTTGTTTTCACTCTTGAGAGTTAGGATAAATATAAAGTAAGTTGAGAAACTTTTTTTAAACTACTCATGATTATTTACAATGTACGGAGTAGTAAATTGAGAAACTTAATGTATAAAATTAATACTTTCTCTGTCCCATTTTATTTTCTATACTTACTATTCATTGGTCAAATTAACTCTCTATTCTTTATTTATTTTCTTTAGTATTTTTTACTTATTTTAAATTTAATTTTTTGTATTTAGTAGTAATTTTAGTGTAATTTCTAAATATATAAATTTTGTATACTAATATTAAACTTAATATTATAAAAAGTTAAATTAAAAATAATTTTAATTAAATCTCGTTAATTTAACCACACATATAAAATGATAGAAGCGTTTTGGGGGAGGGGGGTGGACGGGTGGTGGACATGGGATGGGAGTTCGCAGTGGAGTCAGAAATTGGTAATTCTTGGTTTTGCCCTTGAGGAAAGGAAGGAGAGAGTTGCGGAATTGCATTTGGGAAACAGCCACGTAGGTGGGTGGGTCCCGCGTTGAGTAGCTGGAGTTCAGTCCGAATTCCGAGTTTGTGGTGGAGATTTGGAGTTGTATAAAATATACCGAGATTGCCCCTGAGTTTTGAAAAAGTGCAGGGTGGGGGCTTCTGGAGTAACCCTTTCCCCATTAATCGCCCGCCACATGGCATCATCTTCTAGCCCTTTGGCGCTTTTAGCCCTTTCCAGCCTCAAATAAATTCCTCCATTTTACTGTTTCTTCAAAATTAAAATTCTGGAAAAAACTAGTGGCTCAAATTACTCATCGCACCCACAACCAAAAAAAAAAGAAAAAGAAAAAAGAGCAGCTCTCTCTCCTCTCCTCTCTTCTCTTCTCCGCTTTCTTCACTCTGCTGTTTTGTTTTCTCTGCCTGCCAGTGATCTTTCTTCCCTTCTGTGAATTTCATCCTTTTTCCTTTATTCAACTTCCAGTTCCCGTAATTATATTTTTTCCCCATTCATTTCTGAGATTCCGATCCGCCATTGCCGGAAACTATGACTTCTCCGACGAGTGCCGGATGATTCTGTCGCTGCATGTCCGGACCCTCTACAACCTTCCTGCTGCTTCAACATGGCTATCTCCCAAGGTACTCCCCTGATCTTTTAGGATTTGTTGCTTTTCTCTGATTATACTGTTCACCGGTTGCTGGCTGCCTGCCTGGCTCTGGAACTTCTCCTATTTCATCGTTACTGATCAAAATTTCTTTTCCTTTTTCCCATTCTCTCTTTCTATGCCCACTTTTTTCTGTGCTTTCTAAAGGTTTAGGCATCACGCGGTTCGTTTTGGTGAGGATTCTGGATAAGGAATTTTCTTCTTTTACTACTGTACTTGTTTCGGATTCAGAGATGCGTCTCTCTCTCCTTTTTCCCCGTCCGTTGTTGATTTTTACTTTCAAAAATTAAAATCTGCTCATTAGGATACTACCATGGTTTTAGTGTCTCTCTTTGCTTAATTTCTCCCAAATCTATACTGCTATGAGTTTTTTCTTTTCTTTGGAATTGATTATAGGTGTTGTTTGGAAAAGAGGCGGATCTCTATAGAAATTTTGTTGTTACCAATTCCTCTCTTTTGCAGTAGTATTACCTTGTCAGGTACTTGAGCACACCACCACGGCTAAGCTATTTCTTCTTGTGTTTGATGATGATGTTGATATTGTCGCGAGAGTTGAAAGATGGCTTGTTGTATATCCTCTGCTTGTACGTGAGGATTTGAAGCAGCGCAAACAACCCCTAACTGGTCCTCTATTTTGATGGACACTTACTCCTCTGGAGAGGAACTTGTCATTAAGGTCCCCTTTGCACACTCCCCATTTCATTATGTCTTCCCAAAATTTTCTCCTACTGATAGTTCAAGTCTTCAATCTTTGATAGCAGACTAGGAAGCCTTATACTATCACTAAGCAGCGTGAGCGATGGACAGAAGAGGAGCATAACAGGTTTCTTGAAGCTTTGAAACTCTATGGGCGGGCTTGGCAACGTATTGAAGGTCACACTTCTTTTACTCTTTTTTTTTTTTAAATTTTTTTTCCTATTATACTCAATTCATATATCTATGTCCAATTCATTTTTCACTTCACTTTGAGGGATAGTTTTATGGTGTTATTAGATTGTTGCATCAAATCATTGATTTAGTTATCTTTATTAATCCAAACCACCTCCTTTTTTTTCTTTCGGTTCTATGAATTTTTTGTACACAGAACATATTGGCACCAAGACTGCTGTGCAGATCCGAAGTCATGCACAAAAGTTTTTTACAAAGGTCAATAGCTATAACTTTATGTTGATGTCAATTAGTTTCTTTGTTTTCTTAGTTAACTGCATTTTATTTCAAATTTCTACTATTGTTCGCACATCTCTTTGTTGCATTCTACTGTTTCAAGGCTGTTGCCATCTTGCATAGTGGATTAGTGGGTGCCTTATTTGCATTCTGTTATAATCACTTAAATGGTCATCTATGCTGTATGAAATTAAGTTGCTTTGAATGAACTTAAATTGTTAAAAACTGCAGTGAATTAGCATTTATTTTCTCCTAACTTGTCTTTTCATTTTTAATGCCTATGCTAAATTGCTAATAATGCTCACAACGAATTAATCTATGTTTAAGGGATGTGTTGAGTAAACTCTGTAGATTTTTTGATACATTAGCCTCTAGTTGCCATTTATTCAAACTTCCTATTACCTATCATACCATGTTCATGTTGATTGCAATAATTTTAAACGATTAGATGATCTAGAGAATCTTTGTGAGATACTGTGCATTCTCCTAGTATAAAAACACGGAGGACAATAGGACAATTTTCTCACACTTCATCAATCACTCAAACCTATATGTAGCCTTGTTATATTAATATGGTATTAACATCTGGGGTGAAAGGTCTCTAACATCTCTTTGTCCTATCTTTTTCCCTATAGAATTACCCATTCTTATCCAAGTTCATGTTGTCTTACAGTATCTCCCTTTTCTTTTCTTTAGTCTAAAATTCTGGCATGGGCAGTACCTCGCGAAGAGTAACTTCATTAACTGTCAATTGTGCCGTCATGCTGAAATCTTTTCTGAATTTCTTCTCTTCCTAATTCCGCACCTATTCCAGGTGTTGTCATTATTCCCCAACAATGTTTTCCAACATCAAAAGTTCCATATGTGAACGGGTTACATATGTCACTGGCTCACTGCTAAGTCCAATTATTAAGTGTAGTATATACACTCTGTTAAGAATAATTATAGAAGGATAGAGCGATGTTTTCTTATTATTGCTTAGAATCCTTCAGATTACACACCAAATATATAGGCATACAAAAGGCATTGGAAAGGGCCACAATAAATGCAGGACTGCCCAAGAAAAACTAATCCTCTTCTCAAGGCACAACATCTAGAGTAAATAGAGTAAATTTCAGGCTGCACAAGACAAATATTTTCCACACTCCCCCTCAAGTTGGAGCATATAAATCAAATGGTCCAAGCTTGCTACAAATGTATTCAATCCTAAGTCCCCGAGAACATCAGCAAGTTGATCATTTGACCCAACAAATGTTGTAATGGTGTCTCCGGATGCAATCTTTTCTCGAATAAAGTGGCAATCAACCTCAATATGTTTGGTTCTCTCATGGTAGACAGGATTGGATGCAATATGTTGAGCTGCTTGATTATCACTAATTAACTTCATAGGACCAAGTTTATAGAAATTGAGTTTTGTGAAAAGATGCTTAACCCAAATTAGCTCAATATTCCAAGGGCCATTGCCCAATATTCTGCTTTTGCACTTAATCGTGCAACCACGTCTTGTTTTTTGCTTTTCCAAGAAACAAGATTACCTCCAAATAGAGTACAACAATATCTTGATGTTGATCCCTATCCCAAGGGCATCCAGCCCAATCTGCATTTGTATAGCCAACAATTTATGTATGTCTATGATTTTTATAAAGTAATTTTGTACCCGGTGATCTTTTCACATATCTTAAGGTTCTAATGACCGCATCCCAATGACTTTGACATGACTCTTGTAGAAATTGGCTAACTACACTTTATCTGGACGGGTGGTGATAGTCAAGTATAGTAGCTTGCCAACTAATATTCGTATCTACTTGGATTGGATAGAGGCTCCCCTTGTCTTGGAAGAAGTTTGACATTTGGATCCATGGGTGTGTCAACTGGCTTGCTATTTGTCATACTTATTTCTCCAAGAATTTCCAAAGTATATTTCCGTTGGGACACATAGATACCTTGTTTGGATTAAGCAACTTCAATACTAAGAAAATACTTCAATTTTCCAAGATCTTTTGTCTCAAAGTGTTGAAACAAATGTTTCTTAAGCTGATTTATTCCTTCTATATCATCCCCTATGATATGATAACAATGTCATCAACAGAAACCACAAG
This sequence comes from Ipomoea trifida, assembly GCA_003576665.1. Lineage (NCBI taxonomy): Eukaryota > Viridiplantae > Streptophyta > Magnoliopsida > Solanales > Convolvulaceae > Ipomoea > Ipomoea trifida. The sequence goes on from CP025654.1 coordinate 18,915,903, forward strand.
ATATGTACTTTTCCAAACAATTGCAAATGGGCAAGTGGTCATCTGCAGCTTAACATTGTTATAAGAGTTAATTACTAAAATGGTCCCTCAACTATTGTGAAATTACCAATTTGGCCCTCGACTATTTTTTTTACCTGGTGAAGTCCTCAACTTTGTAAAAGTTAACCAATATGGTCCTCCGTCCGGTCAGGCATCAAATTTATGTTTAAGTCGAGGGTAATAATGGAATTTCACTATGACTGGTCTTTTTCTCCTCTTGTTTAACCAGAGTAACCCTAGCTTTACGCAATTCATCCAATCTTTCATTCTGTCGCTATTCCCACTTCATTGCTTGCTTTCTACACTCAAAGTAATTAATGGTAATACCCCAAATTGGGTCTAAGAGAAGTTGGATAGAGTTCTTGTTAATGATGCTTGGATCGAGAGGTTCGGCGAAGAGCCAGGTCCATTATTGCCCCAACCAGCGACCACTTACAACTGCTACTTTGCACCAGCCCTTCAGTTTGGCGTCAAAGGTGGAAAAAGTTTAAGTTTGAAAATGTATGGCTGAAAGAGTCGCATTGTAGGGAGATTGTTATAAATCATTGGGAACATTCGAAAGGACTCCACCTCAGCATTCGTTTAGATTCTTGCAGTAAGGCCATTTGGGAATGGGGTAGAAAACTGATAAAAAATTCCTAGCCATTGATTTATCACTGGGAAACTCAAATGAATTCTCTTAGAAGCAGAACTGATCCCCACGGTCTGCATGCCTATAATATTGCTCAAAGGAATTACCTTAATTTGTTAAACCAGCAGAATACCTTCTGGAGGCAAAGGGCAAAGGCTCATTGGTTTAAAGGGGGCGATTTAAATTCGATGGCAGTGGGCATACCCAATATAGTAAACTGCAATCAATTACAAAATAAATAAATTTTTTGATTTTATAAAAGTGCATTAAGAAAGGCAGCCGTGATATCTGCTATCTCCAAAAAAAAAAAAAGGAAAACCCTAGACTACATTCGCCTCCTCCGAAACTCGTTTCTCTTCTCTGCCACTCGGCTATCTCCAAAAACAAGATGTAGTGTAGCTCCGGTGTTGACGACGTCATAAGCGGCGATTGACGATTGCGGCTTGGACTCCCCTCTCTCTCTAGTCGACAACGGCGGCGTATCTCCAGAAGAACAGAGCTCTAACGATTGATGACGACGGCAGCTTGGACTCATCTCTCTCTCTCTAGTTGACGACGATGGCGTGAGCAGGGGCGGACTCGTCTGTATCCACGGCAAGAACCACTCTCGAACACAATTTGGGGATTTAGAGTTTGTAATTTTACATTAATCTAAAAAAAAACCTAAATCATGAAGTAAATGCGTGGGTAGTTCGGGCTGCCCGAGGACCAACTTGAAATTCCATTATTACCCTCGACTTTAACCGATGTTTGACGTGAAAGCTAACGGAGGACCAATTTGGTTAACTTTTTTAATGTTGAGGATTTTATTAGGTAAAAAAAATAGTCGGGGACCAAATTGGTAATTTCGCCATAGTCAAGGGACCATTTTGGTAATTAACTCTTGTTATAATCAATCCAAACAATTGCAAATGGGCAAGTGGTACTCCTCCACGCAGCCGGTTTGTTTCAACCGGTTGTCCACTTAGGGTCCGTTTGGAAACCAGGAAAATAACTTCCGAAAAATGTTTTCTGGAAAATGAGTCATTTTTCAAAAAATATTTTCCTTTCCAGTGTTTGGTTGCGTTATGGAAAACTGTCTTGGTGTGTTTGGTTCATTTTTCTGAAAAATAAGTAGAATTGCATAATTATATATTTTATTATTTTATTTAAAATATAAAATAATATAAAAATATATACAATAATAATATTTATTATAAAAGAAAAAGAAAAATAAAAAACAAAAACAAAGGTCCAGAACATGCGAAACGGCCATTTTGGCCATTCTGGAAAATGACTTACAAAAAAAATTCCGTAAGTCATTTTTCGAAAAAATGAACTGATTTTCCTTGGTCAACGGAAGCCATTTTTCCGTTGACCGCATTTTCTGGACGTTGCCAAACACCGAAAATTCGAAAAATATTTTTTGGAAGTCATTTTCCGGGTTACCAAACCCACCCTTAGTTTTAGGGTGTGTTTGGAACGCAGGAAAATGACTTCTGGAAAATGAATTCTGGAAAATGACTCATTTTCTAGAAATCATTTTCCTTTCTTGTGTTTGGCTGCAGAGCAGAAAACTGTCTTTGTGTGTTTGGTTCATTTTCCAGAAAATAGGTCGGAAAATGAACAGAATTATATAATTAATAATTTTAATAATTTTAGTATATTTGTTTAACCAATCTACCCACGGCTTCCGTCTCGCTTCCGAGAAACCAGTGGACTGGTTTCTCGCTTCCGACTGGTTTCTCCGAGAAACCAGTCACGGAGATGGAGAGCGATGAAGAAGAAAGGAGATGGAGAGCGATGAAGACAAAGCGGCAGTGAAGAGGGCAGTGAGAACTGAGAAGCGAGAGAGTGAGGCGGAGAGAGGGCGGAAAATGACTTCCCCTTTTTTTTGGGGGAAGTCATTTTCCCCCAAATGAGGGTTATTTTCCTTTGACCCAGATTCTATTTTCCTTTGACCTCATTTTCCCCTTACTTGCCAAACACCAAAAACCCGAAAAATGACTTCCAGAAGTCATTTTCCGGGTTTCCAAACACACCCTTAGGGGGAGGGCGCGATTCAATTTCAAATGGACAAGTGGTCAACCAGTTAGATTCAAAATGGCTCGGTTCCCCACTTGAAGGGGGAGTGTTAAGAGTCTCACATTGAAAAATAAGAGAGAAACATATGAGTTTATAAGGCCATGGGTTAGAGTTCCTTATTGATTGGATTCAGTCTTTTAGTGTGGTTTGGCCCATGTGCATTGTAGCCCAGTTAAGTGACCTTGGCTCTACTGTGAGATATATATTTCATGGTGTGATTATCCCGTTGCTCTAATCACCATATAAGAGAACAAAGGAAAGGGTAAGACTAAAGCACTTTAGCATTTGAATAAAAAGTTGTCACTTTAATGAAAATAATAATTGTAGCAATGGATGTTAACTAGGTAGCACAAAAACGAGAAATGAGGACACAGAACACAATGAAATGCATGATGAGGAACACAAGATAAGCGTATAAATATTAAAAAATATAAGTGTGTATTTGCAAATAACTTTTTCTTTAAATATGCATGAATATTTAATTGTTTACTAGTTTCTTTTTAGGAAATGCATTATTTTTAAATTAGGAAAATGATCCTAATTAAAGTAATATGCAACCTTAAAAGGGCATAGATGGTGTTAGTAGATTTCTAGGGGTAAAAAATGACAGGAAATGAGAACATATAGTATGTATAATTGAAGTTGACTCAAAACAAGACCAAATAAGTGTTTCAATAATTAAAGGATATTTGGGGAAACCTCGAGGTGAAAAACATAGTAAACTGAAAAGAATGTAATTCTAGCTGAGACATTATACCTAGTTTGAAGATGATAATAACCCATAAATAAACAAACGCCTAATGGATGGCTTTCACATAGATCTTGCTTGAAGTTACATTGCCCACAAAACAAGTATAACCAAAATCAAAGGAGAAAACATGTAGAGGTTTCAGGTTTGTGCAGTGCCTGAATTGCTTTGAGCCTTGGGTTTTACTAGCTCATCAAGATTTACCAAAGTTGAAAAATTAAGATCATGTAAGGAATTTAATATTTCCTACAATGGTTATTGGTTAGGGATAGTTTTGATTTTTTTTCTTTTTTCCTACTAATATCTTTAATAATTAGTATCCAAATACTAAGATTAGTTTGTATCCTAGTTTAGTTGCGATTTCTTTTCATAGCTTTATTCTTGTTTCTACTTGAATTGGGAATATGCATGCTATGCCTTTAGATGCCTATAAAGCCATTGGAAATAAGGCATATGCACATACACAAAATTGTCATGTGCTAGCAAAATTTTTTCTCTATTTTTTGCATGTTACTTGGAAGAATTAGGCTCTAGTTCTTCTGTTTTTTTTTCCCTTTCTTTCTTTTTGCCCCTAAAGGATCTGACTTTTCACATTCCTGTCCTCATAATAAGAAGGAATGTGGACACTTATTGATAACCAACAACCAATTGAGCTGGGGAGGGGGAGGGAGCATATAAATCATGATGGAGCCCTTGATAGTGATAGATCTATATATATATATATGTTAGTGGGGGGTCAAAATTTTAACAAATTATATTAGTATGTATAATTTTAACAAATTTTACTATGTACCTTATAACTTATAGTGGTATGGTCCTACTCAACCTTGATGTTAGGGTTTCATTCTAGGGTCCAAATCTGCCATTTTGTTAAGAATTTAAGGATTAAATCTACATTGCAAATAATTAAAGGATTAACTTTCCACCATGGTCATAATTGAGAACTAAAAGTGTCATTTTCCCTTTTTATTAAAAAATTAGCCCCAACTTATTCAAAACAGTTATAAACTAAGATTAGGCTAGGGCCACTCAATTGGGTTGGGCCAAATCACACTAAAAGATTGAATTAAACCAATTAGCTAGTCTAGCGCATGGCCTTGTAAACCCATATATTCTCACTTATGTTATCAATGTGGAGCTCTTAACAAAAACCATAGACTTGCCCCTAGCCCTTGATATACATTGTGCCAATCATTTTTCCACACTCCAGTCTTGTAGTGACTCAGCAATTTAGAGCACATCAAATTTATATAGAAATCAAACTAAATGCATAATTGGGCTGATAAAGAACAAAAGATAAGGGATAATGAAGTGGTTTTGCTAACTAATTCTTGTTGTCATAGACTTTGAGCCATCTTCAAAGACAATTGAAGGAACAGCCCTGGAGAGGTATGTGAGCAAAAAGACTGGTGTTTCCAGAGATAAGATTAGAAGCACCCAAATATAAGATCTATGAGCCTGAGGAATGAGATTGTAATATGCAGGCTTTGGTGCTCTTTGTATAGGTGATCGGATTAGGAGCAATATATTGTTTACTAACCATGATAAATATTCCCAACTACGCACAAGGAGATTGTTTTTGAGAGATGTATATTCAAATGCAAGAGAGTATCTATTTTCTAGGAATATCTTTCAAATTGATCATTTTCTTGTGTTTCTCTAAAATCTAAATAAGTACAAAGATTTAGAGTGCTCTAAACTTAACAGCAAGACTAGGAAATTAATGAAACATTGAACCTGGATAAAAAAGTTTCCATGGATGGGATTTTGCATCTTGAAAGATGGTCAAGATCTCCTCCTTCAATTGTGAGTACTATGGTTACATTATTTATTTATTGACAAGGTGTATATTGACATTTCTGTTGCTGTTCACCAGTTGGAAAAGGAGGCTCTTATTAAGGGAGTTCCAATAGGTCAAGCTCTTGACATTGAAATTCCTCCTCCACGACCAAAGAGGAAACCGGTTAATCCATATCCTCGAAAGACAGTGGCAGGCACTCCTACCCCTGTTGTAGGGGGAAAGGATGGAAAGTTATATGCACCAGATTCTTCTCTGTGCGAGAGTAAACAAACACTGGGCCAGGAGAAAGAACCGCTTCTGGAGGTATTGTCTCCACTACAGTTTTTGTTCTTCATTGCCTCGTATTTTTTTTAATGGATTCCATCGGCAGTTTAATGTATTATGCTCACACTTTATTTTCTCGCTTGCTTTGACATTTGTAAGTATTTTTGTTCTTGAACTATTCTATGTCAGAAACCTGGTGGTGACAAAAAGCTGGATATTGCAAAAGAGAACAGGGAGGAGGTTATCTCTGATGTGCTTACACTTTTTCATGAAGGTCCTACCTCCCCTTCAGTCAGAAACAGAGATTCTTTGCCAACACAAGTGGCACCTCAAAACTCCTGCACTTTTAGGGAGTTTGTGCCTATTGTGAAAGGAGCTAACAGGGATGATGCAAATAAATCTTATGTCACTGTTGAATCCAAAGGCAATCAAGAGCCAGATAAACTGGATACTAAGCAGTCATTTCAGGATGCTAGTTCATGTAATAGCCTGGATATGGAAAACTCTTTCCCATCAAAAGAAAAATTGACACATGGAGAAAAACTTGATGAGCCAAATCAGCCAGATGAAGTGTTCACAGAAAATGATATGCAAGGTGTACAGAGTTGTCCAAGGCATGTGCCCGTGCATATACTTGATGGGAGCTTAGGGATGAATACTAATAATACCCAAGATATGACGTATCACGAGTCTATTGTTCACCAAATCGGCGGAGTCCAAGGGCATTTGAATCAGTTCACACATCATGCCTCATCTAACACATCTGAGCATCAAAGTAATCCTTCCAGGTCTTCCATTCACCATATGTTTCCTAGTTTCCACCCAATGATGAACTCAAATTGCGACTCCAATGATTACAGATCATGCCTGCATATCTCTTCTACATTTTCAAGTCTAATTGTTTCTGCTTTGTTGCAAAATCCAGCAGCTCATGCTGCTGCAAGCTTTGCAGCTAGCTTTTGGCCCTATGCGGCAAACTTTGAAGCTCCAACAGACTCTTGCACGGGCACCCCTGGTGGAGTTCCATCAAGGCATATGAATTCAGTGCCTAGTATGGCTGCAATTGCCGCTGCTACTGTAGCTGCAGCAACTGCATGGTGGGCTGCACATGGTCTTCTTCCACTATGTTCTCCACTTCACACATGCTTTACCTGCCCTACATCGTCAGGAACTGCAGTCCCAATGGATGCCTGTCAAACTAAGGTAGCAAATAATGAGAGAAAGGATGGGACTCCTGATCCGTCTTTGCATGTTCAACAACTGGACCCAGGATGCACTGAAACTTTGCGAGAACAACTTTCAGCTTCTAAGCCACCAGTTTTGTGTTCATCAGACTCTGAGGAAAGTGATGGCATGAAAGTTAATACGACAGTTACTGTTACTGACACTGAACAGGCAGCAATAGTCACTGAGCTTAATGATTCCAATACAACTAAGAATAGAAAACAGGTTGACCGGTCTTCATGTGGATCTAACACACCCTCGAGCAGTGAAGTTGAGACAGATGCTTTGGAAAAGATTGAAAAAGATAAAGAAGATCCAAAAGAATCTCCTCATGTCAACCATACACCCACACCCACAGAGTCTGGTAACAGACGAGGAAAGAACTCCAGCAATCCAAATGACCCTTGGAAGGAAGTCTCTGAGGAGGTAATTGAAATCTTTGTATGTATATTCACTCACTAGTTTGATTGCTGTTTGTGCATGTGTTCACATTGTGCCGCATTTCTCTTATACATGTACCCACTGTAGTGATCAGTTTTTTTCCTTTCACATTCAATGCTGCATGTTCATTGTTCATATAGGGACGAATCGCTTTCCGGGCTCTTTTCTCGAGAGAAGTATTACCCCAAAGCTTTTCTCCCCCCCATGATCTTAATAGCAAGGTAAAGAAAAACAGCGAGAAAGGCAAGCTAAAAGGTGAACAAAATGAGGAGGATCAAAAGGGATTACAGTTAGAGGTGAATGATAAATCATCAATTACATGTTCCATTCATTATGGTAATAAAGACAGAGAACCATCATCATGTTTTGGGGGTGGAAACAACACACTGACGATGAAACTTGGAGAGGGGAGGCTGAAAGCATGCCGAACAGGATTCAAACCTTACAAGCGATGCTCAGTGGAAGCTAAAGAGAGCAGGATAGGAGGAAGTAGTACGAGCTGTCAAGATGAAGAGAAAGGTCCCAAGAGGCTTCGCTTGGGAGGAGGGGAGACTTCAACTTAATGCAATTTTATAAGGGAATGAAGCCTTGGCTTGCTTGGTATTCAGTAATTTATTCTATTCTCAAACAAACATGTATGTCATCTGTCCTATTATCTAGTCCTAAAGCTCACGAAACTGGTCGTGTAGGTGTGTGTACCATATACATATATATGTTGTTTTAATTGGAGCTATGAAATGCAACTCAAATAACTTGCAACAATTATATTATATTATAGCACAGCTAAAATGATATGGACTTTGTCAGGCTTCCCCTGCTGCAAGATGGAATAAAAGGAAGGGTACTCCTTTTCTCTCTCTCATTATTGTAATCTTTCAGATTTGCAATAGAATTGGACAAGTTAGTCGTAGTAGATAGATATATAATATAGGATCTTCCCGGGAGGGAAATTCTTGAGAGGTTCGAAGATTTGGAATCTAGCTAGAATCATCCATCAAATTATTAGAGCCTAGCTGCTAGGGTTTAGTGGGGAGTTTTTACAACTTCCTCTAGATGAGAGAATGAAGAAATAAGGCAGGGGGCATGGTTAGGGTTAGGTTAGACAAGACAAGAGTACAAGACACCAATTACCAGGTCACTCCAAATTCTTCACCATCATCATGAGGAGTACCATTTAGTTATGAGCTCTAAGAGAACTGCTGCAGCAGAATCCTTGGCTTTCTTCACACTCGGCATAGCCTCTCCTATGCATTCATCTATCCATCCTCTATCGGAAGTATTTACACGTACTGCAAATGTAAACCTCTTTGCATGTGCAGGACCACCCTCATGGACACATCTGCAAAAAGTTTACCCAACTAATTCAGTTCACCGTAAACTAGCAATTAACAACTTTATTCTACAAATTGATGACTGACTACTCACCGATACAATGGCATTGGCCAATTTCTACGCAAGCATATATCATTCAATGTCTGTCTTGTAAACGTTTGGCTGCAATTTTTCTTCTTCCCCTCCTCCTCATCTTCACCCTTATTGGCGGCTTCAGCAGCCTCCTTCTCTTTCAATGCAACAAGGGCATTCCTAGCAGCCAGTTTTTGAGCCATTTTCTTTTGAGGATTTTGAGCAATTCCTACCTGGACACCATCAACATAAACCTCAACAGTAGCTATGTTTCCATTCCTACAAGCTTTATACTCCAGGCCTTCTGCTTGTTGTTGGCACCGTTCTTGCAGTTCTCGAACTGGATGCATTGGAAGTGTTTCTGGAGTAACCATTGGATCCAATAAGGGTTGAAACACCTAGTAATGCATCAAATGATAGAGTGGATTTTCAATTCAACAACCCCAAAGTTTATAATAATAATAATAATAATAATAAAATAATAATAATAATAATAATAATAATAATAATAATAATGAGGTTGAAAATTATTAGAGCATTTATAAACTAACCCTCCACACAGCTGCTGTGTCACAGCCACTATCAAGAAAAACAGCCCCTGCAATTGATTCAACAATGTCACCAAGAACCTTGGGAGCTTTGCAATCCCCTAATCCAAAAGAGTTGAATTCTGGCTTTGACAGTTCATTTTGCACTTCAAAAACAAAATCGCGAATCTGACCATGGGAAAGAATTAGTTCAACATTTCACAAAACTAATATCAGTGGAAGAAAAAGGCATCTTAAGAAACTGCCAGAGAAGATACTAAACCTGCTTTTCAAGAGCACTAGATCCATGACGAAGGTGTACGTGAAGGCTATGTTTAACAGCAACACGTGCAAAGTTTTCATTATTCACAGCAGCAGCTCGCAGGTCAGTCAAACGTCCCGGTGGCAAATCTGTGTATGTGAAGAACAAGTACCTAGTAATAAGATGGTCCAATACTGCATCACCTACAAACTCCAGTCGTTGGTAACAAGGCACTCCGGAAGATGGACGTGAAGCATGAGTAATTGCTTCAACCAGTAGACCTTTATCATTGAACTTAATGTTCAAAGCACATTCTAGTGCCTCAAAGTCAACACTCCTTAGTATATTCTCAGGAATGTTACTTGGGCAAATTTTGTTGTTAATATCGTTAGAATTAAAATCAATCTGAATCCCAATCCATTTCATGAAGTGGTTTGCTGAATGCTTTCCACCTTCAACATAATACACACCAATAAGTGCTTCCACAACATCAGCCAGTGTCTTACTAGAGAGAACACGATATGAACTTGAATCATTCTCAAGCTCACCATCTTCTGTTTCCTCATCTCCATATCCATCAACATCATGGTATGTTTCTGCTCTAGTTGCATTAAGTATTTCTTGATCAAATAAGGATGATTCTCCTTCATATGTATCCTCATCAAACACAGGTGGAACACCAGGGGCAGCCCATCTTGATGGAGAGAACCGATCTGCTTGAATGTATGACTGAAGTCCTTTGTTCAAGGCATACTGATATAACACCATATTACTGACCATTTGCTGCCGCATTCTGGTAAGTTGACCTTCATGTTTTTGGGGATACTTGAGAAAAAGGAATCGACTAACAACCCACTTTAAATAAGCATCTCCAAGAAGCTCTGCTCTTTCATAACAGAATGTCTCTTGGCAAGAAGCAGCTGTCAAAGCTTCCAAGATCTGAGGAATAAAACTCTCATTCACCAACTGATCAACATAAATAATTATATATATATACACACACACACACACACACACACATATATATATATATAGAGGAATAAAGGTCAAATAGGCCATTGAACTACACACGAAATTGCAATTGGGCCATCAAACTTAAAAAATCTACAATCGGGTCCCCCTCAACAACACAAAATCATGCAATTGAACCTAAAGTGACCTGTTGACCTGGTATACGCTGACGTCGCGGTTACCAGATTAAAAAAATTTATTTTTAAAATTTATTTTAATAATTTTAAATAAAATTAAACCAAAAAAAAAAAAAAAAACAACCAAACCCCATCGACGAGGAGACCTCTTTATGGGTTTGAAGTAGCCATTTGATTGTGTGAATTTTCAAGCAACGACAAGCTGAGGCTGCTACCCTTGTGCAGCCATGCCTTTCATATCCATTATATAGACACTTGGCTGCTCGCAAACTTGACATGCCCTTTGTGCAGAGAGCTGATTAGTGGATCTGCTCATCCTGCACCCCCAACAACAATTTTGTTGTTGGCTCCTGAAGAATGGAGGAGTAGGCCCTCCTCAGGCATTCATAAGACACAAATAGTGCAAGAAAATAATGGTGGTGATACGAGGGTGTTTTCAGTGAGGCTTGAAAACTTCAAAAACCTGAATGTGCAAGGGCATGAAAATTCAGGCTAAAGAGGTGAACAGGAAAGGGAAAGTAGTAGGTGCAACATGGATGCAAGGAGATGCTTCTCCATGGGGTCATTTCTGTATGTGATTGGTTCTTAGTCTCCGGTGGGAGACAAAGAAGAGTTCTCCGGCCGACAAAGGGGGTTTGGGGTGGTTTATTTTATTTTATTTAAAAATAATAAAATAAATTTAAATTAATTAATTTTTTGTTCTGGTAACCGCCACGTCAGCGAATATCAGGTCAACATGTCACTTTAGGTTCAATTGTATGATTTTGCATTGTTCAGGGATCTAATTGTAGTTTTTTAAATTGGATGGCCTAATTGCAGTTTCGTGTGTAGTTCGATGGCCTATTTGACCCTTATTCCTATATATATATATATGGGTTCATCTTACCTTTGAAGCAGGGACAGGGTAGCTTATGATATCCTTAAGCTGCACAGCAAGTAGCATGCTTTCAACTCTCCTCATTATAGAGGGCAATCTCTGAGCACCACGAACCAGGGATCCAGGAAGTGGATGCACAAAACAGAGCTCAGGAGGGAGAAAAACATAATATGTTTTGTCAATAATCTCCTCAGATTCACCTTCATGCACTCAAACATCAAATTTTAACATTTAGTTCAACATGGAACTCTAGCTAAACCAAAATGTAAAGCACAATAAATATGCTTACCTTCTGAATGTTCAAATCGAGGGGAAAGAAGGTTCTTGCAATATGAAACACCACGGCATCTTAGTAGAGGTTGTTGTCTATACAACAAGTCAACTCCATATCTGTATACAATTTGAACTGAACAGTTTAATGCACAATCTGTTGTACTAGAAGAAATAGCATTTTCCCAATCAGGACTCCCTAAACTACCTCAAGTGGGAAAATACAGGAAAGACATGTTTCTGTATCCTTAGAAAAACACTAAATGATCCCACTTAAAACAGTTTAGATAACCCTTCAATGACTGAGACAAGCATTTCCTTCAAGCACAACAAAAGTGCATTAGAACCATCCAGTCCTCAAAGGAATCAAGCAACAGTTAGCAGAGGAAAAAACAAAAAAAAAAAAAAAAAACTATGCTAATTCTCTTTCCCTCTTTTGAATCTCCATAGACCATAGAAAACATGCAAAGAAGGCCAAAGTAACAGGAAATAGATGCATACTTTAGCTTATAGTAATCTGCATAAGTACTGTACTCCAGAGGACCCAGATACCCTTCTTTCCTCGGAAATGAGCTCTCTGCAGTCATCTCATAGCGAACAGAGTCAACATAAAATCTTTTCCCAGAGTGAGCTGCAGTGACGATTCTTCCAATTAGCTCTTCTGCCCTTGAACAACAATCAAACATAACTAGCTTGCTGTTGCTTGATTTCACAGTATCACACATTTTAATGGTTAGCCTGCTAGGAACTAAACCAGATGCTTTCACCACATCAAATTGTGCTACAGCTCCTCTAATGCCATATGTAGGATGGGACTTTAATCCAAAAGCCAAACCATGGCGCAACTTTCCAAACCCATATTCCCTTCTATCTCCACCAAGTGCTCGTTCATTAGTACCAAGAAAAACATCAGGTCGAGCTCTCTGAAGTGGATTGTTCCATGCATCTGTTCTAGTTATTTTTTCAACAAGATCCCAATCAATACCTTTTACAGGATCTCCAGATTTACCACCAGCAATGGGAACAAATAAATATGCCTTCGCAGTGTCCCATGGTGTGGTAGATGGCTCAACATCAACATCCAATACAATGCTCATCAGTCTCACATGAAAGCTCTTAAGGGATGCCAACTGAATGAAACCAAATGTCGAGGATTTATTTAATGTAATTAAATATTGAACACATGTATGATAATGAGATAAGGCATACAGCTTATCAACCTGAGTCTCTGTAATCTCCACTGATCCTTGGAAGACAAGAGATGCCTTTGTTATCACAGTACGAGCAATAAATAAATCCATAGACATCGATAATACCTGTAAGCAAAGATCAGCAGGATGGGTATAGCCCCCATCACAGAAATTAAATTATATGAGAGGAGAAATGAGTTGAGAACTAGATTAAAATGAGAAGAATGCAGAGACAGAATCTGCAGAGGCAACCCCAACTAAATTGGTATTAGGGGATTTAGGGCTTAGTAACTTGTGTTAAAAATGAGAAATGAAAACCTCTGCATCCAGCTCATTGCCAAACAGCACAGCAAACTCTGACGCCTGAGTTAAGAATGGATCTTTTGAGGAACCAACATTTTCACATTTTACAGCATACATATACAGATGGAAGAATTTTGAGCTGTCACAATCATCCTTCCCCGACAAAATCCACTCACCCTGCAGTTGCAATGTGAATTTAACAAGGAATGAACTTTAGATTCTATCAACACTGGGATTAACACAAATGTACTAAAATTGACCATGTTTTATGATAAAATACTAGGAGTTAACATAACCACAACCAAAGTTTCTCACTGTTTCTTCAATAATTTTCATGTTAATGTTCCCTCCATTATGCATATCTAGATCTATACAAAGAATAAACTTAAATCTCTTGCAAAAATTTGACCTTCAACTTAACCTCAGAACAATAGCTACCATGCAGAAGACACGTTTATCTAAACAAGGGGATGCATAAAAGTGTGTGGTGTGTCAATGGCCTCATTACAAGAGGGTTTGCAAAGTCTGTTAGTGAAGCAAGTTTATGTGACTGCGGTTAGGGTAATGTGAGCCACTATAAGATGTAAGATCTGGAAATACATTTGGATCTGGGTTGAAATACTTCAGCAGGCTTGAAGCTGTAGCTGACTTTGCAAAAACGCAGATTTAGCAACATGTTAACAAGCAAGAACTTAATCCAGCCAAGTTAAACTAGGCAAAACTTAGTCCAGCAAAAGCAAAAGGCAATTAAAATCAGTTAGGTTTGACATTGAGCTGTAAGCTGAATCCTACATTCCAGACAAAGAAATCTTTCATTCCACTACCAATAAGTATTAGTAACAAACTAACAATATTTTTTTAATAAAAAATAGAATAACCCTTTTGATAAGCAGTGGTTTTGTTCAGAATATAAATGCACAGAGCTGGTGCTACCAACAGACTTAGAAAACGTCTGTTTGGCATAGTGCTCATGAATTCTCTAAAGCTTCTTCTCTAAACGATCCAGAGACATTTCTTTACATCAAAATATACCCAACTTTAAACTTCTCTAGGCTAAGCAAATGGCAAAGTGCTGCATAAGAAGCTTATCATCGAGCTGCAAGACTACAAGTTGCAACTTTAGACCCTTTGGAACTTTGGAAGACATTTAATTTCATTTGCATGGACCTAATAAAAGAATTTACACTAGAAAAAAATGACTTCACCTACAAGAAAAATACTATATAGACAATTGTGTCTGCTTTGCAAGTAATTACAATAGATCTTATTAAGTCATCACACATCATGAGCATCAGACAATGATCCTGTGGGGTTTTCTTCTTCCCCTTAAATTTCTACCACCTAATTATTTTGGCCAATACCTGTTCAGAAGTGTCAAACAAGGAAAAACAAAAACAAAAACAAAAAGCAAAAAACAAAACTAAATAAAACTAACCTGGAGAATGTCAGCTACACCTTCAGGATAAAACTCCCTATGCCTAGCAGTTCCAGGAAGGGGATCACCTTCATCATTTTCCTCAACCTTTTCAGATTCTGTGCCACTTCCCTTATCTGGCAAGAGCATATCAGTAAATGCTCCCATCTCATGGAGCTTCTTGCAAGCATCCAAACAAACCGCCTATACACAACATAGTAAGTATTTAATGAATAATCTCAACTAATGTAGATAGCACTTAACTAAGTCGAGGGCAGTAATAAGAAAACCTGTTGTGCAAGATGCATTGAGCTGCATACAGGGCCCTCAAGTCTATCAAATGGTGCATTGCAGGGAAGTTGAAGCCTACATGAATATTCAGAAGGACCTCCTGGCTTCTCATGGCGCTCCATTATAAACTCAGGACGAAGTATTGAATACCTGGAATAAAAGAACTTGGTAAGAGTCCAAGAGAACAGTAATAATTAAAAATATTTAACGTGTAAATACGAATCAAAAGACGTGCTTTTTAAATTCATTTTTTGTTTAATTAAAAAAAGACACATAAGTTCCTGCTACGAGAAGAAACAGCACCTATCAGTGGGTAACTGGGAGCAGTAGAAGTGGATAAGTCCAACAGCAGAATTTAAGCTCACTACAGCACCAGTGGATTCCACCTGATAAACTGTACCAGGCAACGCCTCTGTGGAAACTAAATTGGAGGCACCTTTGAGATGGCTAATGTCAGTTCTTTCAATGGCTTCCTTCCGCAATGTCTCTTCACTGTTTCTAGCATTCCTTAGGAAGGTTTCATGTGACAAAT
Source organism: Ipomoea trifida (assembly GCA_003576665.1). Classification (NCBI taxonomy): domain Eukaryota; kingdom Viridiplantae; phylum Streptophyta; class Magnoliopsida; order Solanales; family Convolvulaceae; genus Ipomoea; species Ipomoea trifida. The sequence continues at coordinate 18,931,333 of CP025654.1, forward strand.
TTCCTCTAAACAAGATATGGTAAGATTTTTAGAATAAAGGTTGCACATCTTTACAAAAGCAGACATTCAGACAAAACACAAGCAATGTACCTTTCGACCATCAAAATGTAATCAGACCCTGGCTTTCTAGCACGGCCCCTAGACTGAATGTAAGCCAGAACAGTTTTCGCAAGATCAAAGCGGATGACAACATTACATTGCCGTATATCAAGACCTTCCTCAGCAACACTAGTAGCAACTAACAAGTTAACCTGGCAAGGATAAGAAATTAAGTATGAGAAAATGGAAAAATAATTACAAAGCTTTGTCCTGGAACCGTTAAAATATTCTGAACTTTCAAACGAGAAGCAATTTCATAAGTAGCTACATTGGCATGACGAAATATCACAAAGAAGTTTCAAGGCAGATGAGGGTAGGGGTAAACAGTTAAGTTGAAAAACTAAATAGTAAGTGGTAGCAGTGGTGGTAATAAATAGGTAGAGGTGGGTGGGGGTAGTAGGTAGGTTAGGGTGAGGGTGAGAGTAGTAAGTAGGGGGTGGGGTTGGACTGATTGCTAGGTGGTTATGATGATTGTCATACATGAAGACACAAGTAAAATTTTACATTTGGAAATTTCAGAAAATACATTGTGTTTACCAAATTCCTTTATCAAGTTAGCAAACAATCCATTCCATTTTTCATTTTCCAACAGTTCGTTTTGATCAGAAAACTATTTTTCATTGTCTATTATCGATTTCCCCAAGAAGAATTCTCCAGCTACTAAATGAGCCCTTACCATATCGAGGATTCCTAAAGGAAAATAATTTTTGAAGTTGGATTATTTCAACTATAACAATTTCTAAACTAGGATTATTTCTATTATAATAATTTCTATCTAGTATGAGTATATATCCATAATCCACTTGTAAATAATAAGATAACGGGAGTATAAGTTCATTTTCTCCTGTTTTCCGCTCCTCTTCTACATTGATTGTGTTCTATTACATATTTTAAAAATACTAGAAAAAAAATCATATTTAATATTTTACTAGAATATAATTTTAACTCGTCTAGTCAAATTAGGTAGTCTAAAGATGAAGGAATAGTTAATGAAATAATTTATAAGTATTCAAAAAATTTGCTTCAATGACAAAATCATTGTTGATTGGCAAAAATTCAGAGAAGGTAATCTTAGAACGAAAGCATATTGATCATCACAGATCCAACATATTGGTTCAAAGACAGACATTATTGAAATGATAAAAATAAAAGGGAAGTATCTTAGGATTTAGACATACTCGACCATCACGGAATTTGGCAATTGTTTCTTGCATTTGGCAAGTCCGCATTTCTTGGCTATTATTGTGGCCAATCAAGCTTGCTGACTTCACAAAACTTAGTGAAGGCAGCTCTGCAAATACCTGCACGATTGTCAGATGTAACTTTCTTGCAGATCAATGATATGACGAGTTTCACCTTAAAAGGAAACTAAAGTTAGTTTGTCAACCTTAGGTAGAACCAAAGCAGCAACAACACGTTCAACAAATATAATAGCACGAAAATCCTCTGTGTGCTGATAGTTCAGAAGAACTTTTATTAATGATTGAACCTTTGGTGTAACTTTTCCATCGGCAACAGCAGCTCCAATTATCACATCAACATGCTCTCCACCAGATACAACTATAAAATACAATAATAACAGAATAAAATACAACCTCAGCCATATATTTAGAGCAAGTATGCCAGTGGTTAATATCTCACACATCAGCCACTGTTTAAGAATGTCAGTAATTAACCAAAGCACTGTTCAACATTAATCCAGAAAATAATTAAGGAACTAATGATATCCATAATTTCTCACCATAACTATCGAGAAGCTCTCCCTCCTCTATCTCATCAGGCATGTTACTGTCTAGAGTCTTACAAATATCCATGTCCACAACTCTAGCATTACTTTCTGCAACAGCTCCCTCAGTCAGCTTGCATTGCAAAAGAGAGACAACTTTACTGAGATAGGATTCTTGAAACTTGACATCAAGCTGATAATTTGGTCTCTCATCACTTTGTAAAGCTGTTAGAAAAGAATGGGCAACCTGCAATAGAGAAAAGGTTTCAGTCAAACTAATCACAAACTTTCGTTTGCTTATAAACAATGAGATAAGATAAAAGAGAATTTGAATGATATGAGCCTATAAAAATAACACCTTAAAGGCACACCATTGCCCTAGTTCACCAAGTGCATAATTTATAGCCCTCAACTTTTGAATTAAATTAGCAGCCCCATCACTTTCAGTTCTTTCAGAAACACCATAGACCTGGCGCAACTCTTCCTTAACTCCAGCATCTCGAGCTCCCATAAACTGCCATTTACTTCTTCTTGAACTTGATTGGGCAGCTAATTCAACTTCCACTTCCATTCGTTTAATTTGTTCGTGAAGAGACCATAAAGTAGCAGCTTTATCATACTCCACTACTATTTCAGATGGCATTGGCACATGTTTCTCCAGTTCCTTGCGGTCTTTTACAGTGCAAACAACAGAATCCAGTTTACTCTCCAGATTACGAATCTTAATTGCACAATCCACTTGGCTGGAAACACCTGCGTGAGTGCCAAAAAAATCCCCTCTGACATATCACTTGCCAACTCACTGATTCCAAGTCAATTCAAAGAGCAAAGAACTTTCAGAAGAGATGGCAGTCCGTGTAATTATAAAGCACATATCAAAATCTTTTAGACACCCTCACATATAAATTACAAGATAAGGTACAACACCTCCATGCAGTATTCCGCTATACAGGAAAACTTGAAACAGGAAATCAAAGAGGATACAGCCTAATAGATGCAAATGAGAGACACACCAATACACATTGACAAACCTAATAAACAGGGGGTGAGGGAAGAAAACTAGAAAAGCATAATTTGGGAACTCCTTAACTTCAACAAATCCAAAGTTCTAGCTAGTACAGGAAGAGAAAAGCAGAAGAATACCCTTTAAGTTAACAGGAGAAGCAGTCATTCCAAAAACTGATGGTCTTTTGCCCTTTGGAGCTGTGTGGTAGAACTCAGACATCACTAAAGAGTATGGATGCTTCTTTACAGCATGATGGCATTCATCCAGGATAAGGAGATTGATAGACTCCATTTTTATTATACTATGCCTCAAGATGTTCAACAAAATTTGAGCTGTCATTACTAAAACCTGGAATTAGAAGACCAGAAAATACAGATGAGGCAAACAAGCTGTACTGTCATATGAGCAACCTACAGTCTTCAATCAAAGATTGATGTGTAACAACTTGATATAATATTCAGTTCTTTCTCCTTTAGAGTCACAAGGGATACTATGACTCTCAACCCAACTAAGGGAAAATACAAACTACTAGAAAAGAACATTTTTTGCAGTCTATGCAGATAGTATAATGCAATACAGCAAAAAAGAGATTTGAAGTTAAAATTCTAATCCACCTGTTTGGTCTCAAACTCGCGTTGCCACCGGCGTGCATCCCAGAAATCTTGGCCCATTTCACCACAGTAATGCCCTACTTGATAGCCAGTTCGCTCCCGAATGACTTCTGCTTGCTGCATAGTAGATAACAAGATCAGTTGAAAAATCATTCAATTTCATAAAAATAGAAAAAAGTTTAAAGCAAAATAAAATAAAATAAAATAAAAAACTTGCAAAAAAAAAAAATAACAAAACAAAACAAAACAAAAACAAAAAAGAGAGATCACCTGGTAAACCAATGGAACTTTAGGAACCAAAAATACAGCCAGTATCTTCTTGTTCTGTTTTTGCAAATCAGTGTAAAGACTTCTTATAAGAAGGATTGCTATGAGTGTTTTCCCCGCCCCTGTTTCAAGAAAAGCAATAGTATTTTTCTGCTTTGCCTGTTCAAGAACATCCAATTGGTATTGGCGGGCCTGCTCTTCAGGAGGTTGTTCCTTTGGTTTTTCGGGTTTTATCTCCACCCCTCCATTCCATTCAAGGCTTTTCCCGGAGGGGAGCTTCCCTTCTCGGTTCCGATCAGCTTCCCATAAACCTGTTCGGAAAACCATCTCATTCCTCTCTTTGTCCCTCTCCCAATAACCTCTCCCTTCATTCCAATCTCTCTCCCTCTTGAAAAAACCTTGGTGTTCTCTTCTCTTAATTTGATCCCTATCTCGCCTATCAATATCACTAAACTCACGAAGTCTCTTCCTCCCTAGAGGTTTGTCAGGGTTTCTTCTCTCATTCATGCTCTCACTGAGACGCGCCCTTTTTCCATATCTCCCTTTGTCACTAAGCTGGGAGTATCCATTTCCTTTACATTCAGGCCACGCCCTCCCAAAACCACTTTCACTCGGCTTGACGTTGTTATTCATATGCAGGTGTCCATTACGATGATTAAACTTGGGATCCTTGAAAGCACAGGAAGTTTCGGATGTCACAGGTGAGGAGGCATGATTTTCATGTCCATTGACGTTGCAGGGTGTGGATGGAGGATCACCACTACTTCCATTCTTGATGTTTTCAAGAATATGATCAATCTCACCAAAAAAACAAGGATCAGGCTCCTCCTGATTGGAGGTTTGGGAGGCCAAAGTGGCAGTGGCATGTGAATCACAATTGACATATTCGTGGAGAAAATCATCGCAAGGAATGTCCTCGCAAGCATCAATCCAGTAGGAGGGCTTCAAATCATCAGCGGCATTAACTGAAACCCTAGCCTCACCATCCATAATTTTGGTATTTTTTATTGTTTTGTAATTTAAAGAACACTGCAATTGTAGTAGCAGGAGCAGTGCATAAATGAACAAAGAAGACGATGGATCGTAGGTAGCAGCGGGGTGAAACGTAGAAGGCTCAAAAATTGCAACAACAAAAACGAATAATAATAATAATAAATAATAATAGATAAAAGGAGCAAAGCAAAAGAGAATAAACAAAAGGAATCGAATGCTATTCAGATAAAAAAGCAAGCAGCAACGAGTTGAGTTGAGTTGACTTGATGCCGTGGTTGGAGGTGTGGTGTGCTTAGACGGAAAATTTCTTGAGACGATGACGACGGTAGAGTGCAGATTGGCGTGGGGATAGACCGTACGGAGCACGCAAATAGTAAAAGTAGCTCAAGCCAGTGAGCGAGTGGATCGAAAAACAGACAGACAGAGCGAGAGTGATAAAGAGAGAGAGCAACCCAGCAAATTGCGTGATTCCAATATTCCCCTCCCCACGGTCTATCTTACCCCGCGATTCTGCCCCCTCCTCTCCTCTCCTCGCCGACCGCCTTTACTTTCCCCCTTTTATTCCCCTTTCTTTCCTCCCTTGGATAATTAAATGTATCAGACCATCTATCTATCAAATCCCAGGTTTAGGTTTACTTTTTTTTTTTTGAAAGCAGTTTTAGGTTTACTTCTAGTTATATATTATTGTAACAAGCTTGGAGGGTTGCTTGGGTAAAGTGTAAGTGAGAAGTCAAGCAGAAAGGAAGAAGGAATAATCCACAGGCAAAACGGCGTCGTTGGAAGGGAAGCAGTTAGAGGCCAATGAGTAAGGGATCAGGCGACAATGTTTTGGGCTTGGCAGTTGGGGTTCGTTGAAACAATCACACGACGTCGTTTTTTGCCTTCCCCGGCAACTTCTCTGCGCATTCCTAAATTGTTGGAGTCCGTTTGTTGCTTGTTAGTTATGTGCACTTTGTATTTAAAATTCCTGAAAATAGGGTTTTTGCTTAGGCTATATAATAAGATCTATCTTCTTCTCTACTCTACTCTTTCTTCTTCCTCTCAACCCTAATTTCCCCTTCTCCTTAATCCCCAAATTCTGCTTTTCTCTCAAGTGCATTGCAAGTGGTATCAGAGCCCACATGGACGATCGTGTTAAGAAGCTGGAGGCGACAGTGATTGAGCTTAATAGCAAAATCGACACTCAATTTCAGTCCACAAAAGATACGGTTACTGAGCTCTCTGCTCAGTTTGGCAGCTTCAAAGATGAACTACTGCAACTGTTGAGGCTGAATAGACCAACTCTCCCTATTGTTGGAGCATCCCAGGTCAGTCTTCTATGAATGGGCAGTTCCCCAGCAAGCCTAGTTTGGCCCCTGATCGCCCGAGTGGAAGGCCTGATAAGGCCCTAGTGCAGGAGGATCCAGTGGATGAGTTGTTTTTTGCGATTGACACCCCAGAGCTTTTGGTCCCAAGGAGAGTGTTGAGACTGAGTGGGCACCCAGACGGGCTGGACTAGATAATGGCAGAGACGGGCTTGCTGTGCAGGGCCAAGATTCTCTTTTGAGGTATAAGAGTGATTCCCCCTCTTTTGATTATACACACCCTATGCATGATGTCCTTAATCTGTTGTATGTGCACTTAACTGGAAGGGAATGCTTGTGGTTTGAGAGTTACATCCATAGCCTGAGGGGGGAGTTTCACTGGGCTCTATTTGTTGAGGCGGTGTGCAATAGATTTGGGGACAGTGGAGTCTCCTTAATGGAAGACTTTGCTACCTTGAAACAACGGGGTGTAGTAGATGACTTTACTGATGAATATGAAATGTTTAAGAGTCTCATACTACAATCCTACCCCTACTTAACTGAAAACTATTTCATGGATAATTATGTTGCAAGGCTTAAGCCAAGCTTGAGATGTGTTTGTGAGGACTGCTAGACCTAGAGGGCTAGAGGATGCTTAGAGGGTTGTTTGGGTAAAGTGTCAAGTGAGAAGCCAGGCAGAAAAGGAGAAGGAATATCCACAGGCGAAACAGCGTCGTTGGAAGGGAAGCAGTTAGAGGCCAGTGAGTAAGGGGTCAGATGACAACGTTTTGGGCTTGGCAGTTCACTACAAAAAAACGCGGAAATAACGACGGATTTAGCGACGGATTCATTCCGTTGCTAATTTAACGACGGAATAGCGACGGTTTAGCGACTGATATACTTATTTTTTAAAAATTGAAAATTAGTGACGGGTTAGCGACGGAATTTTACGACGGAAAAATTTTGTCGTTAAATTTGTAGCTAATTTTAGCGGTAAATTGCCGCGAATAAAATTACGACGGATTACCGACGGATTTTTGTCAAAAATTTCGCGCGATTTTTTTTTTCACAAAATATAGCGACGGAAATTTGAATCCGTCGCTAAGTCTAGCGACGGATTCGAATTCCGTCGCTAAATAATTAATGGAGTGGGCTACAATATTCTTTAAAAATAAAATCTAGCGACGGAATTTGAATCCGTCGCTAGATTTAGCAACGGAAATTCGAATCCGTCGCTAAATCTAGCGACGGAATAAAATTTCCGTTGCTAAAATAATAACAAGGAAGGTTACGAGTTTTTAAAAATAAATCTAGCGACGGAATTTTGAATCCGTCGTTAAATATAGCGACGGATTCAAAATTCCGTCGTTAAATGCATACTAGAGAAATTGATATTGATAATTGATAATTGATACGGAGTAATATATATAACATAAAATAAAAAATTTGTGTCTATTGTCGAGAACCCTAGCCCATAGACCACAATCCATAGCCGACATCCACAGATCGCCAATTCGCCATTCCTTCAAATCTTCAATTGCCGATTCGCCACCATCGACCACCGCCCAGCCCACCTCCGCCACCAGAGCCGCCGCCGAGAGCTCTGCCAAGACCTCCCCTAGCCGACTGCACCGCATCCGCCGTCGACCGCCGATTGCCGATTTCGAGCTCTACGATCAGATCGGGTTAGCCGGGCCCGGCCTTGTCTGGAAGCTCTACTCTGCCAAGGCCAGAGACGGAGACGCGGTTTATCCTAACATAAGCATGCTCTCTCCGAAGCTTGGCAGCGAGCTGTGCTCTCGAAGACGGTGGAGGATGCGTTCTTCGATATGATTCGCGCCGATGCTACACGCCTGGTAATTTGTAGAACATTGAGAAAGTGCCGAAGGAGCTCAAAGGAATAGTAATATCAAATTCCTAGTATTTTAAATGTTCACAAACTAAATTGCATTCGTTTACTTAACATTTGATTTGCCTGCATATCTAAATTTGCTTGGGAATGTTTGTAGCTTCTTAATTTGATAATCGAATTCAGTGCTCGTATGGAACATTTTTAGCTGTTCTGACTTTCTCTTTAGGGTGACCCTTTGGTCTTAATTTCTGTTTTTTAATTCCTAAATTTCGAAGTTTTTCCTAGACTGTAAATTCTACAAATTCTTTAGAAGGAATTTACTCAGTGATTTCTCTTCAGTGGAATTTAATACAGACCTTTGCAGATAGAGTGCTGAAAATATTTGTGGCTAGGACTATTCTTGTTTTGAAATAGGGCTCCACTTGTAAATTTTATGTTTATAAAGTGTTATCTTTGTCTCAATTGTGACTTTAAGTGTACTCTAATTCAAGGTTCTATTAAGAGAATGTTTTCTGTGTGCACCATATATGTATTCAGAATGCCCAATTGGAAGAGTATTGAGTTTAAGAAGGTATACATTGTGTACTTATAGTTTTCTTCTCACTTCTTACTTTATGTAGGAAATGGGATTACTAGAGGTGAAACATGGGTTACTTCAGTTGGCAAAAACCTTGGATTTCCATCACAACAATGCCCGTCTTGTTCATCGGTCTATATCTCCTGAGGTTATATTCCACGTTTTTTTTAATGAGTATGCAATTGTAGTTATGGCTTTCAGGAGTGGCCATTAATCCATTATTAGGAAAGACTGTAGACTTTTCGTAATTCCATTATCATTTGATTTCTTTTTCTCTTTTCCCTTGAATTTTGGAATATAAGTATTATATTATCTGTATTTTAAATTAACTGCCAACTCTAAGAATTCTAGCTTTTTAGGGGAAGTTACTTGACTTCATTGATTGTTGTACAATGGATGTACTGTTATTTCATCGAACTTCCCTTTTTCAAAGTTTCTACATGTAGCTATGGTTATAGACTAGCTTTTACATTTTTTGATTTTGTACTTTTGGATTTTGAGTCCTACCCTATCTTTGCTGCTTTTGAAATCAGGGAATTTGTTGAATTTTGCAGGTCAGTGTGGATTTGATGTGAACAAGGTAAGTGAAGATACCTAAAAGCTATTTTAGTATTGTTAAAAAAAAAACTAATATAGCAGCAAATAAGTACTTTGTTACTCTAAATAATGTAATTCTGGGATTCGTTTAGTGGAACTTCATTTCTAGGTCACTAGTTATTTAATTATTGAATTTTTTATGAAGATTAAAAAAAGAAGAAGAAAAAAGAATAGTATCATTTTATTTAATAACAGGAAAACAGTACATCAAGAAGGCATCTAAATATGCCTTCAAGACTAAGGAATGAAGATTTGATTGTCTTGTGGGTTCATGACTAATTCATTGTTTTGGTGGAATTTACAGAGTATGGACACGCTTATAGGTTTGTCAGCAGCAAATCTGGAGAAGTCTGATGATATTGTCATCATAGATTCTGAAAAAGTAGGTTTGGCTTCTTAGGTACATTTTACACAGCTTGCAACTGTTATGAGTTTTTGCTCAAATTATCAACTTTGTGCAGGTATAGGAGTCTTCTTATTGAGAGAGCTTTAAGAGCAAGGCTTGTTTATGGAAACCCTAACATGAATTGAGCTGGTTCTCGGCCTCAACCCACAACTACAAAGCATGCTTGACTCCAATTCCCAACTGAGAGAGATGATGCAAAGACTAAAGGTTTTTGTTGATTCTTTGTGGTTCAATTGAGAAATCATAGCAGCTTATCAAATGAAATCACATTGTATTTTTAGCATATATACTTGGTCTTACAGTTTAAGTGTACATACTTAGAAAATCATTTGTCTAATTTTTCTATCCATACACTACGAAATTAACCACAAATCACATTGTATTTACTTTTGTTTTTGTTATTGTTTATGAGTATGAATGTTTTAATATAATATATTTTAAAATTATATTATTGACCTATTATATTATAGGTTTAATGCATGCGATATTGATTAGCGGGTATATATATATATATTTTAATTTTAAAATTTAGCGACGGACAAATATTGTAGTAAATCCGTAGCAAGGTATCTAATAAAATAAAAAATACTAACGAAACAGCGACGGAAAAATTCGTAGTTAACTTTAGCGACGGACCATAGCGACGGATATTCTGTCGCTAGACTTAGCGACGGAAAGTTCCGTCATAATTCTGTCTCAAATTTTAGCGTCAAAATGGTCGCCGGGAGAAATATAGCGACGGGTTCTTTTTATGTAGCGACGGATATTTCTGTCACTAAATTTAGCGACGGAAATAAATTGGGTCGCTAAATTCTAGCGACGCTCATTTTAGCGACGGATGAAATCCGTCGCTAATCCGTCGCTAAACTGTTTAGCGACGGATTTCTCCTATTTAGTGACGGAAATCGTCCGTCGCTATTTTTGCATTTTTTTGTAGTGGTTGGGGTTCGTTGAAACAATCAGACGACGTCGTTTTTTGCCTTCCCCGGCAACTTCTCTGTGCATTCCTGAATTGTTGGAGTCCGTTTGTTGCTTGTTAGTTATGTGCACTTTGTATTTAAATTCCCTGAAAATGGGGTTTTTGCTTAGGCCAGATAATAAGATCTATCTTCTTCTCTACTCTACTCTTTCTTCTTCTTCTCAACCCTAATTTCCCCTTCTCCTTAATCCCCAAATTATGATTTTCTCTCAAGTGCATTGCAATTATATACTATATATATATATACTATATGTAAGTGAAGAGCATGGTTGTTTATGTAAAAGCATTGTTTAGAAAAGGAAAATACTTGGTATATATACTCTCATTTTATACTCTCAATTTGTACCCCTTTCACATGCTTTTGATGTAGACACTTTTGTGTGTGGCCACAAGATGAAAATAACCCATCTTTGTTTGCCACCTTAGGTAGTAAAAGTAAAGGAGTAGAATTTGGGAGTGTGTATAGTAGAACTCTTTAGAAAATGGTGTCTGAAGAGGGTTTGACCAAATGACCAAGTAACAAATTAAGGATCACGCACTTCATGCACCTAATCTTTTTTTTTTTTTGCAAAGCAAAACATAAACTGAGATGGAGTATCAATCACACTCTACAATCAATCGTTGAAAGGATTCCTTGACTAAGAGATGGGCACTCCGATTCGCTGACCGTTTGGCAAAAGTAATAAAGACATTTGGTAAAGACAGGAGGATTTTTTTGTTTTACATCAAGAAGTAACAAATCAAAATGGGAGTCTTGAGCCTTTCTTGATAATCCTTGGATGACTTGTAGTGCATCCACCGCAACCAGAAAAGTCTCGTGACGTGTTGTGGATGGGCGGGCGAAGCTGGAAAAGAAGGTCGGAATCAATTCCGACGGCGGAGAAGTCATCACGCATTGGCGCGTGGGATTCCAACGAGGGGTGGCAGCGGCGTGTGAAGGCTACGCTCCGCGCAAATGAACTCCAAAGTTGGCAGTTCGGCCAATCGGCGGCCGACGACTCCAATAGTGTAGGAGGTGATGACAAACAACCGATGAAACCTCCGACCCGAGCAGTTTCTAATTCATTTTTTCTTCAAACCTAGAGCTCTTGATACCATGTTAAATGGAGAACTTCATAATTCATCTATTCAGTCAAAATAATACACCTATTTATACAAGAGTATACACTCTAACTAAGGTAAAGATCGAAAATATATCACTAAGAATATGCACAGTAATCTCCTAATATAATGACGAATATACTCCTACCATATATACTGTCTAACAGAGTGAAAGTTGTTGATGAGATCAACATGTACTATGATTGCAGGTACGTTTTTGCCTTAGAAGCTACTTGGCGTTTGTTGAGTTTTGAAATACATTATAGATCCCCGACAGTTGAGAGACTTAGTTTCCACTTACCAGATAGCCATACTATTCTGTTTTCAAGATGACGAAGACGTGGAATCAGTATTGACTAATCCAACTTTGGGCCAAAGTATGTTCACTGAATGGTTTGAAACAAACAAAAAATTCCTAGAAGCAAAGCTTTTAACCAATATTGAGATGCCAAATAGATTTATGTGGAAGAAAAATATTCGTCAATGGCAACCAAGACAAAGAGATTTTTCAGTTGGAAGGATCTTTTATATACCACATGGTAGTGGCGAGTTGTATTACCTAAGGTGTTTATTGAACATAGTCAAAGGTACTACAAGTTATAATGAAATAAGGACATACAATGGAGTTCCTCAACACAATTGTAGGAGATTATTGAACCAATCATGTATAAATATTTGAAATTGAAATAGATATTTATTTCATATTTATGGAAAAAATGTTTTTTTTTCTAACTAATGAAAGGTTTGTTTATTTGTGGTTTCAGAATTGTTTTTAAATGACGAAGAAAAAAAAGGAGTTTGCTCTATTAGAGTTGTCAAAGCTTTTAACAAAAGTTTGAGGGACTTTCCAAACATGTCTGTCATTAATGCAGCAAGTGCTGTTGCTGTGAAAAATCGATTGTTGTGGGAATAGTTAGCATATGATTGGGTTGCTTTGTGCGAAGAGAGTGACCGACTAAAAGAACAACTAACTGAAGAACAAAGAGGAATAAATGATGCAGTGATCTCAGATATTTATTCAAACAAACGGGGGTTTGTTTTTTGTTTAAGGTTATGGTGGGACAGGAAAAACATTTCTTTGGAGGGCACTATCAGCTTTTATTAGAGCAAAAGGTCATATTGTCATCAATGTTGCATCAAGTGGAATAGTGTCTCTACTACTTCCTGGTGGAAGAACTGCACACTCAAGATTTTCAATCCCCATATCTGTTAATGAAGATTCTACATGCAATATTAGTCAAGGTAGCCAATTGGCATAACTAATTGTGTAAGCAAAATTAATCATTTGGGACGAAGCACCCATGATGCACAAACATTGTTTTGAGGCTTTAGATAAAACAATGAGAGATCTATTAAGGTTTGTCAATGAGGACAGTGATAGTAAGACTTTTGGGGGAAAACTGTTGTTTTAGGTGGGGACTTTAGGCAAATTTTACCAGTTGTGTCAAAAGGTTCAAGACAGGACATTGTATCTGCAGCTATCAATTCTTCATATATTTGGAGTCACTGTAGAGTAATGCGCCTAACTAAGAATTTGAGATTAAATACAATGGAACCTGGTGTGCATCAAGAGCAATTGGAAGAGTTTGCTAATTGGCTAACTTCAATAGGTGATGGTACTATTGGAGTAGATAATGATGGTTACACTGAGTTTGATATCCCTTCAAAATTGTTGTTGCAATCAAATGATGATCCTATTTCCACTATTGTTCGGAGTACGTTCCCAACTTTACTGGTGCCAACATGGGTGGAAGTTGTTTTAAGAGTAGTGCAATTCTAGCACTAACATTAGAGGTGGTCAATGAAGTGAACCAATATATGTCAAACTTAACTCAAGGGGAAGGAAAGACATATCTTAGTTCAGACACAACCTGTAAAGCAGATGGCTCTAGTTCCGTGCTAGCTGATGTGCATACACCTAAATTCCTTAATACCATAAGAGTTTCGGGCCTTTCAAATCATTCTGTGTCATTAAAGGTAGGTTCACCAGTAATGTTAATGAGAAACATTGATCATACTCTTGGATTATGCAATGGAACTAGGTTGGTGGTAACTAAATTAGCTAACCATGTGGTTGAAGGAAGCATATTGGCAGGTCCGAATGCTAGAACTAAGGTTTTAATTGCTAGAATGACTATAACCCCATTAGATCCAAGATTACCTTTCAAGTTCAACATAAGACAATTTCCCCTAATGTTGTCATACGCAATGATTATCAACAAGAGTTAAGGACAAACACTTTTCAACGTGGGATTGATTATAAAGAAACCAGTTTTTGTCCATGGTCAGTTATATGTGACGGCTTCAAGAATAAGTCAACCAGACAGACTTACAATTTTAGTTTGTGATGGATCAAAACAAATTTATAATTCTACTATTAATGTAGTTTACAAAGAAATTTTTAATAATTTGTAATTTTTGTAATTAACGATATTATATTCTCTTATTGTTTTTAAAACAATAATAATTCATTTTATCTTTACTTATTCTATTCTTTTATTTCACCGTACTGTATTTTACTTTATTTAATATCAGTCCGTGCAATGCACGTGTTAATTGCTAGTTACCCTAATAACTAGAGCTGTCAAAACTGGCCCAATACGTCGAGTTGGGCCCGTTTACCCGTGTATTAGGATGGGTTGGGCTGGAGAAATCCCAACCTGTCCCGTATTCGACCCGGCCCGTTTAGCCCGTACGTGACCCGGTCAGTTTAGCCCTATTCGACCCGGCCTGTTCAGCCCGTATTTGATACGGGCTGAACCCGGGTAACCCGGCCCGTGCATATATATATATATATAAATTAGGTATAATATAAATAGCAAATTCCTAAATCGGCGAAGGGCGAAGGGCGAAGGGCGAAGGCATAACGCATAATCCCTAATTCCTATTTCCCTGACTGCTGCGAAGTTGCGAAGTGCGAACAGCGAGCGACGGCGACTCCGACCAGCTGCGCGGACGACGGCGACCAGCCCTCAGCCGCTCAGCGACCGGCGACGAGCCCTCAACCGCTCAGCGACCGCGACCAGCGACCGGCGACGAGCCCTCAACCGCTCAGCGACCGCGACCGCCGACCAGCCCTCCCCTCCCCTCCGCGACCAGCGACCGGCGACCAGCCCTCCCTCCGCGACTTCGACCAGCGACCAGCCCTCAACCGCTCAGCGACCGGCGACGAGCCCTCAACCGCTCAGCGACCGCGACCGCGACCGCCGACCAGCCCTCCCCTCCCCTCCGCGACCAGCGACCGGCGACCAGCCCTCCCCTCCGCGACTTCGACCAGCGACCAGCCCTCTCCGAGCCTCCGCCTCCGCGACCGCGACCACGACCACTGACCAGCCGACTGTGTTCTGCTTCTGGAATCTGGACCTCTGGTAATTTTTTTAAATTTCTATTATTATTGATTTATTGTTAATGTCTTAACTCTTAATGAATAATTGAATATGATTATATGAATATAAGATTTTCAGATTTGTTTGTGATTTGTGAATACTGTTTATGATGTGTGAATATTGCCTTTCCTATTGTGTATTGTCTAGTGAACACACACAGAGACAGAGTGTTGTCATATACTTTAGTTTTTTGGCTTTTGGTTTGGGTGTCTTTAAATGTTTAAAATGGTGATTAAGGAGCATTAAACATATTTTAAATTTAGCAGTCAATGCAGTCATCAGTTAGAGGGCAAATTTTAATTAAAATTTGAACTTTTTGCAGCAATTCCAGTAAAATGACATCTCCTACTCCTAGTGTGAACTATAGTGGTAGTGCTACCGGTATTAATGCTGAATTTGATTTCAATTCTGAAATGCCTAGTTCTCGACAACCTGAACCTAAATCTCCTTCTATCCAAGAAATTGAACAACCTAATTCTGAAGAACCTAAGCCTAAAAGAGCTAAATCCACTATTTCTGATGTTTGGAAATCATTTACTAAAATTGGAATGGTTGATGGTAAAGAAAGGGCTAGGTGTAATGGTTGTCAGAAGGAATATACTGTTGTCAGAAGTTTGAATGTTTTGTTAAGAAGTAAGTGTAAGAACTTAAGATTATGGACTTATGGTTTGAAATTTGAATGTTTTGTTAAAATTTGAATGTTGATTGTTGAATACTTGTTATTTGTATAAGTTGTATTATGATTCATGAATGTTTTAAATACAAAATTATAAGTTTACAATTTTATAATTAAATTGTAAGTGTTAGTAAATTAAATATAACAATTAAATAAATCATTTAAAAACATTTAAATAAATTAAAAAAATAAAAAAAAAATATATATACGGGTTGACGGGCTGGCTCGTTTAGCCCGTCAGCCCGTAAATCACGGGTTGGGTTGTGAAAATCCCAAGCCGTGTGAAAATGGCCCGGCCCGTTTTCCCCAACCCGTGACGGGCCTGCCCGTATTGACAGCTCTACTAATAACCCTTATACCTATTTGGAAAAAAAAAAAGAAAAAAGAAAAAAGAAAAAAGAAAAAAGAGACAAAACCCTAAACCCAAATGTCTTGCAGTTGACAAACGTTGCTTGGTGTCTGCTTCTCCTATGAGTTTCAGTATCTCCCACTTACCTCAACTCCTCAAGTCCTCAAGCTTGTTCTTTTGAAAGAAAAGAAAAACAAGTCCTCAAGCTTGTTAAGAAGAAGCTCTGAGCCTATTCTGTATTAATGGAATAATAAGCAAAAGGGAAAACCCTCTAATTTCTAAACTCAATTTGTCAAACTCTCACCGTCACTCCCGCACTCTGCGTCTCTGCCAGGTTTTGACGGCTCTACCAAAGCGGCGAATCTCACCGACGGGGCCGACCAGCCCTGCTCCGCGAGACGGCGAGACCGCGACCGCCAACCAGCCCTGCTCCTTGATTGCGACCAACGTTGCTCCGCAACGCGACTAGCCTGCTCCGCGACCGCGACCAGCTTACGGTGCTTACCTCCTCTAGCCCTCTAGGCTGCTTTAATTTTCTCACGGTACTGGGCTACTGGTGTACTGCTGCTCCTCCACTCTCCTTTAATTTTCTTTAATTTTTATGATTATTGTTAATGGATATGAATATATGATTTGGTTGTGATTTGTGAATATTGTTGTGATTAAATGAATATGATGATTTGGTTCTTGTTGACTGTTGAATGTTGTGAATTGTGATTAACTGGAAATTTGGTGGTTGTTGTTTTTCTGTGAGACTGTGAGCAGTGAGTTTAGGAATTAGGAGCTACTGGTAAATTTTTTAATTATAAATTTGGTTGTTGTTTACTGTTGAGTGAGCAGTGAGTTTATAGTTTTAACATCAAGAATCAAGAATTTTAGCATTTTTATTAAATATAACAATGAAATAAATCCTTTAAAAACAGTTAAATAAATTTTTTTAAAAAAAAAAAATAAATACGCGCTGGCCTGTTTAGCCCACCAGCCTGTAAACCACGGGTTGGGTTGGGATTTTCCCAACCCGTGTGAAAAACGGGCCCGCCTGTATTCATAGCTCTAGCCACTGGAGCCGGGAGCCTGTCGCTTGCCTGGTATTTTGGATTTGTAGTTTTAGAATTTCTTTTCTTTTTTGTTTGTTTGTTTTGTTTTGTTTTGTTTGTTTGTTTTTTTCCTGTATTTTGACATTTTGTGGCCTTGGCGCCTTGGGTTGGGGTTTAATTGTTTAAATACTCAGCCTCCACTTGTTTAATTGTTTCTATAATAAATTTGTTGGGGCTGTCATGCTGTGCTGAGGTAGTGGCCACTGTTATTTGATGCGTAGCTGCGTGGGCATGGTGTGGAGACCCGCAGGACCACTACCACCTTCATTCCCTGCTTGATTTAATTCTCCCCATTTTCAGCTTCTTCTTGTGCCTAATATTTGTTTTTCCTAATAATTACATTGTTGTTGCCATGTCTAATTACTGCAAAATAAGTTATGATGCCACTAGCCCCCCATATGGGGCCATGTGATAACTAAGTGTAAAAGAACTAGAATATCACTTTTTCTCTGCATTGGCATTATTTGATTTACTTATATTTATTTATATATGATATAATGTATATGAAACATTTAGTTAAACAATAATACTAAATGAAACTTTGTGTTGTAGGTGCAGAATAACCATATTTCAGCTGTCTACAACTGGAATATTATATAAACAGAGAGGAAAAAGTAAAAAAAAAATGATAAGAGGTGGAAGAAGCCTGGTTTCTTCACTACCAGCATTCTCAAATGATGGGAAGAAGCTCCTTGTCTGCACAGCTAGCACTGTGTCTATATTCAGCACCTTCACCGGTTTACAGGTTTCTCTAACCTCTACCTTAATAAATTTCCAATGAGTTGTAGAAAAACTATCCTCATCCATGTTGTTCTGTAGATAGGTGAGTTGGAAGGTCATACAGCACTGGTAACATCAGTTATTGTAGTGCCAGCAACAACACCAGCAAGTAAAATACTGTGCTATTGTTGGACGGCATCACTTGATGGCACAATTAGATATTGGGACTTTTCAGTAGCTGAATTGATGAAGACTATTAATATTAAGACCCCAATTCATTCCATGGTATTGTGATTTATCATTAATGTTTACTTCTCAACTGAAATTGATGAGTTGTAGGGATTTTGCTGAGCACTTAAGAGATGAAGTTAAAAGGATTTATTTATTGTTTGTAGTTACTAGTTATTAAAATGGCTTTTCTTTCATTTATCTTGTGATTCTACCCTGTCTTCCGTAACGGGGAAATTCTTTTTATTGGTATTCTCAGGTGATTCCAGGACTAGTATCTCAACCACTAGAGAGCAGTGAAAAATCTATGGATGTTTTTGCTTATATTTCTTCTCAGGACATCAAACAAAAAGATGGACAAACTTTAAGTTGGCAGATACAGAAGTGTAACTTAACAAAGTCCCGGCTGGCTGGTGGAGTGATATTAACAAAGGTGTGCGAGGGAATATCATACTTATGCTGTCTAATCTTGGTTTGAACAGTCTCAAACTTGTAACCCACATGATACACATCTTTATGCTGTGTTTTCTTTCAGTCATGATTTTTAGTTTCAGAGGCAATTGTCAACAATATTTCATTATTCTGCAAAAGCATATTACTGTAGCTTATATACTTTATTTTTGTAGACTGGGGGTTACACTAAATGAACTCCCTTGGTTGTTTCAGAGTAAAAAACCGCAATTAATCACCCTCAGCCCCAGCGGGAAGTATATTGGGTTCTGCGAAAATCACAAAATTCGTATATGGGAAGTTCAAACGAAAGATTCTGATCATGCAATCCATAGAACAATCAGATTGCATCATACGAAAAAATTAAACATTCTAGCTTTCCATCCAACTGAGAGAATTGTAGCAGCGGGGGATGTTACAGGAAGGATCTTAATATGGAGGCATTTTGGAGAAAGAACGTTTTCTGTTCCTGATAAGTTGGAAAATAGAGAAGTTATCAAGGATGCAGAGGAGAGGCCTGGAGTGAGAGGCGACGATGATGCTGATTTGTGCACCACATGGCATTGGCATTCTGCAGAAGTGAGGGTCTTATTTTTTTCTTCTGATGGTGCCTATCTCTACTCAGGTAGAAACACAAAACTGTAATCATTTTTTATAAATGTGAGATGAGATATTTTATTTCTTTATAGTGTTTTGTCTTTTCCTTTAATTGTTTTGGGTATAGTTTAGTCAGTAGCTCCTGCATCTAGTAGATTTTCTGCTGCTTAGTGCATGAAGTTTCTAACTGATCAGGTGGAAGAGAAGGAGTTCTTGTGCGTTGGCAGCTAGATACAGGAAAGAGAAACACTCAGTCACGAATTGGGAGTCCGCTTTCATATTTTACAAATTCGCCAGATCATTCACTGTCTTCAGTAAGAAAATTTCTTTGCACATGTTTTTTATAGTTATAACTGAATTAGATCATAATAAGTGGCTTCTCCAGGTTTCTTGTGCAGATAACAGACTTCAACTGCTTGAAATGCCATCCATGAAAATGCTAAGGTCCATATCAGGGATCAAGGTTTGTAGCTACTAATCTACTATATCTCTGTCAACAAGTAAAAGAAATGTTGACTAAGAAGAAAGGCAAAGGACCTGAATTTTTCCTTAATTAGTCTTTGCGCATTAACCATGTTGTTCTGACCATGTTTATATGTGAATTGCAATGAAGTATGAATGATGAAATTTAAAAGAATTAACATTAGGTGCGACCCGTTGGTTACTTTTTGTCTTGCTACACTTAATTTTCAGCCGCACAATTCAGTCCCAGAGAGATATAATTTGCCATGTAGTGATGCTGCATTTGATTCTACTGCTGGGCTAGTTGCCATATGCACAGAAAATTACTGCGTCCAGCTCTTTAGCATGTTGGATGACCGAGAAATTTCATTGGTAAGCATTTTAAAAAATGAAGCAGTTTAATCATTTGGTTCATTGTTTCTATTCCGTTCTGTGTGATATTTGATTGTTTTTCAATATTTTTATACAGTTTATTGAACTTAAATAACCATCAAAACAACGACGGAAATAAATTAATAAATAAATAAGTAAAGCACAAATAATGAAATAATTGTGGTGGAGTTCTGCATGGTGGTTACTAGTTACTTGTTTTCATTGGATGTAAATCCCACTGAACAGTGGGTATATTTCATTGGTGGTTTTT
Organism: Ipomoea trifida; assembly: GCA_003576665.1. Classification (NCBI taxonomy): domain Eukaryota; kingdom Viridiplantae; phylum Streptophyta; class Magnoliopsida; order Solanales; family Convolvulaceae; genus Ipomoea; species Ipomoea trifida. Next base: position 18,951,438 of record CP025654.1, read on the forward strand.
CACCTAAAGAAACAAGTATTTATTAATTGTTTGCTCCATATTGTGACACAACATATTGGTAGTCTGGCTAGGCTGGAAGATATGGGTTCCATATGGCTACTGCTGATTTGGTGTTTGTTATAAACGTATATGTATCTCTTAATAGTTGTGGTTCTCATGATTTGCATTTTGTAGGTTCAAGTCTGTGAAAGAAATCATCAGCCGGTTGATGAAGTCACGGTACATTAAATCCTCTGTTTACATTTCTTTCATCGCAGATGATGTGTTATGCACAGAAAGTCTTGGCTTTTGTGTGAATATATATCTTCATATAGGATGTGCATACTTTCACAGGTCATAGTGAATATGGTGGCTCTCTCTCCAGATGGTTGTACCATGAGTACTGTAGAGACTAGGCTTCCTGAAGAAGGAATTGGAGGCCTTGTATGTCTAAAGTTCTGGACAAGTGGCTCTCAAAATAACGACTTCAGCTTATCTACTGTTATATATGAACCACACAGGTTTTACTTCATTTTTGATAATATACATTTGTCTAGTATCCTTCTCTTAAGTTACAAGTATTAATAAATGTAAAAGAGGACAAAGTGAGACTCTTATTTGGTTATTTATAAAGCTCCAATTCCTTCTTCGACTAAATGATTTTCACTCTATAGGGATGGTGGAGTCTCTGCAATCACTTTTCATCCTATGCGTAACATGGCTGTCAGCTCTTCATATGGTGCTGAATTCAAAGTAAGTGTATCCTTCTGCTCCTCATGTGGCACTGAATTCAGAAGTAACTGTGCCCTTCAAATTGGGGTCAATTAGTGATTCCTATATCTCATTTCTCTCTTTGGCAGATCTGGGCTTGCAATAGTGATGTTCAACATGGGGATCAGATGAATAATGCTGGATGGACATGCCATGCTGTTGGTTCATACAAGTATAACTGTTTCTACTATTCACTTATTCTTTTCCAGAAACAGTATAACACTTTCTTGGTAGACATATTTGATGACTTGAAATAGGAATCCCACTAAGTTAAAATATTGCATGGTAGGCTGAAAACTAATAAACACTAATCAGAGAAATACATATACTAGTTGATTGAATCCCAATTAGTATTGTTTCTTGTACTCCACAACTCAGCTATTTATTAAGTGAATTTTTGCATGATTGTAAAGATGGATGTGATTAGCATTTTCATCATTTGGGGTTTGCAGCTGCTGATACACAAATGATTAATTTTTTGAATTTGGTGAGTACTTATTTTCATATCATTTTTTTACTAAGAGTTTACTTCTGCAGAAAGAAGCCGATGACAGCTGCTGCATTTTCTGCTGATGGTTCTGTTCTGGCTGTTGCTGCAGAAAGAGTTATTACTTTGTGGGATCCAGACAGGAATGTGCTGGTTGCTACAATTGGAGAGAGTTTTGAGGTAAATTATCTTAGCATGCAAAGTATAATTGGAATGCTGATACTATATGTATGCAGACAGAGTGTTGTGAAAAGCTATTGCAGTTTTTTCACCAGTTAAGATCCCACCTGATGTTTGTTATAGCTCTCTTAGGACTTCATTAGATGGTCAAGAGGCTGATAGAAAAACAACTACATTCCTCTGTAATACAAACAGTGATCACTCTTCTAGATAACTGTCTCTTGGAGTATGTAGATGGGGGGGGGTAGTGAACATAAACTGCCACGATGTGCATAGAATTTATAACAATATTGCTGAGCTTGACACCTTAAATAAATACTCAGTAATACAAGCAGACATAACATGTATGCAGTAATCTTCTACTAACTGTCTCTTGGAGAAGGGTAAATGGGGTAGTCACACACAAATGCTGTCCACTTGCTCCAAATGTTTTTGTTGACATTCCCTACTCTTATCTATCAGCATCAAATGATCTTATTTGAGTTTTCCACTTTATGTAGCCAATTTCATGCCTTTCATTTATTGGGAAGTCAGAATATCTAGTATCCTCATCTCAAGGCTCTAATCCGCAAGTGTCTGTTTGGAGTATGTCAAAGCTGTCTATATCTTGGTCTTGCAAGATTCATGCGAAAGGTTCTATTTCTTTTTCTTGCATTTCTCCATATGTACTGTAATTACATACCATTATGAAAAATATATATGGTTATCTGAACAACTATTGTAATCATGTATGCAGCTGTATCATGTGCTATGGATGGTTCATCTTTTGCTATCCTTGCACTTCTTCCTGATTCAGCTAGGTCCAAGGCATCTAATGAAGCTTCATTGAATAGTGTGGATGGGGTAATTTTATTGTATAATGTAGAAACTCCTGTTCCTTTGGCTACCTGGCTTGTGAAGAAGGTACGGATTTTCTTTCTGTTTTTCTGATCTTTGTGACTGATTTCCTCCATCTAGTTGGGTCTCCAGTTATTCTGGAGGCGTACATTACTAGAAAGTAGATAGGTGTTTACTGAAGTTGTCATTGAAGCACAACTCTTTTGCTCCTCTAGTTTCATTTTTTTTGGGGGGTGGGTTTCATCTACCTTTCGCCTCAAGTTTGTTTTGCATCATAGGTTTCGTGGGAATTTTCCCCATTTTCTTCTCTTTTGTCTAATGGGTTTTATCCGCCTTGATGGTGTTGAAAAAATTGCTGATTTTATTTGTGAGATAATTATATAGAAGCAACAGCACTGTTATAGTTCAGCTTGAGTATACAAGCAAAAGCTGAACCCAATCATCATATCTTTTGTTCATACAATTACCACAGGCTCAAGGTGGAGGGATTGGTTTCATTCTTCGAAGTGATAAATCAGAAGAGGATCTTACAGATGGACAACGATTGCAGATGCTATGCTATATAAATAGTGATCATGAGTATGTTCTCTTTGACCCATATAGTCAGCAACTTCATGATCAGACAATTATACAGAGACATAAATTTCTTCAATCTGATGAGATAGGTAATGCATATACCACTCTCCTATTTGCCTTATACAATTTCAATCTTTATATCTTTATTTCTTCTCCCTATACTTTGTTAAATTATACCATGCTAATCGAAAAGTGATCTGTATGGAGATCGATGGGAACTTCACCTTTTTACTTATTTTTTAAATTATACAAATATGCTACTATTTTCAATGGGAACTTAAAAATCTTCCTTTGTGCAGGGAGGTCTGGGTATGCATCTATGTATGGGGAACTACCAGAGTTTCACCAAAACCCAAATCAAACTTCAGCCGCCACATCTGTACCGTCAGGAAGGCCATGGGAAACCCTATGTAGCGGCCCGTCTTATGCTCTTCCTCTTTCTGAATTGTGTTCAAAATTTCTTGAAACATTTCTGGAGAAGAGGATGACACCTGTGGAGTGAATCTCTTGCCTGTTATTTTGTCACGAGTTGCAATGCCAATCTCTTCTGCAATTACTTTCTCACAACACTGGTGCAAAGGAGGAGCAGCAACATGTATTTGAGGTATGTGAAGCAGTTTTGCTGCTGAACCCCTGCACCCCTCTCTTTGCCCTTGAAGATGTGAGCATACGTCGGCAAAACCTAGCATTGTATTTGATTTAATCTTCCGACTTTATGGAAGCAAATTTTGTAATCCCAAAGAACCAGCAAAATCGTTTCACCTTTACAAAATGGGAAATTTTGTCAATCTACTAAGTGATTTTTAAGTTTCGCACTATTATTAGATTTGATTTCAATTACCTTGCTTGGCTGTTTTTTTGTTACTCTACTATTGAATTAAAATCCTTAGTAATATAGTACTCCGTATAAGTTAATGAATTTGAACACGCATGCATAAATACTAGTAGATATACATTCTGCACAATTTTATGCCCAATGACCGATGAATAGGTCCTGTTGTGAGTCTGTTGCATGTACTTTTTTTTTTTAATGAACTTATAAAAAGTATTACGGAGTATATTTTAATTTAGAAGTATTATGTCTCATATAATACGATTTTACACAATACTTGTTCATAACCAATTGATTTATTATAAATGTCAATGACAATTGTATGAGCGAAAAAAGAAACATGAACATGTAGGGTTTGAAAATGAAGCAAACATGAGTGCAAAGCATACTACCATCATTTTAACGATTAATTATGACATGAATTTGCAATGAGGGTTAAATAAAATTTTCAATTATTTAAAATGTAGAAACAGGGAATTGGGGAAAACAGAAGGAAATTCTAGGGTTTGAGACGAAAGAGAGTTAAGAAGAAATAGAAAATTGAGTGTATTATCAGGCATAATCCTATCCAAGCAATTCACAGGGTATAAAAACATGCTACAACGAGCTCAATTGAGCTCCTAATTTGCAGGAAGTATAACAAAAAATTACAGCTGTTGAAAAGGAAAAACGCACAAAACGATGATGTTTGATGCCGGTATCAACTGCCTTTCAATCGCTGCCTTTAGAACGACGTCGTTGGACTTTTCTACGCCAACGAATTTTAACTGAGGCTTCAAACGATGCCGTTTCCCAATCCCTTCTTATTTTTGAATTTCAGCTTCCTTCTAATTTCCCTCTCTCAGCCTTTCTCCCCCCCTTCCACCTTCTACACCATTAATGGTTCTCTCTTGGGTTGTTACATCACCCACCCAACTAGGTGATCCTTGTCCCCAAGGATCAAAAGATGGGAATTGGCTTCGTATGTGATAGTACTCTTCCCACATAGCCTCTTCACTAGGCAGATTTGCCCACTGCACCAAGATTTGAGTTACTGCCCTTATTATTTCTTTTGACCAACCTCTTATTCAGCATTGTCACTGGTTCAGTCTGGATTTGGCCTTCGTGCCCTATGATTGGGGGGTTAATCTGAGCCACCACCCCTTCTCCAATCCTTCTTTTGAGCTGGGAGACATGAAAAACTAGATGTAAGAGGGATTCAGTGGGTAATAGTAGTCTGTAAGCCACCTCTCCAATCCTTTCCACCACGTTGTAAGGACCATAATATTTAGATGTCAGCTTTATGTTGCTTCTAATGGCCAGGGATGTCTGTTTGTAGGGCTGGATTTTGAGATAAACCCAATCCCCAATGTTAAATGACCTCTCACTTCTACCCTTATCTGCTTGAACCTTCATCCTGTTTTGTGCTTGGCTGAGGCTTTCTTTTAGAGCTGCTAAGACAGCATCCCTGATAAACACCAAGAATAGTACATATTAAGGGTCTAAAATAGGATAAAATATAAAGTTTTGCCACCCGTTTATAACAATCTCATGCATTTTAAGCTCGGATGTGATCAAAATCTTCTAACATTAATTTTAGGAAAAGTTTTGAAGTATTTTCACAGATCGAAAAGGGATTCGAGGCCAAAATAGAGCAAAAGGCAAACGAAGCTGCGAAGCAGGAACCTCCCACGCAGCCTAACACGCGTGTGGAGGGGCGTGGATCATTTCCAGTAGCTCTCCACGCCCTCCACCACGCGTGGCGCTAGGCGTGGTCTGGTCACAGGGGCCATTTCGGGAATTTTGGTTTTTGGATGCCTATTTAAACCCCTTTTTCGGATAGAAGAGGAGGAGGAGAGCAACCATAGAATAGTTTTAGATCTGAAGTTTCTTAGGGTTTTCTCCCCTCTTAGGGGAAAACTTTCTTTCTATTAGAGTATATTCAAGATCAAGATAGGAGGATTGAAGTTTCAAGAACAAGAGGTAAATGAGCCATTCATCATGAATGATACTCTTCTCCTCAATGTTTTGATTTAATGCTTGCTTTCTTTGAAACTTTCATTTCTTCTTCTTGCTTCTTTATTTTAATGATAGCTTAGAGTAGAAAGGGGATTTGTGGCCCCGAAGCTATACTATGTGGTTGATTTGATATGACTTTGCTTGAAATATGTGAGCTTTGTGATTGTTGGATGATAAAACTTGTGTGGTTGAAGTTCATTATGCTTTGTGCCTAAGTGTGGCCACATTAGGTAACAAACTTAGTGAAAGTGAGTGTTGAGTGTGTGCGCGATAACGGCCACTCACGAGTCCAACTCACCCACATCTCCGCCCTTAGTCCGAAAGGAAGAGGTCCAAGAGGAGTGGTAGACAAGGTGTTTGATAAAATGCCCCAACCGAATGAGGATGTGGGAGTCCAAGTGAGACGCCACTTGGTGAAGTGCCATGAACTCCCTAGTCAAATCCAAGTCATGTGCTTACAAAACCACTAGGTAGTAGACCACGTAGGTCAGCCACGAGCCCCAATCTCCACCTTTTCTTTTCCTTAAACACAACCAATTTCAACCTTCAAACTTTCGTACAAAATGACCCTTAGCCTTAGCTATTCCCGTAACTCTTTCATTTCAACCTCCTAAATGCCAACACTAATTCGTTCCAATTTGTCATCCTTGAGAGACACGACACTCGGGGAGTCTTGACTCTTCGTTTTACCAATTCCATACCACCTACATCCACCTCACCGCAAAATACTTCCTTCAATCCCTCTCTGTTAACCAATTGAAACTTTCATCCTTAGCAATAGAATTAGAGACCAGCAAGAGAAGGGAGTACCCATACAATGCCGGGAATTGAGTGCATTTAAGTTGGTATTATACCACCATTCTACCAAATGTAGCCACCTTCACCAGCTTTTTGGCTTCTGGAATATCATGCACCTTAGGTAACAGTCCACACACTTGTTCACCCTTTCAGTTTGACCATCAGTCTGAGGATGATAGACAATAGAAAGGTTCAATTTAACCTGCATATTCTTGAACAATGCTTGCCAGAATCTGCTAGTAAAAACTTTGTCCCTGTCTGATACAATGCTCCTTGGCAACCCATGCAGCCTATACACACCCTCCATGAATAATTCAGCAATAGTTTCAGTAGTGTAAGGATGTGTCAAGGCAATAAAGTGAGCATTCTTAGTCAGCCTATCCACCACCACCAGAATGACATCCTTGTTCTTAGATTTTGGTAGGCTCTCAATAAAATCCATGGATATACATTGCCAAGCCACCTTCGGTATACTTAGTGGCTGTAAAAGACCTGGGCTTGCCACATTTTCATGTTTACATCTCTGACAGATATCACAGGCCTGCACTAGCTTCACCACATCTCTCTTCATGCCTTTCTAGTAGAATAGGGCTTTCAATCTCTGATAAGTGCCTACCTGTCTAGACTGACCCCAATGGTTGATTCATGCAATTTTAACATCAACTCTCTCCTAAGATCTCCTGCTGACCCCACATATAATCTATTTTTGTACCTTAAGAGGCTCCCAACCACTAAAATGTTGGGATCCACAGTATGACTGATCAATGCTGCAGTCAGGTGATCAGTTGCCCGGCCATCTCCCAAATAGCTCTTAGATATTTCATCCATCCACTGGGGTTGTACCATTATAATGGCATTGGCAGCTGCACCCCTTTCTGAATTCATATTGTGCTCCCTTCTAGATAAAACATATGCTGCACTGTTTTTAGAACCCTTCTTGTACTGGATTGAATAGTCCAACCCCAGTAATTTGGTCAGCCCTTTTTGCTGGAGTGCTGTAGTTATCTTTTGTTCAAGGAGGAACTGTAATGCCTTAACAGAATTAGGCCTAAGCCAAGCAGCCACAACCATTAGTTTGGTGGGATCAGTTTGCAGCCCTTCCTTGGAGATGATGTGCCCCAAGTAGTCCACTTTTTCTTGGGCAAAAGAGCATTTACTCAGGTTTGCTAATAACTGATGTTGCCTCATGACTGACAGAACTTCCCTCAAGTGTCTCCAATGCTCCTCCTCCTAGCTAGGGCTATAGACCAGGATGTCATCAAAGAAAACCAAAACAGATTTCCTTAGTAAGTGTATGAAAACCTGGTTCATGAGTGCCTGAAAGGTGGCTGGGGCATTAGTAAGCCCAAAAGGCATTACTTTGAACTCATACAGACCTTGATGAGTTCTGAAAGCAGTCTTGAATTTCTCCCCCTCTTTCATCCTGACTTGATGGTAACAAGATCTTAGGTCTAGTTTAGAAAAGCAAGCAACCCCAGCAAGTTCTGAGAAGAGGTCCTCGACCAAAGGTATATGGAACATGTTTTTGATAGTGATATTATTGAGTGCTCTGTAATCAATGAAAAATCTCCAAAAATTGTCTTTCTTGGGTACAAGCAACACTGGAGAAGAAAAACAGGAGGAGCTAGGGGTAATGACTCCTGCTGTTAACATTTCAGCCACCATTCTCTCAATGGTGTTCTTCTGATCAAAAGAGTACCTATATGGTCCAACATTAACAAGCTTAGCTCTAAGGATTAGGGGAATGATGTGATCTAGTGTTCTTTGAGGAGGTAGGGTAGTGGGTTCCTGAAACAGGTCTTGGAATTCCTGTAGCAGGTGGGATAATTCTGGGGGTAAGTTCTGTGTGGAGGTAAGGTTGAAGTGGGGTTCCCTTCCCTGCTCAGTGGGAATCATAGCATGGCATTGGACCAGAAATCCTTGCACCCCACCTTTATTCCACCTTTTAACTTCTTTCTCAGTAGCTGCTTTCAGCAAAACCTGTTTAGTGAGGCCTTTCAGCAACACATTTCTGCCTTCTTTATTAAATGAAATTCCAGGGGTCTTGTGTGTAGTTGGATGGGAGCAAACAGATCCACCCAATCCATCCCAAGTACCATGTCACACCCTCCCAACCTTAGCAACCTAAAAGTTTTTGTGAAGTGTTCTTGTTGAATGTGCCACTAAAATCTTTACAAATGGAATCACTGAGCACCTTCTCTCCATTAGCTACTGTCACCATCAATGGCGTAGTTTTTTCAGGCTCCTTCCTTAACTGAGTCAACAATTTAGGGTCTAGGAAGCTATGAGTAGGGGTGGGAATAGGCTAGGCCCCTTCATAGGGGCCTACGGCCTGGCCTACTTAGGGCCTAGCCTGGCCTAGCCTATTTAATAAAAAGGCCAGGCCTAGGCCTAATTAGAAGCTTATTTAGTTAAATAGGCCTAAACCTATATTTAAAAGCCTAGCCTACAAGCCCGCAGGCCTAGCCTATTTATATATATATTATGATATTTATATTTAATATTTAATTATTATATATTACATTTTATATCTAATATATATTTATATATATACATTTTAATATTTATATAAATGTATAATATTTATATACATTTTAATATATTTTTTACATGTATACTTTAAAAGGCTTTAAAATGTAGGCCTCAAATAGGTTCAAGGCCTATTTAAATAGGCTCAAAGCCTATTTAGGATCTATTTTGAAGCCTTTTTAAAGGCCTATATGTTAAATAGGCTTTTAAAAAAGGCTTCAGGCCAGGCCAGGCCAATTGTAGGCTCAGGCTTGAGCCTAAAAAAAAGCCTACATACAGGCTCAGGCCTAGGCCCAGGCTTTAGCTTTCCATAGCAGGCCCAGACCTAATTTTCTAAAGCCCGGCTCGGCCTAGCCTATTTCCACCCCTAGCTATGAGTACTCCCACTGTCAACAAGAATTACTACAGGTTGCCTTTGGACAGATCCCAACAACTTAATGGTGTTTAAACCTTCACCCCCTACTACAACACAAAGAGATATCTCTTCTTCATTAGTGTCTATACCCTCTGCTTCCTGTTCCAATGACTCAGGTAAATCAGGCTTAGTATTTTCCTTAATGATGTTAAAAGTTAGGCCACTACACTTATGCCAGGTTGCCAAGGGCTGAAGCATTTGAAACACCTCCTTTGCTCCCTCAGATGATTCTTAAATTGGGTTATATATGGGATTTTTGATGCTCCCTCAGTTGTTTGTGTGGATGAGGTGGGTTTTGGGTTAAGGCTGGTTGTAGGGTTTGGGAAATTGGGGTTATGGGAGTTGGACCTGAAGGTTTTAGTGGGTTGTTTTGGTTTGGAATTCCAAGATGGAGCTCTAGGTCCCTTATTAACCTTCAAGCCTTTCTCAATCTACCTTGCAAACCATATGGCATCTTCTAGATTTCTTGGTCTAGCAGTTCTAACAAAACATCTCAAATTCTGCTTAAGTATAGCAACATAATTTTCCATAAAATACTATTCAGGTAAGTAAGGGTGAGCTTGCAATAACATACTTTTGAACCCTTCAAACCCATAAGTGAATTCATCTACCCCACCCCATTGTTTGAAAGCAGGAAAATCCTCTATTAAAGAAACTCCACTTTCTCCAAACCTCTTACACAGGGCCTCCGCAAATCTAGCCCATTGAAACTCCTCCCCCAACCCTTGTACATACCCTTCATACCATAAGCCAACCTTCCCAGTGAGGTTAACATATAGGAGATTCATAATCTCATGCCTAGGAACATGAGATAATAAAAAAAGCTTTTTGCACCTAATGATCCATTGTCTAGGATGTGTATAATCGAATACTGGAAATTCAGCTTTGTACCTTGGGGTAAATTCGTGATTGTAACCAGCATTCTGTCTGACTGCATCCAGACCACCCCTCCTAGGTGCCCAATCTGCATTCACCCTTTCTGGCCGATCCAGACCCCTAAGAGTCTCCACCTCCTCCTCATCTACAACCACAGGATCCGGCATAGGGGCCTTGTCAGGCCTTCATTCAGATCGTCCAGGACCAGTACTAGTTTACCCAGGAAATTAGCCTTGAGCTGATGAATGACCTGGAGAGTTACTAAGGATCGGGGGCACTCGGCGATTCAGCCTCAGTAACTGCATCAACTCATCACGCAGGCTACCGAATTGGGTAGAGATATCTGTAACCTGCGTCGTCAAGGTAGCAACCGCCTTCTGAGTAGTCTGATACTGGCTGCCAGGCTCGATCATGGTAGTTTCCAGCTTCCTCACGCGTTTATCCATGGTGGGCTCTGATACCAGCTGCAACGAACTTGAATGTAGAAACAAGGAATTGGGAAAAACTGAAGGAAATTCTAGGGTTTGAGAGGAAAGAGAGTAAAGAAGAGATAGAAAATTAAGTGTATTATAAAGCATAATCCTACCCAAGCAATCCACAAGGTATAAAAACATGTTACAATGAGCTCAATTGAGCTCCTAATTTGTAGGAAGTATAACAGAAAAATTACAGTTGTTGAAAAGGAAAAATGCACAAAACGACGAAGTCTAATGTCGGTATCAATTCCTTTTCAACCGCTGCCTTTAGAATGACGTCGTTGGACTTCTCTCCGCCAACGGATTTTAACTGAGGCTTCAAACAATGCCGTTTCCCAATCCCTTCTTATTTCTGAATTTCAGCTTCCTTCTAATTTCCCTCTCTCAACCTTTCTCCCTCTCTTCCACCTTCTACACCATTAATGGTTCTCTCTTGGGTTGTTACACATTCAACATTATTATTGTGCAGGTCCAATTTTAATTGTTTAAAAATGAAAAGTGATATATTTGGTTCTTGAGTTATACCCATATTGATGATTCAATTCCTTAGTTATGATCGTCCATCTTTTACCCCTCAGTTATGAGCAAAATGGCGAGTTTGGTTCTCAATGTTAGATTTTCGTCGTAACTTGACGGAAAACTCAAGAACTTTTATTATTTGAGGGGTAAAGTATGAAATTCACATCTTACTCTTCTACTTATATTGAAACTAATTTCGTAACATTATTTTCCACTTCTCAACCTCTTATTTCAAGGTTCTTCAACACTAAAAGTATTTCAATAACCTTTGCTTGGAACTTGGGTCTCGTATAAGAAACCTGAGATTCAGTACAAATAAGGTTACACTCTTTATTTACCGTCTTTAGACGTGTGAAATACACTATCCTAAAAGTTTTTTGATTTCCCTTACTAAACAACAAGGGTAAGGAGGTAACATGAGATTTTTAGTATGTAAAAAATTTTCAAGTTGCTTTTATGAGAGATCCATCAATGAAGTAACTTGAGATTTTTAGTATGTAAAATATTCTATTGTTAGTTTGACTCAAGGGTAAAATTGTTCAAACTCCTTTAAGCGTAGAATATAAAAAAGACTGTATTCACCTTTCTAGTCACTGATTCAAAAACCTTCTCTTCACTTTCATACTTGAAACCAAGTTCTTTATAGCATTTCTCAGGTTTTCAATGCCTTGCACTAACAATACCACAGTTGAATGCATTACAGTACACTAAATTACAGTGGTCCTACAGCTTACAATATGAGCCTCAAAAAAGGACAAGGACAATGAGTGTTGTCAAATTTCAGCTTGATTGATTATGTACGCAATTGGGGCAAATGTACAAAACAATTAACATATCCTGAGGATCATGCTGTTTTTCTCCAACATTGTAATGATAATTTTAGCCACTCTTTTAATTTGTTTAAAAATCTACCTTAGGCTACTTTGGTGCAAAAGATGCACATGGCACCGGCCTTGCTCTTTAGCCTGGTCAATTGCAGACAAAAGTGTGTGTAGAAAGTCCGTTGCCCTTTCTTTTGATGTAAACAGCAAGTCAGTTTGGAATAATGGAAGAGGAGCACGAGGATTATTGTTCCAGCTTCGCTTGCCTTCTGTTCCCCAACCTCTTTTCTGCTGATTCTGCCTCATTACTATATCTGACCTACTTCCTATGATATGCACCACCTCTCCATCATTATCAGCATGGATGATGCTATCCATTCCAATCTCCATGTCTATCACCCATTCCAGGTTAGCAGGAACTCCACGAAACTCGGGCTTACCCAAATTTTCCAAACTTTTGCTACTTACAACTAAGACGAGTCTCTCAGTGATGATAACAAATTTCCCATCCTCTTTGAGTGCATTACAGATGACTAGGACCTCATCCTTGAGATTTAAACTATCATCAACCTCCTGGAGTACAGATGTTCCAATTGCTTCCTCCCAACAGTATGGCCTCAGGGGGTATTCCCTGCTTAAATGCCTTGGCAAACGAACCCTAAAGCGGTGGCATCCACTGTGATGCCGCTTGCTCCAATTTCTAATGCTCTGTGCTGTTTTACCAGTGATATCAAGGACACTAGCAGTAGGTTTTGCCACGAGTCCCGTCACACCAAGGGCTATACCTGGAACAAAGGAAAATCTAAAACATTAATTAAACCTCTCATGCAGCTTGCAAACACCATTACCACAGCAACTTCCCATCTGTTATTTGGGATCGTCACCAAGTTCTAGAAACTAATCTTCAACTAGTAAGTAATACCTGAGACTACTCCTGGAAGTCCATGTTTTTCAGCCCCCTTTATAGGTGATTGTAGTAGACCAGTTAGTCCCTGAGTATCAACACAACAAAGTTCAAAAAAGGTAAAAACAAGGTTAATAAACATGGAGATAAAGTAAACATGCAAGACTCAGAACTTTCTATATTACTATACAGCCATACAGGTAAAATTATTTGATGAGGTGTACTAAGAAATTCTAGCATGTCAGTGCCATGAAAAGTAGACAAATAAAAAGAATGTATAAGAAGAGGAAACTAAAATCAATGTAGCTATGAAGTGCAAGCAAATACCTCCAGGAATTCATTTATTACACCTTTACTCTGGGAGGATATTCCTTTCTGGGGTCTATCCATATTTGCTATACTGTGGTCATCAAATGTAAATGCAACAATGCCCTACATTGTTACGGTTGAAATGCATTTTAGACAAAATAACCACAGGATTTACAAGTCTGAAGTGTTACAAAGGCAATCATAAACCTTCTGTGCAGCCTTGCTAAATTGAGTGGCTGTATCACTTATTGCATAGACAGTGTTGCTCAAGAGACTGGAGGTGCCTTGTGCCATGCCTTTAATAAGTCCTGCACGACTCTGCAGAAGCAATTTTGAGCTTAGTATTAGAAGTGAATCTGATTAGTGAACAAATCATATACATATAATACCTGGAAAACACTTTGCAAAGGAGCTGATAAGAAATCTTTGATGCCAAGAGTTACACTCCTTGCGAACCCCATTGGATTACCTATCACTCCAGCTGAACCAAGCACCTGCAATGCAATCAACAATAGTCTTGGTTGCTACTAAATCCAAACCTTTTTGGTTGCAAAACTAGAAGAGGGTCTATAAAAATAATTGTAGCAAAACAGGAAGCTTTTGGAGAAGTGGAGATCATGTTGAAAATTCGGGATTGTTATCAATTAGAACATGTCAAAGAAGTAACTTCACACTGAGAATGTGCACTTAAGATGCCTTCCAATGAGGATAAAAAGTATGAATCTTTGCACACAACGAAAAAATTGTACATGACTTGCCAGAATAGCAAAACAGGAGACAGAGCACTTTAAGTGGCACCTTGGTTTTTGTTTCTTGTATTTTATTGTTATTCACATTATAATAGTCCATTCTCAATGCAATGCTGTTTTGTTTCCTTTGGTTGAATGTGCAGCAGAAACCTACTAACCAATGGTCAAGGGTTCCAACTTCCAAGGACACTAGAGAGTAAAGCACAGTATTTCAATTGGATCTTTCAACTAGTTTTCATGATTAAGGATCCTATGAACTCTGGAGCCTTCAATGGGTTCTAGGGTTGAAAGTATAAGACATCATATTCTCATCTTTCTTTTGAATGGTTTCACTAGGTAAATAGCCTGGCATTGACAAAAATGAAGCAAATCATCATTGTAGAACCAAGTGGAAAATAATTACCATCCTAATATCCTCCAGTAATGGGTGTAAATAACAAATATGTACATTTAACTTCAACTCATTATATATGCATATAGGCATTCCAAACATAAAATGCAATGGAGAATACAACTAACCAAAAAAGTACCTTTAGCTGATGGTTTGAACTTTAATATGAGGTATTTTTACAGGGTTCTAGCATTTAACTATTTGAACACTGAGCTCCTTGTGATGAGAACCACTAACCTTATACATTTCATGAAGGAATTGTCGACTGTAATGCCCAATGAGAATCTCTTGGATGGATTCCCAGCTAGCTAGCTGATGTGATAGAATCAAATGTTTGAGATGAATTTGTGCTCCCTCCACATCAGCAAGTGCCATTAGACCACTCTGTAATTCTTAGTGTCACAGGGCTTGAATTGAATTTTTTTTATAAATATAATTCTAATTGCAACAATAGCAAAAATGCACTGCCCTTTGGCACTTCATATGCTAAAATCATTGAAAAATGTTTAGACTGTATGAACTTCTGAGCCTCGGATATGCATGGCACCTTTACCAATCACCACTTACATGAACAAGAGATTCACCGGATGTAAGGACCCCATTTCGAAGCATCCAGGGACTGCTAGAAAAACTGCATGAAAAATTCATGCTGCATAGAATCAAGTTTTGTACACAGTACACTACAAGCATGACTAGTGGGAAGAATGACTTACCTTAAAGTAAGTTTGATTAAGGACATATCAAGAAATTCAACATATATTTTCTTCTGCTTTCTGGCCAGAAGGTGAATCTGCTGCCATGGGGCACCAATAGGGATTATTGGAGGCAGCAAAGAGTTCTTGCTGCTTTCATGAAATAAAGTAATGTTTGATGCAAGGTGCTGCTTAGAATTTGAATTCAGAGGTTCAAAGTCTAGAGAGCAGGAATGGATAGACAAATCTGATTCCAAATCAGAAAATATTGGATGTAGGGTTGGATTCATATGCTGCAACACTCTGCTCTGCAACCTTGAAGATACTGACTTGATAAAATCAAACAAGCTCAATATCACTTCTTGATCAAGTTCTAGATGAAGTTCAGCCACTCTGCAAGTACAAAGCATGTAACATGTCAAGGAATGACAAAACTAGCAAAAAATTTCACAGGCGCTGGTGCAGAAAACAAACCTTAAGCCTATATATTCAAATGAAACCAGTGAAAGATATTTGTTCCTCCACTTTGCTACAACTACAGAGAATGCAGGTTCCTGGGTCCCAATAGCTGTTTCTCTTGTATCTCTACTGGTAATGCCAATATTATGGTCAAAAGATAGAATGACAGGGTAAGGAGTACCAGGCAACTGGTTATCGATTTGCAAAGACATAATTTGCAAGGAGAACTTTTGTTGATCTAGACTCTGCCCAAAATTCATGGTAATGTTCCTTGCGCAAGCAAAAAGCAATTCCTACAAAATAAAACCCATAAGATACCAAGGGTTACTTTTGGCACCTAAAACAAGGTTGTAATATCCTCTATATAAAATTTTAGGTACCTCTGGTATAGAATTTATTAAAGATATTCCAACAAAAGGAATGTTAACCACAATTCTCTCCTTGAAGTGAGCAACAGATTCAAGCTTCCTGGCATGCTTTCCTTTATCTTTCAACTGTGGAAGACATGGGCTCTTTGAATCATTTAAATCATGGCAGCTTGAATCAATAATGCGAAGAACCTTATCACGAGGAAAAAAAGAAACATTATTTTACAGGGAATAAACAAATAAAAGTATTTACACCCCCATAATCATAAAATAAGCACCTTAGTTGCTCCTTCAGAACAGACAGAAACAAGCAGAGTTCTTTCAGGTTTCTGTAAAGAGTAAGCAGATATTACAAACTTAACAAATGAAACAAGCTCAGAAAGCAATGAAAAAAATATACAAATTATTGTTGTTGATGATGATGTTATTATTATCACTTCAAATCTTAGAATAAAAGGATTACAGTTATAAAAGCAAAAGACAGTAGTAAAAGAGCATTAATAACAAGATATGACATGCAGTTCTTTAATAATCTCCCTTCTCTTCAATGACAAACTATTGAATTATGCGAACCTCAACTAGACACTTGAGCAGTTAATTGAGTAGTGTTGAAATTGAGGGATTGAAAGACCTGGCGGGTGGAGGATAACAACCACCCGCCAGTTAGGCGGAAGCAAAGTATTAGAGAAACCAGAGAATAATAGAATGTATTAGTATATTATAATGAAAGAGTATGATAGGGTTGTTCTCTATGCCTCTATATATACTAAACTACCTACCAAATCTACCTTAATAGGAATAGGAAACTAAGTCCAGCCCACTAGGAGTTTCCTAATATTCAATAAAGGTTACTTAATATTCAACAAGTAGCAACATTAATAATTTATATATTATCTTCAACTGAAGATCTAAAATGAACCAACAGCAAATTTACAGATTTATTAACACCTGAAATTGATCAACTGAATTTCTAGAAATTGAAGGTTCAGAGAACAAGTGTTTCATCTGGGAAAGCTTAGATGATCATCAAATTCAACATCACTCCAACAATATGCTGAACAATTGACCATCATGATTTAATAAGTATCCAGGAGAAAGGTAGGCAAGTATTAGTGCAATGGCTTTATATTGATAGAATTTGGAGATTGGGATTTCAAATTTTAAATGGCATGAATTCCATGTTGAACTCAGGCAGATATTTAAGAAATCATGAGCCTTAAGCTTGTGACTTGTGAGACACTTTCCATTTTGTGTGGCAAAGTTTTTGTAACATTTCTTTCCTTTCTATGTTGTTATCTATGCATAATGATGTCCAATTCAGATAATTATAACAGACATCGGAAGGTACCTCAGAAGTTGCTGATAAACAAACAGGTGTGTAGTCCTTTACATCATCAAGAGTATATGATCCTACGACACGTTCACCAGGAACCTTACAAATTTCAAGAAAAATTACTCATGTATGTCCACCAGATGTCATTCAGCTGTCAAATGTAGATCATACCTCAACAGTTAAACGATGCGGGTAACAAGGTTCATCCCATGCATAAGGACAAGAACTGTAGGAGTAAATCATTGTTTCAAAAGCCTCACACCTTTGTTGGTAAACGCGTAGTCTCTGCATCTCGTCAAAGACATCATGTCAGGTAATAAGTATATCTGATATTTGACGATGATATCTTAATTCAAGAGTAAACAAAAACTTCAAAAATTTAAATGCAAGTTACTATGTTGAACTGCATTATTTCATGAACCAGCATATACTGTGATTGCTCTCTAGAATAGGATAGCATAAATTGCCTTAATATCTTGGGAAAGCAACAGCAAAGTTGTAAGAGCAAAGCACATTATCTCAACCATTTTATGTATACACAAAGAACTAAATAGATTATAAGAATAAAGAAAATAGAATACATATTAGAAAAAGGTCGATTGATCAGAGTTGATTTGCATGAATACCTTTGCAACACAAACCTGAGGCATAAAGCTTACTATGCAAATACTGGCACAAGACACTAACCTCCTTTGAGAAATTATCAATCCTGTATGGCATAAAGCCTGTGTCATCATCTGACAAAAGAATCAGGTTTGTCCCAGAGTTTCCACGTGGGCTTCCAACAATCTTTTCATCTCTAATGGAGAAATCAGCACTCTGCACTTCTACGCGAATCATATTAACAGCACCAGAAACAAAGTTTCTCATTTTCACCTGAGTATCACCTAAATGTTCAGGCAAGAAGCATCCTGACCATTGCCATCCAGGTTCAACAAAACGGATAGAAACTAGTAATTCTCTGCAAAATATTGAAACAAAATTCTTAGAAGTATAGGGTGCAGATTGTGGGAAAGTATAGCCATAATGATTGTTGAATATTAGGAAACCTTTATTGAATATTAGGAAACTCCTAGTAGGCTGGACTTAGTTTCCTATTCCTATTATGGTAGATTTGGTAGGTAGTTTAGTATATATATAGAGGCATAGAGAATAACCCTATTGTACTCTTTCATTATAATATATTCAAATATTCTATTATTCTCTGGTTTTCTCACATACTTTGCTTCCGCCTAACTGGCAGGTGATTATTAGTCTCCACCCACCAGGTCATTCAATCCTTCAATCTCAACATGGTATCAGAGCCTAAACCCTAAAACAAACCCTAGACAAAACCCTAGTTGTTCCGCCACGCCCCGCCACCGGGAGTCTCTTCGGTTTTCTGGCCATATCTCTCTCCTCCGATCTCCGATCAAGACACCGCTGCCACCATTGGTTTCGTATCGACGAGACTCTCTTGACTGTGTTTTCAGATCCTTCGTTGGTCGCCGGTCAACGTCGGTCAACGGCGGTCAACGCTGGTCAACAGTCAACTCCGGTCAACCTCGCCGGTCAATGTCTCCAACCATCACTTGAGATTGTTGTTTTGCCATTCTTTGGTGAAATTTGAAGGCTTTTTGGGTTTATTGCTGAGCTTCTTCTGTTCTTCCCATGGTATTTCACTATTTTGGTATAACCGTGCTATTCCTTTATCTCCGGTATGCCTTATCCCATGGATGTTACGTTTCAGCACTATTATAATGGCCTTTGATTATTTCCCATGTTTCAAGTAAGGCCGTAAGGGGGAGTGTGACTATCTATAATCAAATGGTGTTCTAGTTTACTTATTTTACTTTGTTTTCCCGGTTATCTTTATCTCGTTGTTTTGGGTTTATCTTCATTACTATGGGCTCTACTGCCTCCTTTGCTATTCTTTGCTCCCTTTTCGCCTCTACCACTCTCAATGAAGGCTTTGTTAGCATGTCCTACTCCATCCTCGGTGTGTTCATTCCCAAGATCGTGTTCAGCTCCGTCCTTGGTGTGTTCACCTTTATTCCCAAGGATTGTGTTCAGCTCCGTGCATTCGTCTTCATTCCCAAGGAAAGGTCAGGCATAACGCAATCTCTTTTGAAGCCATCCATCCTAGAGTGCTTATGTTGTTGTGGTGGTGTTCGTGTTTACCCTTGGTGTCGTCATTCCCAAGGATCTTCGTGACAAGCTTCGCCCTTGATGCATTTCCCAGGGTTGTGTATAGCATTGTCCCTCCGAAGCTATCCAACATTGTTATCCTCTAGTTGCTTTTAATTTTCGTTTGTAATTTTGGGTGAGGTAGAGTGTTTGTTTTGATCCAAGCTTGGAACTTTCAAATGTTCCAGCTTGAGGGGGAGTGTTTAATATTAGGAAACCTTTATTGAATATTAGGAAACTCCTAGTAGGCTGGACTTAGTTTCCTATTCCTATTAGGGTTTTCTATTCCTATTATGGTAGATTTGGTAGGTAGGTTAGTATATATATAGAGGCATAGAGAATAAACCTATTGTACTCTTTCATTATAATATATTCAAATATTCTATTATTCTCTTATTTTCTCACATACTTTGCTTCCGCCTAACTGGCGGGTGGTTGTTATTCTCCACCCGCCAAGTCTTTCAATCCCTCAATTTCAACAATGATGGCCAATAGGCTGAGAAGCACCTCTACTTTCAGGACGTCCATTTTCAAAGAACTCTTTCTAAAGTATTATGATGCCCTCAGTACGAGTAAAGTAAAGGTGCTTTTTGTGGAAAACATTTAATCCTATTTTCAGTGAGAATTGCAAGTTGTTTGTGCTTTGAATTGTTCATTTCTTATTTCTCAGTTTCTGTTCACATTAGAGGACATTTTGTCTTCATTTCCATTTACTCACTTTCTTCAGGTAATCAATATACCTTTTTTTTTAAAAAAAAATTATAAAAAAATTGACAGAATGAAATGAAAACTGATATAATATTTGAAAAAGGACAAGGTATAAAAGTATAAGGTATTACACCTTGTTGTATCTGTCCATCGAATATGGGAATGTTGTCCAGCCTCCAATAGAAAAACAACATCAGTTCCCTTTTGCCTGTAGCACAGGTCCTTGTTGCAGGCATTACTGATCACATATCTGCAGAATTACGGTGATTTATAGGCAATTACTTATGAGAAAGGTTCAAGATTGTATACTAATTGCTGGCATGCTATTATGCTGTCTTAGAATAACAAAAATAAGGTCACACATAATGGTCTCAAGAGAGTACCTGGGTTGAAAAGTAATAATCTTTGTCCTTCCAGAAAATGGTGCAGCAACAGCACTAACAGACATTACGTACCCAGAACTTTTGGATGGTTGTGGAACAACAACAGAAGTTGAACCAGTAGGGGGAACAAGGGAAAAAGCATTTGACCAAGACTCAGGGGTATTATGTGTAACACAAGCAGACAGGAATCTACTGACCTTAACTACAATTTTATCAGAAGAGAAACTTGAATCGGGAGAATACATGCAGCAATTAATCACGTCACTTTCATTTTCAAGGAAATCAGAAGACCTCAAACTGGATTGGCTACTTGACCCTGACTGATTCTTGAAAGTAGAAGAAGATGACTTTTGAGTATATAGACCACGGTTATGTGAATACCGATGTACAACTGTGGATGAATGTAATGACTTTGAATGATTATCAGATAATCTGTTGTCATTTGAATTCAAGATAGGGTAACTATTCGTGGATGATATTGGGAAGCTATTGTCATATGGAGCTATATCAGAATCAATAATAGGTGATAGGAGGCTAAGACCATCCTTCCTGCTTGGGACCAGGTCTTGCTTGTCCAAATCGTAACATGAAGGAACAATGCAACAATGCCCCTTTGTCCCATTGACAGCATTGGATACAACAAGCGATAAACCCGTGCAATTATATAGTAGAAATGGAACAGAAATGCAAATTTCACGGGCCCCAGAGAATGCATCCATTACCTTCTCAAAAGTAATGCATAAAGGGCCTAATGGAAGAAGGAAATTGTCAAATAAAAATTTTAAAATAAGCAGTAACACGATGCAGCTTTACTATTTTGTAAGATCCAAAATCGCACAGTTAACAATTAGAAATTACCGGAGCTTGATTTAGAATCAAAGACGATGGTTTCCCACAGAGAAAATCTTGTTCCACTGAACTTAGCTGTCTCACAAAATGTTTCAGCACGCGGAAATTTCATAGATGAAGGGTTAAATCCACGCAATTGGAAAGTAATTGTCAAGTCATGTGAAGAATCAATGTGAAAAAAGGAATTTTCCACCTGGAAAATATTAGTATATTGGTGAAGAGAAATAAAGCATAACAAATTCAACATATAAAATCTCTGCTGCTAAGAAATGATGCAAACCTCTGACAATATTGCAGAACTTGTAACACCTCCATTTTCTATTGTGATCGATACAGCCTCTGGAAGATAGTTTTTCAAAACTAGTGGGCTGCTTAGAGTCAACTGGTGGACATACCTCTTTTTGGATCTAATCATATCATGTGACAATTCATTACGAATTTCAGAAGAAGGTCTAAGTGTATCATTATTGGACCGTAATGCACCCATCTTAGTTAGCCCAACTGAAGGTAAGCACCAATCATGAACTGATATGCAACAGCGGAATGGATCACTGCTTGGATGAGATGGATAGCAAACAAAGGAACGCAAGATGCTGATTCTACTCTCATGTGAAAGAATATTTTGAATATTATATGCTTCACTCCATAAGTAAGCATTGCCAAGAGGACGCCATCTCATGCGGCCTGCTTCAGCCAAATGAAGAGGAAGAGGACATTGCTGACCAGGATATATGGGATCCAGAATCTAAAATGAAAGAGTCATGTAGGTGTAAGATCTATATGACATCAAAATAAAATTTTAATTGCATGGAATGAAGCAATGGACCTTTTTGCTTCTATCAAGATTACCTTCGGAGATACACTAAATGGAATATCCAACCGCACTTCAAGTGGTTCTGAAGTTGCATTTGAGAGTAACACCTGACCAAATATATTTCAGAGGCAGCTAAAAAACGAAAATAAACAAAACTGAAATTATGCCAATTGTTGGTAGTAAATGTGCTTACCGTCGAGTACAACTGCACCATCTTAGTATAAGGCTGAATGGAAACATCAATAACCACGGGAACAACAAATCCAGTTTCTGAACCTGTGCTAACTTGCCCTTCAATCTTTTTGAATATTTTTGAAGCATCTTCATTTGTAACAGCATCAGATTTACTAGATGATTTTGAAAAATCCACCTCAAAGTACCTCAGACCTACAAGATCCATTGAAATAGGACCAGATGGCATTGATGTTCCCTCAAGTTGAATAGAGATATAATGATGAGCTGCCTCTGCTGATTGCCCATCACTAAGTTTATCTGAGGTTTGAGCATAGTTATAGTGTATATGTTGTTTTTCTGGAGTTTCTTCCACATCAATAGGAATAGAAAAACCTGGTTGCAAAAGCTTTCCACTTTTTGTAAGTGATACTCTAAAATTACTGCTGGCTTGCTGCCCTTTATAGACATAAAACATTAGAGGCAAGGAAGTCAAATTCTGTAGTACATATGGAGCATGCCTTCTGCCATCCAAATTCACATTTAAACGATCACTATGCAAGTTTAGGCTTTCTGAACTAGTCCTAATCTCTGCTGTGTTCCAAGCATCTCTAATTACCTCAGTTGTCCTAGAAGCAACCTTCACAAATGGAGATTACAGCAGCCTGTTATCAATCACTTCAACCAATCTTTTTTGGGATAAGGGTCAAATAAGCCCTTGAACTATTCATGAAAGTGGAATTAAACACTCCAACTAGAAAAAACTCCAATTAGACACTTGAACTTAGAAAAAAGTGCAATTAACCCCATTTGACCTGTTATTACAGGTAAGAAAACATATTGATGTGGCATTACAATCACCTTTAACTTGGGAGGTTACCTGCAATAACAAGTCAAATGGGGTAAATTGCACTTTTTTCTAAGTTCAAGTGTCTAATTGGAACTTTTGTTAATTCGAGGGCTTAATTGCACTTTCATAAATAATTCAACGGCTTATTTGACCCTTACCCCTTAAATGAGGGCTGTTATCAATCACTTCCACCCTTGCACTTTTTGAGGGTGGAAGTGATTGATAACAGGCCAGACTAGAAAAATGAGGGCCTTTGAAACCATTTCATTTTCTGTAACCATCCAAAGATTCATAAAAATAGAGCTATTCTAAACAAAATTGTGAAGCTTTGGTTATTTTTCCCAATCTTATGGTTTACACATTTAAAACATTCCACCCATTTATCTTATTTCCATATTTAACTTGCACTATGTTGAATAGTAGGGAGTCAAAGTTAGGGAATTTATTTTAGGAATAATGGAGAGATTTAACTTGCACTATGTTGAATAGTAGGGAGTCAAAGTTAGGGAATTTATTTTAGGAATAATGGAGAGATTGAGGGTAACTTGCTAATTAATTCTTTCCTTTATTAGAGTAGGTTGTATATATACTGCTGCAATCACACCATTATTGTATGTAAGAATTTCTTCACACTATAATGCCACAAATAGCCCCCCCCCCCCCCTCCTCCTGCATGACATATCTCATGCTATGAAGTACCAAGAAACATTTCCTTTTGATTGCGAAATTGTACTGTAAAGGTTAAACCACAAGTACCTCAACAAGGGATTCAGTGATGTTCAACTTAAGCTGAGAAGTAGATTCAAGACGAATCTCAGTAGAAGCTTCAGTACTTAGAAGTGAAGTCTTGTCATGTATTCTGCTTAAGCATAGCTGGAAACCCCAGGGCTCTATAAATGGTTCCCACAACACCTGAGGCAACACAAATAAAGAACTTATTTGAGACCTCAGAGAGAAAGAAGCAAGCACACAGCATCAAGATTCCTGTAACTCTACAATACCTTGTCAATATTGTTATAGTAGGCTTGTATATCACCCACAACTGACACCTGAATTTCTTTGTCATTTAAGCTTGAGTGAAGGAGTAAGTTTTGGATCAAAAACTCCATCAGAGGTCCAGTAGAACTCCACTATAAGAAACATAATGATGTTGGATTAGTAAAACTTGAAAGATGTAATAGATTTTAACGTCTTCTGATATAATATCATTTCACAAAAATGTAAGGAGAATTATCAAAATGAACATCAAAATTGTTTCAAGCAAAATTCAGCTAAGTGAAGGATCAACAAATGACACTGTGAGACCTGTTCAATCTTCTTAAGTTTAGAGACGTGCAAGATCACATTTGTTTTCATAAGTTCAGCCAATGTAAATGAAAGTAAAATTTCCATATATAACTATAAGCAGGAGACTAAAATGACTGGACTTCCTGGGACCTCAATTGAATTATCTGAAAATTCTCTTTCCTTAGCCAACAGCCGTCTACTGACTAGTTAAAGCAGAACCGGTCTAAATCAAACTCCAATTCAATAATGACATTCCCTTTACACCATTTTTATTGGCCATGTTTTCTTTATGGGATCTTCCACAGTAAAACTTCAAAGGATATGTAACAAATTAAGTCACTACTCACAAAATCATAACATGAATATCATAAAACAAGTTATGAGTATTAAAGGCAAAGGTTGGGGTATGCATAAATGCACTGACCGGACTTTCATTATACAGTCTACCTAATTTCCTAATCAAAGTGGAATTAACAATTAGACATAGGGAGTAATAATAATGAGCTTGAAGAATAAATGCTATATTTTTAAGCTGCTAGTGGGAAAACATTTATAAAAGTTAATTCCAGATTTAGTCCTCAACTATGGTGGCATTTCCAAATTTAGTCATCGACTAATAATTTGACTAATTTTGCCCTTTACTATGATGACAATTCCAAATTCAGTCATTTATTACCAATTTTGTCGTATTTTGTGAAATTTTAGAATTATAAGGTAAATTATTATAATGTCAATAGTGGAATCATCAAAGTTAACATTCACCAATTACTAGCTTTGCTCTGACAATCAGGATTTTGGCACAATGTTCAGCATCCAAATCCACACAGAACTATGTAAGTGCATTAAAATAAGCTTTAATGGAGTCAAAGAAAGTAGTAACAAAAGAAATCTATTGGCAGATAATAATTTAACTTTTAACTCCCAGATTTTACAAAAATCAAACAAAATCGGTAATGAATGACTAAATCTAATATTGTCATCAAAGTCAAGGGAAAAATATGGTCAAATTATTTATTTGTTAAGAACTGAATCTGGAAATGCCACCATAGTGAAGGACTAAATTTGGAATTAATTCTACTTTATAACACTATCCACACCACCTCATGTTTGGCAAAATATTTTTTGTAGTTCGAAGTTCGAACACAGAAATATTTTGATCATGGATAATGGATAGGGTACGAAGCCACTACCTTTTTGTCAAAAATACCATATTGAAATACTGAAAGACGTATTCAGCCTCAACTAAAAGTTTAGGTGATTAGTGAAGACAAACATTTACTGCTTATATTTTTGTCCTCAACACTCTCATACCAAAGTGAAACTCACACCAACATCTCCAATGTAAGATTTGCTGCAAAGTATCAATTATTAAATCATCTTTTAATTCTTTAAAACTAAATACATTAAAGAAAAGAGCCTACTAGCAAAACATTTAAAATAGAATCAGATATTCTAGTTTCCATAATTTATAGTGAAAAGCTTTTAAATAAATAAATAAATAAACAAAAACAAAAACTTATCACTAAACACTAAAGAATATGCAAGATAGAGAATTAGGCCTAGTCTGTTGCTTTCCATATCAATTTGAGAAAAGCAAGCACCAATTCTTTGGACAGTACCGCAACATACTAGCATGGATCTGCTTATTTCGTATGGTAATAAACTTTGGACTTAGTATAAGTCTATAAAAAGAACCATATATGTGACATATTCTACACATTGGAAATTCATTCTAAACGTGGTTCTGACAAAATATGTATCTTATTTAGTTTTATAAAGCAGGTATAGCTCTTTATAAGTAAAGGAAATTGTGTACTGGTCCAAATACATATAATATGCTATGAAATGTATAAGTTGTAGGTGCCTACATGCACTGTGGGGCTACCTTGATGTTTATGTGTGTATGTTTTATACTCTTCTTTTAGGATGTTTGATTAGCATTTAGGCTAGAACAATGAAGATACTTCATATGCAGAATGTTCAAATAGAGAGAAATTAAGGCATAGTCAACCAGTAACAAATCTTGCTATGTAGGAAGGGACTCTAGTGCAACAAAAATAGAGAAATTTACACATAAAAACTACCTTCCCATTAGTCAAAAAAAGAGACAGCTTCCTCAAGTGGACTTTTGAATCCATGCAATTGATAATGAATTGAGAAGTGTCAGCAGCCTGATTTTGAAAATGCACAAAACACCAGAAGTAAAATATATGATTCGAAAGCCACACGTCCAGACTATCACATTGGATGTCCAGTTTCCCGCAGATCCCGTTCACCAGATAAGAAGAAATTTCAGCATCCAAATTGACTTGAAACAATTGAAAAAGAGGCCATGTGTGTAATTTATCTTCCCCACGGAGCTCCACTGACCCCTTTGTATGATCCAGACAGAGTTCAAGCCTCATACCTTTCCCATCAATAGCCAGTTTGACAGTTCCCTTTTGCAACTTAACTGTGATAAAGCCATGCTGATTTCCATAAATCATGCTTCGTAAGTCATCCAGATGATCATTCTGATTTCCTTCAAAGATGTCAAATGCATCTTTTCTCACCCAAACAGGAATGTGAACTGTTGTGCCAACAATTTCAAGCTCTACTCTGGGGAATACAGTAGAAGGCTTCACATATTCAGAACCAGAGCAAGATGAAATATTTGGAAGCCTATGAGAGTGTCTTAAAGTATCAATTGCCTCATTTTCAATTTCATCCACAAGAACGAAAGTGAGATTCTCTGGCGGGGTGCTCAAAGTATGAGTTACAGGCTGTTGTTGAACAAAAGACTGAACTAAGTTGACCAACTCGCCCCAATCAGATGTATGCAGCCAAAAATCAACTGAAGGAATGGACAGTAGAAGTATACTTCCGTTCTCCTTTGATATTAAATAGGTCAAGTCCAGAACAGAAATAGTGGAAGTAGAAGGGCATTCTGCAAGCATAACTGAATTGAGTAATGAAAATAATGATAGAGTAGAGAAGGAAATCTTTAGGCATTGAAGTTCATCATTTCTAAATGATGCAGTGCAAGTAAATTGTGAATTAGCCTCTGCAATGACATCAGCAGCAACAGAATCTCCTTTTGTACGGCACAGTCTTAAGGACATTGACTTTATACATGCACGGAGTATCATTAAGTTTGCCGCAGATGATTCAGGTGGAGATGCATTATCTTCCACTAGTAACTTCTTGAATTCAAAGAACTGGTAAATATTAGATTTGAATGCCTTGGATTGTTTCTCAATCATGGAAAACTGATTTATGCCGTCCACCAATGCTTCATATCCAACAATTAGAGAATCACCTGTAGATTAAAAAGAAAAATTAAAACAGGAGGCGGGGGTGATAGCATAGGAATTGGACATAGTCAATGATAGAAAAGCTTGAGTTGTGATCCAATCAAGGCATAAGATGAAAAGTAGCTCCTACCTTCAGCTGTAAGCTGACAATCACTGACCATAACCATGATGAATATTGGACAAGAGGCTAACACCTTAGGAGGCTCACACTGAGAAGGCATTCTCACCCATAATTCAACAGTGAGAGGAGAAATCAAGGTAATATGCATTTTCCTGGGAATGTGAGTGGAACCTGAGCACTCGGGCATGTCTTTTATCGACAATAATGATAGGGACAAGTCACGCCCAGATAAGTTTAAGCAATGGTTTCCATGAGCAACTTCATCAGCTTTGACCAAACATTCTGATGGAACATTATTAAGGGCAGACTCTAGATCTACATTTTCAATGAAACTACCGCACAACTGAGGAATATCAAGTTTTAGATATTGGTTTCCATCTAATCCTACAGGTACAAACAAATTTGAGTCTAATATCTCAAATTTATATGTGACAGATGCATTGCCTAATATGTCAGTATGATCAGAGTTTTCAACTATATGTGGTTTATTCAGGCTAGCGCCCCAATCAGGTAACAAAAAGTAACCTATTATGACAGCCAGAAATTCAGGAGGAAGAACACAGGACACATGCTGGATATCAAAGCTCATTTCCAAGATTGATTTAGCAGTTTCTTTCCTCACACATAAGTTCAGAATTGGAGGACAAGTGGGTGTCAAGGGACCCCAAAGAAAATCATGGATTGGCTGAGGCCACCATGGCGAAGAAAGAATCAGTCCCTTAGAAAAGCAAAGCACATCTAAATTGTTTTCACCAATGGAAAATTCTGACCTCAGATTAGGTAAAGAAACACTTCCAAGAATGCTACAAGAATCATGAAAATGGATCCTGAGACCACCAATATCTAAATTAATGAAGTACATCGTGGCAACATTAATTTGAGGGCAGGAAGGATTAGACAAGAATGTGGGCTGTGCATTAGATTTCTCATTTGAGTTAAATGCACAACTCCTGATCTTGCAATCTCTTGGATCAGAATATTTCCACTGCTCAGGGGTGGCTGAGATAAGTGGACTTTCAGGATTGGTAAGAGAGCAAGAATTTTGAACTGATACAGAAGGTAACTGCTGCAATGGAGACCATTTTGAAGAACTAGAACCACAGAAGCCTGAGATGCCAAATCCTTGGCATGGAAAATTGGAGTATGAAAGTGATACTTCACCATATGCTCCAGCAGTATTTTCAACTCCAGTAGATGCTTTATACTCAATTATTTTATCAAAAAATCCAGTCAAGTGTCCAATTATAAATGGGTAGCAGTGAATATCAAGTCCAGTTAGCCATAATGCATATTCATGCCGAATCATTTCTAAACACTTGCAAGCTTTGTAATGCAACAAAAAGAACTGCTCCCCAACAATTTTTTTATTACTATGATTGCCAATTTGATGACAAGTTCGGGTGCCAATGTCATACTGGCCAAAAGATTCTCCCGAGAAACTTCTGGATGAGCACAAAACATTGTCCTTTTCTTCAATCTGACTTGAATAACATTTGACATCAAGTGCCTTTATGGAAGTCCAGCATTCCGCAAAATTGTTTTTATCAAACCTGCAATTTTGTTAGCATTATGAGATGTCTTGAAATAAGAGAAGCACTCATAAGCAGTGAAATATGGAAAATTCTTCAGCATTGTGAAGTAGATTATGTCAAATAGATTTTTGAAACAAAAGCAGAAGAAATAATAGTGTTGGAAGAAAAGGTTACTGATTTATTATTGTGAGAAAACAAAGTGTTCTAATTTTCTTATTTATCACATGCAATATAAACAAGGTCACAACATTAGTTGAATACATGGGCTATAGTCATCTTTTTATCACTCTAATACTTATCATCAAGTTATTAATCTCGCACCAAAAAAATCAAGTTATTAATCTATCTGAAGAAGTTATGAAATTCTTACATAAACTAATGGTGATTACAGCAGCATATATACAATCTAATTTCATAAAGGAAAGAACTAATTAGCTTAATTCTTTCCTCAAAATCTGGTAACTCAAAATCACCCTTAATCTCTGCATTATTACTAAAATATTTTCCTAAAATAAATTCTCTAACTTTGAATCCCTACTAGTCAACACTCCCCTCAAGTTGAGGAATGTATATCAGGTAATACCAGCTTGCAAATTAAGTCTTCAAAGTTAGGTCTTGGTAGAGCCTCCGTGAGAATGTTTGTACTTTGTTGCTTGGCCTTCTTTGTGATGAAGTGTCGATCAATTTCAACATGCTTAGTCCTATCGTGATGAACATGATTCTTTGATATGCTAATAGCTGCTTGATTGTCGCGCATTATTAGAATAGGTTATGAACTCACTTGCCCAATTCACTAGGAACCCTTCTCATCCAAATTCCTTCACAAATTCCTTGTGCTAGTGCTCTGTACTCGGCTTCTTCACTGTTTCTGATTGCTTCTTACTCCTCCATGTAACAAGATTACCCAAACAGAAACAATATCTAGAAGTTGACCGTCTATCAATGATGTCTCTTGCCCAATCAACATTTGAGTACATCTCAATGCCACGATTTTTTGTCTTTCTGCAAAAATAAGCTTGTCCCTAGTGTCATCTTCAAGTACCTAAGAATTTTGTAGACTCCATGTGTCTCTTTGTAGGGTTGTGCATGAATTGACTCACAACATTCACTGCAAAACCAATACTTGGTCGAGTGTGTAAAAGATAAATCAAGCGTCCAACAAGTCGTTGATATTTCCCCCGATTACATGTGCACTTTCTTTCTTAGTGCCAAGTTTCTTTTGACTATCCATAGGAGTAACATCCGGCTTACCTCCAAGCATGCTCGTATCCTTGAGAAGATCTAAAATGTATTTCCTTTGAGAAACAATAATGCCTTTCCTTGATCTAACCACTTCTACCCCAAGGAAATATTTTAGATTTCCAAGATGTTTAACCACAAATTCTTTTGACAAACACTTCTTCAAATTTTGTAATCCTTCCCCATCATTCCCAAATAGAATAATATCATCGACAGACTATCAGTACAACAAATTTTCTTGTATGAGATTTCTTAACAAACAGAGTATGATTAGACAACCTTATATATAGCCAAAGCTTCAAAACCACATTTGTGAATCTATCAAACCAGGCTCAGGGGATTGTTTAAGGCCATACAAGGACTTCTTCAGTTTGCAAACTTGATTCTTTGCCAGACCTCCTTTAAAACCAAGTGGGACTTCCATATAGACTTCTTCTTTAAGGTCACCATTTAGAAAAGCATTTTTTATGTCCAACTGTTGCAAGAACCAATCTTGGTTGACAGCTAATGAGAGAAGAATTCTGATAGCGTTAAGCTTTGCAATAGGAGCAAAAGTTTCTTGATAATCTATCCCATAAGATTGTGTAAATATCCTAGCAACCAACCAAGCCTTGAATCTCTCAATTGATCCATTTGGTTTATACTTTGTGGTGAAAATCCACTTGCACCCCATGGGCCTTTACCCAACTGGCAAATCAGTAATAGTCCATGTTCCATTCTTTTCAAGTGCAGACTGCAGCAATCTCATCTTCTACTGCTTTCTTCCATTCTGAATTCCGTAATGCCTCTTGAATTGTGTTGGGAATCTGAATATCGTCAAGGGAGGTAACAAATGCTTTGTAAGATGGTGACAACCCCACATAAGTAACATAATTCCCAATTGGATGACTTGTACATCTCCTAACATCCTTCCTCAATCGCAATTGGTATGTTAGAGTCATCTATACTAGGATTGGGTAATTCTCCAGCCCTATCCAAACCCATGTTCACCTTTGGACTTGAAATTGAGTTAATGTCTTGGCCACATGTTGGCTATGATCCGTACTCTAACTCCTATCTTTTCTTCCTCCAAATGTAAACTTGAAAATTATTATTAGCAAGTTGTGGAGTCACAGAAATAATGGGTACGGGAGACTAAATAGGCATTGGAGAATAAGCATCTAGTGGCAAGGAAGACTGGATAGGCACAAGAGAAAAAACATCAAGTGTGGGCATGTCTTGTGCAGAATCAATAACCACAGGTTGATAAGGCATGGGTAATGGGTTGAGAAGGATTTAGTGACTCTAAATGGGCAAAGGGTACGGACTCCAGAAAGGACTCCCAAATTTGATGTTCATTCATGCTCTCCCCTTAAACATGAGATTTGGGATAAAATGATATATGTTCAAAGAAAGAGACATCCATATTGGTGTCAAACTTTTTGGTGGTTGGAGAATAACACTTGTACCCTTTTTGTGTTGGGGCATAACCTAAAAAAATACACTTATTGGCTCTAAGATCAAATTTGTTACGATGTTGGGGATACACATGAACAAGTGCCATGCAACCAAATACCTTGAGTGGTAAGTGAAATGAGATTGCACGTATGTGAGGAAAATATTGCAAAAGAAGTTGACGTGGGCTTTTAAAATTAAAGAGTCTAGATGGCATACGACTAATCAGGTACAGCTAGGTGGTTGTGAGAATGGCTTCCTCAGAAATAATTAGGAACATGAGAAGAAAACATAAGGCACTAGACAACTTTCAAGAGATGTCTATTCTTCCGCTCAGCCACCCCATTTTGTTGGACGGTGTTAACACAAGCTTATTATATATAACAGAGGCCTTTAAAAACATATATATTCCCAGGAGAGAACTGAGAACGCATGTCATATGTCCAGATGTAGTTGCACCTAACGTTATAAATAGGTGCACCTAGGTGCATGAATGTTAACAAGGTAAATTACTTGCACTTGTAAGTGAAAATAGGTGCACAAGTTCAAGTAAAATGTATTACAGATGCAAGTAAATTGTACACTGAACATCAATACTAAGTGCACCTAATGTTATAACTAGGTGCACCTAATGTTATAATTAGGTGCACCTAATGTTATAATTAGGTGCACCTAGGTGCATGAATGTTAACAAGGTAAATTACTTGCACTTGTAAGTGAAATTAGGTGCATTTATAACACAATTACTTGTACCAAAGTTTGAGTTATTTACGAAAATGCCACCGGGTTGTTTTTTTAAAATTACATCTGATTCGTTGATCTGGACACGTGGACGGCAAAGCATTCTCATTTCCTTCCTGGGTGATGATTCGCACCTGAGCGCGCCCCTATATATATAGGGGCGCGCTCTAATGAGAACGGGTGCCCATGAGAGAAATAAGAACGATCCACAGCCGTCCACGTGTCCAGATCAACGAATCAGATGTAATTTTAAAAAAACGACGCGGTGATATTTTCGTAAATAACTCAAACTTTGGTGCAAGTAAATGTGTTATAAGTGCAAGTAGTTGGTGCACATTTGCAAGTAAAAAGTGTAAGTAAAATCACTTACAAGTGCACCTATTTTCACTTACAAGTGCAAGTAATTTACCTTGTTAACATTCGTGCACCTAGGTGCAACTAATTATACCGTTAGGTGCAACTAGTTATAACCTTAGGTGCACTTAGTATTGATGCTCAATGTATATTTTACTTGCACTTGTAATACATTTTACATGCACTTGTGCACCTAATTTCACTTACAAGTGCAAGTAATTTACCTTGTTAACATTCATGCACCTAATTATAACTTTAGGTGCAACTACATCTGGACACGTGGCGCGCTGCGAAGCGTTCTCAGTTCTCTCCTAGGCGCACCGTTCTCATTTGAACGCAATTATATATATATATATATATATATATATATATATATATATATATATATATATATATATATATAAGATATCACATAAGGTCATTGAATTTCTCCATACATGTCTGAAGGTCTACAAAGCATTCCCATTTTCTTTCATTCCAAATCAGGACATAGTCCATTAAATGTCACCCAAAACAAAACTGAGATTCCAAAACAACCATGCCCAATTACATGAAATGGGCAGGTGGTGGTGGTTTCTTCATCCTTGTGACGCAAGGGGCAGCATTTCGCATGGACACTTTCCTCTTCCCAAATATTTATACCTATAATGAATTAAGGATAGTCTCTCTAGAAACTTGCCCAGCTAAAACTAAACTTTTGGTGCACAATCAACTGCACAAATACTTTTACAAGGTGTTCAAATTAGAGTGGCATGAGGACTGGTAGGACATACACAGATAAATTTTGTTGCTGTTCTTTTTTCATCACCCCTATATATTAAAGTTATAGGAAGCTTGAACAGAAAAAAAATTGTTCACTCTCCAGTCTTGGAGGCTCAAGTCCTAAGTCTCATGTTCCAGAAACTCTCCATATCAATCTATTTTATCTTTAATTCTACTCTCCCACTGTGTATTTATAGTATTCATAGTACAAGGCTTGTTTCAAAATATTATATATACAAGGACTGAAAATAAATGCAGATCCTCTAATCTAAGTTACAACTGACTCCAAAAATATAATCCAGCAAATACAATTTTTTTTAAAAAATTAATGGGTAAGTACCCTTTGTAATTTCAAAATGTAAGACACATCCAGTCTATGAATCTAGGTAATTGTTCATCTCAAATTTAAGATTATATAATTTAATAACATGCAAGAGTAGCATCAAAATATACCATTATGCGATCAAAAGAGCAGGAAACATGAGAAAGGCTTGACTTTTTGTTATCAAGGGTTTTTAGCAAAAACATTGAATAATGGCAGAAATGGAGAATAAAGATATGTCAAGGAGCTGCAGCTATTTTAATATCATCATTCAATCAAAATGAAATTTAAGCATCTTTTTTATTTGTCAAAGTTTCATTTCCTTTGACTCCACAAGAGTTTAGCTTTGAGGTCACTAAATAAGAGACTTGCAATAACTGATATTTAATATAATAAAATAAAAGAAAACATACCGAATATCTAACTCCTGAAATGAAAGCATGAGGCTACAAGGATTCCCAGCATCAGTTTCAAGGTCAATTAAAAAAGCAACAGACTCCACATTCGCATTGGCAGAAAGCCAAAAACAATTAGAGGGAGCCAGCCCACCAGACTTATTATTAACCATATTTGAGATCGAAGAAACAGATGTCAGATCCGGTGGAACAAAATCTATGATCAGTTCTGTAAGTGATGCATATAGAGGTAGTGAAATGTGAACAAGAATGGATGAAATCTCCATGTCAACCTATAGAAAAACAAGCATCACTGACATGTATGAATATAATGCACATATATAACTATAAATAAATAGATCGTAAAAAGAGTTGGCTTTTTTTCTTTTTTTCTTTTTTTTCTTTTTGGGTGCAATGGAAAAATGTAATTAAATCCATAGTCCATACAGATTAAAAATGGTATCCTACTTATTCTTAACGAAGGAAATAATAATAGTTTTTCTTAAAATTCATTTATTGTACACACACGTGTATAGTTGCAACTGGCAAGAGCAATTTATATACTTACAAATCTCCTACTTAAGTTGTTTATATGCACTATTAATAGTCGCTCCTTGATTGATTATCGAATAAACTTAAACTAGTATACTGCTCTTTGCTATTGATTTTGCAGAAGTTTTTGTATTACATGCAGTGCCCCCCCCCCCCCCCTAGTGCCTTTTAATGAACTTTCTTAAGCATTTTATTTACTACAGGAAAAAATGGGTGGCTCTGGAAAGGAAGCAATTTATTTACTAGATAAGCGCAGGATAGCAGTCTATAAAGTAATCTAAGCATGCATATTTCAAATAATATCCTAACCTCAAGTCTTTTCAATATTGGTTCATCAGGAATAATGCACAATGCCAGGGCAATAGAACCAGTAAACTTTTCGAGAAGGGGGAGAGGCGCAGAAGAGTAAGAAGTCAATAAATTTACCTGCAAAATTTGACAACTTATAACTTGCATGTGAAGGGTTATTCTGTTAACATAACCAGCACACTGTTGCAAAAATCGGCCTAGGCGGCCGCTGAGGCGCTAGGCGCTCCTAGGTCGGCCGACTATGCGCCCGAGTCGGCCAACTTTTTTTTGGTGTGCTGTTTTTCTTATTATTATTACTCGGCCGCCTAGCGCCTTCTACAACATTGCACCAACATACTAAAAGTGTGTTCAAATAACAACCAAAAGGCACTGACCTGAAAATTGTTTATATTGATCTTAAAATGCTCATAGAAATCTTGGAGAAGATAACCGTCAAGAAAATCATCTGAGAAATCAGAAGTTACCGTAAAAGATCCCTTATCATATTTAGAGACAAAAGACAACTCGCCCACTTCAAATACCTGCCCAACTCATATCTTTGAGACGGTATAGATGGTAAAAGAATGAAAGAACATGAAAATAGTAAAGAATGGCAATCAAACTTGTTAAGTATATCCCTATGAGAATGGGCCAGGCAGATATTAACCTCTATATTTGTATATGTTGTATTTGTTTCTACAATAAATAAAACAATAATATTCTTTCTTGAAACAAAACTAAAAGATATTACAATACTTGGTTCCAATGGAATCTCTGCAATCAATTCAAGAAGAACCTTAACAGTTTCCAAATTCAGGTCTTTGATTGCTTGGTCTTGAAAAAACAGTGCATAAATACTCAAACGTCACCTTTAACCAAATTATTAGTTACAAAACATCCCTAGCCAATATGAGAACCTAATGGCAGAGTCCAATATACAACTCATATATAGTATAGATGAAAACATAATTCCACACTGATCAATAAAGCACTCAGCAAAGCCAGTGTAAAAGTTCCCACATAGCACAGAGTGTTTTGGTTGACAAGGGAAAGCATCATATGTTCATTCACATAACCTTTGCACAGAAAAAGGGTGGATTTGGGACTCCTAACAATTTGCTCATAGGCACATAAACCAATTGTCTTGCAAAACATAGACACTGAAACTATAATATAACAATCTTTGTATACCTTGGTTGTACCTAGGCTTTTGGCTTGAATTTCACTTATATTGTAGTTATGCTCTAATTATTTAGGAAGGGGTTTGTTCTCTTTCCAAAATTGAGCAATATGTCACCTTTTGTGACTATACTCCCTGTATTGTTTTTGCATCTCAATAATATTCTTCTATTTCTAATTATATAAGAAGGGGAGAAATCAGGTAAAAAGAGTGCCTCCTGTGAAAATAGAGAATGAATCTTGACCGTCAATCACAAAGTATGAAAAAGTTTGAATGAATAAATATGTGTACTTATCCAAGCTGATTCATGTTTAAGCTTCTTGATCTATTCCATGTGTGTTTAGACCAAAACGGAGTGTGTTTGGATTGAAACAATGAGTGTTTGGACAGTGAGTATTTAATCTAAAACAATGCATGTAAAGAAAGTCAGTCCAATGCGTATTTAGTCTAAAACAATGCAAGTTTTCTCAAAATGATATGATTTTATCCAAAACTAATGTATGGAAAAAACTTCTACATGTTTACAAAAATGCCACATCTTTCATTCAAACTTCTGCATATTTTAACAGGTTTTTCCCTAAAAATGTGAATTTTCCCCAATGTGATATGTGTTTTACCCCCAAAACAACGTTGTTTGAATCCTAAATAATCTAATGAAAGTTCTGCATATTTAAAAAATGTCACAATGCTTTTCATTTAAGTATAGGTCTCATCCGTCTAGTATTTTGTGATGGACGAATGAGATTCATTATCATTTTTCACAGGAGCAACTATTTTTAGATGATCCAGTTCCTATATATACTTTGAGTAGACCTACCCATGGCCCCCTATCTCAAGGATTGCAAATTGATACATGAAAATAAGCTACTGCTACTTTTTGTTGAAATTATAGCTTTGAATGGAATAATACGAGCCGAATCCTTTATTTGTAATGAAAGGAATATTTCTACCATCCAGATAATTAGTTAAAATTTTCTTGGCCAACAAATAAGTACATTGAAGAGGAAAGTAAATACCAAAATCTTAAAGAGGAACTAGTTTGACTTGGATGCATTACATCAGTTTGAACTAAAGAGAGAGCACTTATTCAGCATTGTCAGACATCTATGGTAAATTTCCATAATACATCCGAACCTCAAAAGTTTTTTCACTTTCAAGTAGGGACTAAATGAGATTTAAAATAAAAATAAAAAAGTCAAGTTAGAATTTAAGATTGGGTTGAGATCACACGCAAATAGACTGGAGTTGAGTCCATGAATAAAATCGGGTCATAATGCACATGGGTCAAATGAACACTAAAAGGTGGAATCCAACCTATTAGCTAGTCTAACTTATGGCACTATAAACTCATTTCTTTCTCTCAAATTTTTCAATGTATGACTCTCTCAATACATCACAAAAGTAAAAATCAGAAGGCCACCGAAAACACATTCTTAAACAGGAAATGAAGAGAACAGTAGACCTTCACAGTCAGGTGATCTGTCATACAGAATTCTGAAGAGGAAATCTCAAAACATAGAAAAGCATCCACTGCTATTGTTCAACAAAATAAAGAAGGATGAATAAAGGCACATATTTAGAAAAATATAATTGATGAATAACCTAAATTGTTTAAATGCATTCTAAACAATATAGTATCAAGACTTATCCTCAAAAGTTTGATAGATCTTTCATAGCCTACAACAAACTTCAATGTGGAGAAACGTATGCAGAATTTAACTGCAATGCATGCCCATGAAATCAATTAAACATTTCAAGTAACCAATCAACAAAAAATGATTTGCAAATGATGTGGCATCATGATAAAGTTTCATAATCAAAATAGTGTGAACTACATCTGAGGATATATGAAACGAGAAATAATTATTTGAACCAATTATGAATTAAAATAAATACCAGTTTGTGCACTTCAGAGTTTGCATTTTTCCAGGGAAAGTTGATAACAACAGCTGCGAAACTAGCATCCCAAATAATCTTCTTGCGACTTGATAAAATATAGCTGTAAAGAAATAAAGGAAATAAAACTATGAGTGGCAGACTAACAGTGCATATCAGAACTTATAACGCAAAGAAATGCATTCATAGGCAATACTTACTCAACCTTAGACAGAAGTCTGGGTTTGATGTTGTCAATCCCATTCATGGATAACAGGATCTAATGAGGAAAACATCATTGTCAGGTAATCATTACACAACCTTTCCAGGATTTACTATAATAAAACATAAATACACATAACATTACAGCCACCTTTAAAACTAACAATGGCTAAAGAAATGCTACATCCAACGAGGAATAACATATACCAGCCTCGACATCAACCATTCCTACCATAATTATCAAGTCTGGGAATAGATCTATTAGAACTACACAACATGAATATCCTTACCCTGTAATTCAAAGACTTGAACTCGTTCACAACATATAAAAGAGCCAGAATATTCTTTACAAATTCTGCATCATACGTCACGTCCAGCGGCTGAATTATGGCCTGTATTGAAAATTCGTGGACCAAAACAATCAGATGAATGATGAAAAAGAAGTTAAAATCTTTAGAATAATGACAGGTTTTAAAGAAGGGTATATCCTCAAGTACCTTAACTGATAGGTTGGCATCTCTCTGTGGAGAAGAAACATCAACATGGATATTAACAAAAGGCTGTGGAATGTCAAATATGCGTTCACCATGGTTCATCTGGAAAAGATTGAGATCAGCTCAGAAACTTCACATCAACAAGCAAACTAATTGATGAAAGCTGGACAATTTTTCATCATATAATAAGTCAAAATTTACAAGGAAATCAACTCTAAAAATAAGTGTTCATAGTTATAAAATCAAGCAAAAGTTCATCAAAATGTGTTGAACCCTAAGCCCGTTTGTAGATAAGCCCATTAGGTTATCTACTATTCATGTATAAGTAGTGGTAGTCTGTACAGTTCTATACACAGAGAAATTTACAAATATACTCTATTCTCTCATATTCACATGGTATTAGAGCCTAAACCCTAGGACGCAATTACCGCCGCCTCGCAGGAAGTTCAACAGATCACCGCAACCTTTCACGTTCCACCCTCGCCTCGTGGTTTCTTCTCCAAACTAACACCACAAGCCCCTCAGGAACGCCGTCGCGAGTGATATGCTCCAAACCCGGTTACCGTCCGCCGCCGCACGCGCCACCACCGCCGTTGGGAAGTCC
The DNA here is from genome assembly GCA_003576665.1 of Ipomoea trifida. NCBI lineage: Eukaryota > Viridiplantae > Streptophyta > Magnoliopsida > Solanales > Convolvulaceae > Ipomoea > Ipomoea trifida. The sequence continues at coordinate 18,991,373 of CP025654.1, forward strand.
AGAGGTTTTCCGGCCAGATCTCCTCCCTCCGGTCGCCGATCGAGCCGCCATCACCACCGTCGGCCTCAGCTTGAGGAGACGCACCTGTCAGTGTCGCTCGTTTCCGCCGCCGGCCACCGGTCGCCGATCGCCGATCGCCGTCGCCTTTTTCCGGCGACCCTCAAAACAGTGTGTTTCTTTCTCCCTTTTTGCATATTATGGCATCATCTACACCTTCTTTTACTTCCTACCCTACTATTACTGTGGACAAGTTGATTGGAGGTGAGAACTATGCATCATGGGCTGCTTCTGTCAAACTTTGGTTCAAAGGTTAGGGTATGTCTACCCATTTAGATGTGAAGGTTGAGGATGTTAAAGAAAACAAAGATGAATGTGAGAAGGTGATTGGCACCGGGATTGAGTCACAGGGTCTCTATTACATGCGAGGGGGTGTTGCTGCCAGTGCATCCACAGATTCTCCTATGCTTATCCATAGCCGTCTTGGTCATCTGAGTCTCTCCAAACTTCAACGGATGGTTCCAAGTCTTTCTGTTGAGTCTTTAGATTGCGAGTCGTGTCACCTTGGAAAGCAATCCCGTAAGTCTTTTTCAAGAAGAGTCAATAAACGGGATGTGTCCCTCTTTGATTTAGTGCATACAGATGTTTGGGGTCCTTATCGAGTCAATTCTACTTTAGGTTTCCATTATTTTGTAACCTTTATTGATGATTATTCGAGGTGTACTTGGGTTTTTCTTATGAGAAATCGTTCTGAGTTGTTCCATATTTTTCAAAATTTCTGCAATGAAATACAAACCCAATTTGGTACTCCCATCCGTGTTTTACGCAGTGACAATGCCAAAGAGTATCTTTCTGTCCCATTTCAATCATTTATGCAATCTCGGGGTATGTTACACCAAAAGTCATGTGTTTACACACCTCAGCAGAACGGGGTTGCTGAGAGGAAAAATAGGCATCTGGTAGAAATTGCTCGTACTATGCTATTGCATTTTCATGTCCCTTCCCATTTTTGGGCTAATGCTATTCTTACTGCATGTTATTTGATCAATCGCATGACATCCTCTGTGTTAAACAACCTTACTCCGTATTCCATTGTGTATCCTTCTGCTGATCATTTTCCTCTTCCTCCTCGGGTTCTTGGGTGTGTTTGTTTTGTTCATGACATGACACCTGGGCGGTCGAAAATGGATCCTAAAGCTGTCAAGTGTGTGTTTCTAGGCTATTCCCGACTACAAAAGGGTTATAGGTGTTATTCTCCATCACTCAAGCGGCACTTTGTGAAGGTGGGCCCTGATGGCAAAATTGATCGCCTTAAGGCACGGCGGGTGGCCAAAGGCTACACTCAGATTTTTGGTTTGGATTATACTGATACTTTTTCTCCTGTAGCAAAAATTGCATCAGACCGCTTGCAGTTGTCTCTGGCTGCCATTAACCATTGGGACCTACACCAGTTAGATATCAAGAATGCTTTCCTCCACGGCGATCTTAAGGAAGAGGTTTATATGAAGCAACCACCTGGGTTTGTTGCTCAGGGGGAATCTGGTTTGGTTTGTAAGCTTCGCCGCTCTTTGTATGGTTTAAAGCAGTCTCCACGGGCTTGGTTTGGGAGATTTAGCTCCGTGGTGTGTGAGTTTGGTATGGTCCGGAGTGAAGTTGATCATTCTGTGTTCTATCGCCATTCTAATGGGAAATGCATATATCTTGTTGTGTATTTAGATGACATTTTTATTACAGGTAGTGATCAAGAAGGCATATCTAAACTGAAAGAGTATCTCTTCAGTCAGTTCCAGACTAAGGACTTGGGCAAGCAGAAATATTTCCTTGGAATTGAAGTAGCTCAGTCTCACAGTGGTATAGTTATTTCTCAAAGGAAGTATGCCTTGGATATCTTAGAAGAAACTGGTTTGTTGGATTGTAGACCTATGGATAATCCAATAGATCCAAATGTTAAACTTCTACCAAGACAGGGGAGCCATTGCCTGACCAAGAGAGATACAGGAGACTAATCGGGAAACTGAATTATCTCACAATCACTCGACCAGATATTTCCTTTGCAGTCAGTGTATTAAGCCAGTTTCTTGAAAGTCCTTGTGATACTCATTGGGATGCTGTTGTTCGGGTTCTAAGGTACATCAAAAGAGCCCCAAGGCAAGGTTTACTATATGAAGATAGAGGACATGCTCAAGTTGTGGGATATTCTGATGCAGACTGGGCTAGTTGTCCTTTTGACAGACGGTCTACCTCAGGTTATTGTGTACTCATTGGTGGTAATCTTATATCTTGGAAGAGTAAGAAACAAGATGTTGTTGCCAGATCCAGTGCTGAAGTTGAATACCGTGCCATGGCTCTTGTCACGTGTGAGTTGATGTGGCTGAAGCATTACTTCAAGAGTTACAGTGTGGCCAGGTTGCTCAAATGACATTGATATGTGACAACCAAGCAGCTCTTCATATTGCCTCGAATCCAGTCTTTCATGAGAGGACCAAACATATTGAGGTTGGCTGCCACTTTATTAGGGAGAAAATTGTGTCTGGGAGTGTTAAGACTAGCTTTGTCAACTCTGCAGATCAGTTGGATGATATCCTAACAAAGTCTCTTAGAGCTCTTAGAGTTGGACATATTTGTAACAAGCTTGGAGCATATAATCTATACTCTCCAGCTTGAGGGGGAGTGTTGAACCCTAAGCCCGTTTGTAGATAAGCCCATTAGGTTATCTACTATTTATGTATAAGTAGTGGTAGTCTGTACAGTTCTATACACAGAGAAATATACAAATATACTCTATTCTCTCATATTCACAAAATGAAAAGGAAACCTCCATTCCACTACACACAAATTTTACAAGAGAGTTCTATTAGAAACTAACAAAATTTGTACAATAGTATAAAGTGCTTTACCAATTTGCTAATTACCAAATGCTAAAATCTCGGGGGTTAGTTGAAAAGTAATAGTTCCATAATTATATCAAACAACTCAGGTTTCAAGAGTTATGAATCTAGGCTCTTTTATCTCTCTTATCCTATACTTACTATGTTCTTGTTACTCATTCTACTAAGTTATTATCAATCTAGTCATTCAGTTGCAAATCTACCATATCTCCAACTACTCTAGTCTATTGCAAAATACATATAACTTATGCATACTGGCAGAAAGTGCCACCCTGTGGACCTTCAGACTCCTTAATTTTTAACAAAGTCTGGCATATAATTTCAACTAGCATTGTAGATAAAACATATTGTGCGCAAAATTTACAACTACTTGATAGCTTGGAGTTTGACATTGTTACAAAGAGGCTGCTTTTGGAGCTTGGACTTTACTCAGAGAGCGACTCGAAGCTGAGTAGTTCACTAAAGTACCTACTTTAGTCCTTTTGACTTTTTTATTTTTATTTTAGGGGTGTCCCAGCTTTAGTCCAAGCCCTAATTGCTTGTGTAGCCCTCTTGAAATGTTAAACTCTTTTTACATTTGTGAAACGAGAAAAAGAAATACTCTAATAAATAATCAAGATCTGCTGATCAAACATTTCCATTCATTTACCATAATAAAAATAAACTGTATTCATTACGATCCTTGAAATCATTCATTGTATCTAATGACATTAGAGATGTAACCAAGCCAAGTTTGGCTTGCTTATTAATCAAAAAAGGCTCAACTGAACTCATTTATTGATCAAGCCTAAAAATATTTTTGAGCTCAACTTGAAAAATTCAGTGCTCTAGCTACATCAAGTAACAATACAGAAATTCCCCTCCTGCTGTTGAAAAGTGTACGGAAATTAACATTTCATACTGGTTTTCAGTAAACCCAAATGGAAGGACTGATATATGTTGTGAAAATTGAGGGGTAAGTCCTTCCCAGTTTTTGAACCAAGACAATAAAGTGAAAATTCCACATTAGTTGAAGGACCAAAAGTTGAAAATTCCACATTAGTTGCCAAAGTTGAATTTGGCAAAGAATACTAACCCTCATGAGTAGGATGAGTCCCTTGTTGACAGGATTCAGCATCTCACCAGAGCTAATTCTGGCACTAATTACTGCCTCTTCCTCCCATGTCTCAAATCCAATTGAAATCTCATTCAGCATAAGATGGGCAATGGCACAACCCAATTTCCTACAAAAAGGGTGTGGAGGGAGACAATTGACATATATAACAGTTAAGTAGCTTAACATAGAAAAACAGCAACAAAAAGTACCAGCATATGCATACAAATACAGGTCAATGTATGTGCATCATAGCCTATAATTGGCAGCTAGGCTATAAAGAAAACTAAAAAAACAAGTATTAAAGTTCTTATGCTTGAAGGGCCATTCAAATGACAAATAGAGAAAGGCTGGCTAAACTGGCATAGTTGTTACAAGAAACGAGTCTGGCAATTTAACTTCTAAATTGCATGTTCAGATAATAACAAGATTGACAAAAAGTTTATTAAAAGAAATCATACATGCTCTGCAAAGCAACTGAAAGTTGATTAATGCTGAACGTGATTGATGATATACAGCCTTTGGCACTTTCTGCAGCATCCACATTTAGAGATTGTACAGGCTGGAACTTAGTTGCTTCATAGATATCCTGCACTAACAGATGCCAAAATTCTTGGTTGATGACAAAACAAAATAGTAATCATACTAAACATGTACCATTTTTATGTTGCATTACTCAGACTAGAAGAAAGAGAAGAATGTGCTTACCTTGATTACATCATCTGAAATAATGCCCGAAAATTGGCTAGAATCATCTGTACCACCAGCCCCAAGCATCCCATGAGATAACCAATTCAACCATCCACGGGGCCTGCTGAATGGCTTTTCATCTTCGATAGGTTTACCAGTATTCACACTGTTAGACGAGGAAGCAAGTAAAACGTCCTGCAAACAGTGTGAGAAAATTTTTTCTTAACTGAAACTAAGAATTTAAAATGACTAAAAAAAAATCTTTTAGACCAGGAGAAAGAACAAGATTGAACGTGTTTATCATGTGATTCTTATTTCTTGTTAAACCCTAAGCCCGTTTATAGATAAGCCCATTAGGGTTTCCTCTATTTTGTATAAGTAGTGGTAGTCTGTACAGTTCTATATACAGAGAAATATACAAACATATATTATTCTCCTACATATTCACATTTCTTAAAAATGATAGATTTAATGCTTCAATTCTTTTTGTATTCTTAAGCTAAACTTCCAAGTAAAAATTAAAACTTACATGCACTGCTAAATTGACAATGTATGCTACGTAAAGCTATTCTATGCATCACAGTTACCTGCAGCTCACGCTCTGCAACAAATCTGTAACTTAAGATCTCATCAATATCAGATTCTTTCTCTATTTCCTCTAGCATTTGCATCACATCTTCAGCAATCACCTGATAATCATGAGCAAGAGTTTTTATGAAGAATAAAAATTTAGAGGTAACAGATTCGTTTTTACACATTCATCAAATGATTTTGGTAACAAGTAGATACCAACTAGCATTTTGGCAGATAATATGAAGATAACAATTTTAGGAATGGAAAATCAACTAAGAAGCAACTTAGGAAGGCAAGTGAAGGGATGAAAAAGGTTGGCAAAAAGATTTGCTGCTATTGGATAATATAGCAATAAAAAAATAATTTGTTATGTAATAAATGTAATAATATATATTTTAGGGATAAACTACAAATAAGCCACAGTACTATTTGGGAACAAGCAATTAGGCCATCGAACTCAAATAGCCCTCAAATATGCCACTGAACTCGGAAAAACAAAGCAATTAAGCCACTGAAATCGGAAAAAAGAGCAATTAACCCATTTTTAAAATTTCTGGGTTTAGGGTTTAGGGTTTAGGGTTTACCTGGTCTTGATGAAGGAATTTCAGTTTTGTCTTGTACAAGTTCACATACTTCCGACGACGATTTCTGCCAATAGATTCAAATCTTGGATTATATTTCCATAGTGACAAATAAATAAATTCAGCAGAGAGCCACAGAACCAAAATAGCAGCGCATACTGTTCAAACATAGTTATTGAATCAATGAATTGACATTTTACTACATCTCTCCAACTTACAGCCTCTCTCCAAGGTACTTCCAGGAAATTTTCCTCAATCTTTTTCGAACATCCAAGAGAACAGACTGTTGAGCATAATGCCACCAAGCTATCTGCCACCCTTTCAGCTTCTTATCCATAGGACTCCACCAAGGCCGATAGCGTCCATACCTACAAACATATTGAAAAATCAACACTCTAAAGAAAGGTAATCTGTATTCAGACAAAGGCAGAGAAAAACTAAGTGACGGAAAAACATTTGAGAAGTTGCAAAGTGAACAAAGAGGCTGAAAAAAGATTTTGTTTTTACTTACTTTTCTCGCAATTGAGATGTCAACAAATAATCACAAAAGCTCAAGATTTGTTGTATTTGAACCTCATCCACATAAATGTGCTAAAAACATAACCAATAAATAAGTTGGTAATCATCACTTTACTTACAAGTAATCACATTGCTTACAATGCAAAAGAAGAAAGAATAGTACAAACCACGTTGTTTAATTCAACATTTACTGAATACTGTGGAGCACTGCTATCAAGCCCCCCTGATCGATTCACCTATATGCAAAAAGGTAAATATTAGCAATACAGAAATCATAGGCATTCAGATGATCTATTGACTCTTCCAGTGTTATTAGCAAAGAAGACTTGCCCACCCAAGTAACAAAAGCCATGATTTAACCCGATGCAAGCATAGTAAATGACCATTTTTCAGAATTCTTAAAAATCATAGCTTTTATGGACTTCCAAAACCATGTTCTTATGACTGAAATTGTAGAAAGATATGAGAAAGAGAAAAACAAACTCAATAGGGGCCTGTTTTCAATATCAAGAAGCAAGAGAACAGATAAAAGAATAATAGATCAACTTAAGCAGATTCTAACCCAACAAGAATGTTCCAAGAGAACAATACACTTTTGAAATGGATTTGCCTTTAATAGTAATCAGGGTGATGAAATTTCAGTAGCTTAAGATAAGGAAAATACATGCCACATACCGAAAGAGACAGGGTAACATCCAATGGAGCCAATAAATTAACTTTTTCATTAGCTTGCAATAGTGCACCCCCCCAAATTTTGGAACCCACAGCACTGTCCACACTCATCAACTTATCAGATCCTTGAAAAGTATTGCAGTAAAGTTCCAACCCTTGAACTTCAACAATTTTGTTCACTTGGCCTCCCCTTACTTTCCCAGTAGAAGACCTGAAAAGAAAAATATAAGAATCAAACGGTTCAAGCATCATAAAAACTGGAAGGATTGCGCAAACTGCGCATGACCCATGAAAAGGGGAAAAAAAAAAAGTATTACGGCAAGTAATTACCACAAATTAAGCATCCATGCTCATCAATTTGTAAGATGTATGAAGAAAATCTAATGCATTATACTGAAAAGATTTCATCTATTTTTCACTCATCTCATAAGCAACCTCCTAAGGTTGAAACATTAGGTTTATCCATTTATGAAAAATATGATAATGGTTTTCTACTTCCTCCTATTATTCCTGAGGGAAGAAAGTATTGAAGTGTGTGTTCCACCTCTATTAAAAGCTTAATATGAAGGGGATTTTTTTATGGGCAAAACACATGAATTGATGGGTAGCAAGTAGGATTTGAACCTAGGGCCAATAGCCTATGAAGTATGTATACCACCTAAACTAAAAGTTTAAACCATTAAGTAAACATTTATTATTTTATATATTTATCCTCTACAGAAAGCACTTAGGTAATTAGAGCATCAAAAAGTAGAATAATACCCAGGAAAATGTTGCTTCATAATTGTCAAGCTTGAAAACTTCAAACCAAATACAGTCACTGCCTGGAAAAAAAATAATAAATCAAAGCAGAGTTCATCAATGAAAATTCATATAAATGAAACAACCATAAAAGAACACACAACAGCATAAATGCCAAGAACCAGCAAACTTGAGGGCTAATGCACAAGTTTCCAGGTAAACTACTACCTACCAGATGCATTACACCTATTTCCTAGTTATTATGCTTCAGTGCTTCACTACTCCTATAGTTGTGACTTCACTGACAACCTGATGGAGTACACGGGAAGTCTAAGAGTCCTACAGTTTTGGCAGCTAGAACTTTAAATTATTCTCAAATCTCAATATCTGCATTTCCTTAATCTTATTTTCTTTCCCATTGTCATGCATTTAATGTTTCAAACACTTTCCTTACATTTCTATTTAAACTAGATCTTTCTGGTTGAAAGTCAGATTATGTATTATTTGAATCCTATTGGAAGTTGTTTTCTTGTTAAGAAATTTGTTTAAGTTTTTACCCGTTCTTGTTAAGGTTGCTCTGTATCACAATTCACAACCACCTATACTGCATTGCAATGATTGTAGATTAAGAAATTTCAAATAATTCTAAACAAAACAGACAAAAACGCACATGCCAATTCATGCCTAGGCGACGCCTTGATAACCATGGTGTCAATAAATTGACCCTTTTAAATACTCATCTCCAAACCACTCAGCATCTAGTAACTATGTTTTCCAACCTTCAGAGCATAAAAACCAAGACCACATGGAATAGAGGAAGTGGGGCAGCGAGAGACAGAGTGAATAACAAACAACAATGTCCAGCATAATGAGCATGCGAGTTCAGTAAAAGTACCAACATTAATTTATGAATAAAAACAAAAATGAAAATGAAAGACGAAAACAAAACAAGATAATGAATGCTAAGGAAATAGAATTATACCGATGTAGTCAGCATATCACGATAGAGAACGTGCATGTTTCTAATAGACACTTGGATGCTGTCAAGAATCTATGAAAGTGAAAGTGAAAATAAACTGGAATAAGAAAAAATAATTCATTAAGGATAAACCAAATAACCCAGTAAAGGTACTTATTTGAAGCAGGCTATCAATACTACCTTTGCAGCAATGTGTGAAATAAATGAATTTCCAGACTGACTATCTGCAGACACACTATCAACCAAGTTAAAATATTTTCAATAATCACACATTTTGGTAGATATTCTCCAGAGAGATCTAAAGTGTGAACAAAATGGATAGGCTAAATGCCCAAATTTATTGGTGTCAGGTAAATGGTACATGTTAACAGTTAACAATCACAAGAAATAAGAAGTTACACCAACTCATTAGGGATGCCATCAGTTACATAAAAGGCATAAATAACAGGAAGTTAAAGGCAAACTTTAAGAAAAGGGGAAGGTAAGTAAATCAGCCTCATACAATGAACATCCTACAAGTTATTTTGGATTTATTGTTGGAAAAGCCATGAAAAAAAGAAACTAAAAAAATAATTAGACAACCAAAACAATGTAATACATCTCACAAGGTCATACGCAAGAATGTAGTAATGAAATTAACAATGCAAAAACAGATGGCAGAGTATATACCGCCTTAAAAATCACCTCAATAAAGTTAAATTACTTACCACAGACACGTCTAGATAACTTTGCAAGTTCAGCCGCAGCAAGTTTGGCCTTTTTTCCTGCAAATTCTCTTTTCTCAACAGCATCCATGCTCCACTGCCATCAGCAGGAGTAAAATAATTGCAAGATAATTCACATAGAGGAGGAGAACATGGGTCGAAAGCATTCCAGACTTGAGAGTGATGGCAATAGGGTTCTTTAATATCTTTTTCACTCAAGGGATGAAGCAATGATAATATAACATTTGGGCTGTCTAACAAGATATTACCAAAAAAAAAGCCTTTTGGCACATAAAATCCATATAATCTATCAATGCCATTTAATAGCAACAATATCAAATTAAACTCATGATTAGTTCTTTATGAATTGTGCAACCATAAGGGAAGTATGAATGTTATTTAATGTATGTGGGGAAAATTTTGTATCCCTTGATTCAATCAATGACAATCTTCCCACTAAATTTCAAGGTTTTTTTAGAGTATTGAATGCGGAACATTGTGAAAATATGCTATGTTCACTATCACTTGGTATTTGGTCAGACTACAATGCTAGAATTTTTCAAGGATAAACAATCCAATGTGTTTCCTAATTCCTATGGGATAAAATAACTTTAGGTATCAGCATGGCTATTTCAGATCTGCAAGGAACAGAGAGATTTCTTTTCAGATTATTTTTCTTCCCCTACTGCATTTCAGCAGACAAATTGTATCTTTTCCTTTCTTTCTGTTGAATGCATACCATTAACTAGGGAACTCCACTTTACTTATTGAAACTTTTTTCTACTAAAAAACTATAGTTCTGTATCATTCTTAGGTGGCATTTAATTTAGGATCATGTATAAAAATCTGGCTAATAGCCTAATAATTAATAGTATAATAAAGCTGTTTAAAAGGAAAACAAGCATAAATAGTGGTTTATATGAAGTGCAAGATATCAGATATCAATACTATGGTGAAACAATACCTCTTTTTCATCTCGTTGGGAGGCACAGATCAATACATCCTCTAAGATGATTATAACAGGATCCCAGCCAAGCTTTTTCCATGGAATCCTAATACTCAACTTGCCAACATGACCTATAAAGATAATTAGATAAATGAAGTTAGATGCTTTAGTACTCTAAACTCATAATCATGATTCATGAACCATAAATCCTAGATCATAAAAGGCAAAGGAACCGCCTTCTCAATAAGTTTTAGACCCCTCATCCCCTTTATAATTTCTTTATTAAATTGGAGGATATTGCACAAGTATTCAGGTTTGGGTTTTATATGAATATAACAAAAAAGCCAAAGTTCACGCTATTTTAGTTGACTTGCAATGGCATTAAAGTGTCAAGGGCTGACAAAGTTGAGATTGAATCAAACTCTAGCTTCCTCACTGTCCGTATGCAAGGATCCATGAGTCATGAAATTCCTAGAAGATCCATGATACAGTACACCACAGACAAAACCTCATGAGTAAGAAGTTGATCATCCAATGACATTGCTGTAGGGAAGGGAACTAATTGGCTAACTACAATGCCACCTAGGGTCACCCCCGAGCTCTGATGTCTGGATTGATTGTCTCTCGGATTTCCCAGGTTGTATTAGATCACTCCTGACACTATTCCCGCATTCAGATAGGATCCTATGTAAAGAAGGAAGTCCTAACTTATTGCTTTCTTAGATAGGTCAAACCATGGAGTAAGCCTTGTTTACTGCTTCCCTGGATTCTTTTCTCATTGTACATGGGTGAGCCTATTCAACTATCTTAGGTAAGGAGGTAAGGCTCTATGACTCACTCCCCTTTCATAGTTCTAAATAGTAATATAACAAGAGGAGTGAGCCAACCCCCTCTCCACCTCAAGGTAGAGACATGTTGGGTTCTCTCTCTCTCTCTCTCTCTCCTTAACTTCTCTTGTTCCTGTTAGTTACATCCAAAGCACCAAATAGATTTGCACAACTTGACTTTCTACCTTCAGCACACATATCAAAATATCTACTCCTCCACCTACCCTCTCCCAAAAAATAATGCAGCTTATAACTTTCATATTGTTATTCTTTAAAAAGGAAACTATTCTCAAAGGTGATGATTCAAATTCCCACAATACCATACAACAAACAGTTGCAAGGTAAATTTAGTAAATTGGAGAACAAAACTCCATAAGCATAACCTAAGCTCAGATACAGCAATAGTTGCAAGCTATAAGACTATAATGGAATTATGGCAAGTAATACTAAATGATGTTTTTAAAGAATTCTAAAAGTGCTTGTAATGGAATAATTAGCAGAATACATGGAAAAAGTACAGAGACTTTACCTTGCTTTAAAGCAAATGGGAACTGAAGGTAATCAAAAGCTTCAAGAATCAGCTCAACATTTTCCAATAATACTTCTTCTGCGATAGTAAGATGAATGTTAATGTAAATTTTATCTAAAATTAAGATTATTTTAAGTAGCTAGAAATGATCATGATACAGATATGTCATAAATATAACAGGAATTAAAAATTTAAAAGAGAGAAAAAACTATTTGCTTTATCATTTGTTATGTATTGCCAACCATCAAAATATTTAGCCCTAAACTGTCATTAGAAGCTCAAACTCCAGCACAAAGAAATGAAAATGCCCAAACGTAATCACATTAAAGAAAAAGAAAAAAAAAAAGTTTCCACTTCGTCAATTTTGTTACTATTACTTGTAAAACGGAGTGGAAAAGAGTGCTTTTCTCAAATGATCAGCAAGTTACCGTTCCACAGAGTAATCTTGAGCTGCTCCGTTTGAATGTCCCGAATGTATTGGCCAAGGTAACCCAATAGCAACTGCCGAACTAAACCTTCAAACATTTCCAACAACAAGCGTGTGATGTAGTCCGTTTCCTAGTAGGGTTTCCTAGGATTTTGAAAAAATAATAATAATAAAATAGTGCCGATCGAGAGGGATCAGGAGTTCGCTGGCAGCGACTGGGTTGACGGGGTGAAGCAGCCGGAGAACGACGGTGACCTGTGCGGTTGCTGGTCGACGGCGCTGGAGGTCGCCTGTGGTGGAGTAGATCGCGGTTGTCCGGCTGGCTGTGGAGAACTGTTCCAACTTGGCAGTAATTACAGCGGCCCAGAAGTGACCGAAATGAGAAGAGGCTCTAAGACGGCAATTTATACCAAAACGACGTCTTTTTGCTACCAGAGTTAACAGTTTATTTTTTGGTAATCAATTTCCCATTTTGGTCGTTAACTAAACATTACGTTGTTCAGATTGGCGGTTTCATATTTGCAATTTTGGTCTTTGCGATTTCGCTTTCTAGTTCGTAGCTAGTGGATTGGCTGGATTTTCAGGCATTACGTAATGGAAAAGGTGATTTCGCAGCAAGAGTTGGTAGTGACGAAGGACGACAATGCTCCGATTGGATTGACAAATTCAAATCATCCTAATCCAGGTTTTTTATATTTGATTTTTTTATTTGTTTGATGTTGATGCAAACAAATGAATTTGTATGTGATACTCGTTGATTGAATTATATCTATATCTATATTTATATCTATATATTATTATTATTATTATTATTATTATTATTATTATTATTATTATATATAATAACATATAAGTGCCTGAAAGAGTTTTCCCGCCCAACTGAATGGCATTTTAGTAATAATACAATTAATAAAAAATTAAGTCAATTAAATCAACAATTAATAAAAAAAATTAAGTCATTTAAATCAGCAATAGATAGAGTAAATTAATTCTTATTTTGTTATTTATGGCTGAACTCAACCCAATTCGTAACTAAGGAATTAATGAATAGATTAAGGAATATTTATTTTTCGTAATTAATTAATTGAATAGATTAAGGAATTTTTATTTTAATATGTTATTTAGGTGCCTGATTATGTTCATTTTTCTTTATTTATTAGCTTATTTAGCTTTTCTCTTTCTTTCTTTGTTATTGTTACTAAATAAAGTTACAAATATACATCATCTATAAATGTTGAAACCCTTTCAATGTTTTCTGCCCAGCTCCTTACCCGTAGGTATGTATCTTCCTGCACTCTATCTTTTGAATTTGTATGCAGGTAAAGTATGGATACGTTTATTTACGGATTTGTTTTTGGTTTTGGTTATGTGATGTAAAGAAACAATGGATGATATAAGGCACGTATGGTGCAAATTCAATGATGATGCCAGTTGGTTTGGGTCACGCTGAGGTAGCCTCGATCTCCTTTGCTCAATCTGTACCGGGTCCATTGAGTTTTGAAGCCAGCAATTTCTAATTGTTCCTGGTATATGATATTCTAAGTTTTTAATATGATTTGTTTTTTATGAGTTCCCCATTTGAAAGAGGATGATGCTCGGCCGCAATGAGGGAACCAAGATGAGTGGTGCCACCAAATCCTAGGATGGATTCTTGGTTGATTCTCTTGAAGAAGATTGCTCAGTCTCATAATCTGCTTCCTGAGTTTGAGGTATGTAGAAGAAGTGTGTTGGAGAAAGTTTTTGGTGTGTTTTCTAAATAGTTGTTATAATTGATTGGGTTAGTGTGGTTTTTTATTCATCTATCAGATTTCTTTTTTATTATTATTATTATTATTATTAAAATACATCTTATATTATTTATAATACACAGAAACTTTTGTCCATTGTCATATTCTTGGTGGCATTTTTTTAATCAATTCCTGTTAACTTTTTTAATCTTGTAGGTGTAGAAGTTTATTTTTAATATGATGTTAGTTATTGTTATCTTATACTATCTTTTATTATTATCAATTGCAGATGTAGAAAACTGTAGCTTTATTATTTCTTATGGAGAGATAGTTAAACTGGCATATTATGAAGAGATAGTTCTATATTAAATTTGTATTTTTTAGTGTGTAGTTGATATTTTTTTTAAAGAGAAGTATTGTGTACTGCTTTACTTTATATAAGTAAAACTAAATTTAATAATTTTATCTACTTTTTAATAATTGTCTTCCTCACAACCTATTAGTCAATAATAATAATAATAATAATAATAATAATAATAATAATAATAATAATAATAATAATAATAATAATAATAATAATAATAATAATAAAAATAAATTTTAGCAAGTTTTGATTCCGATTATAATTCTAATGCTATGATTAAACCAATTAAGTATCCAAAATATTTTTGTTGCCATAAATTATCGATTATTGATTCCAATTATCACTAATATTTATTATTAATTGCACAATACTATAGGTTTAGTTGGAGTCTTCCCAATGTACAACTATTAGTTAAAAATGGTGATTACTATACTTGAATAAATTAAATAATAGTATTAAATTATGTAACCTCGATTTAAAATCTATTTTGTTAAGGTTATACTAATAATAATAATATAATAATATAATACTCTAATAATAATAATCCAAAACTCTTAATATAATTTCCCTAATATATTTATATAATTATAATAATAGTAATAGTAATAATTATAATAATAATAATAATAATAATAATAATAATAATAATAATAATAATAATAATAATAATAATAATAATAATAATAATCCAACACTCTTAATATGATCATCTCCTAATTAATTTTTTTATTAAATTCGTTTATAACGGTAATTATAAATATATGATTATGAAAAATTAGGAGGATTGATATCACCTCATCAATTTCCTATCATATTTAAATTAATTTATACTTTTCCTAATATATCATACCTTAAAGGCTTTCAACCTTTGTTATAATCATGATCAATATATTAATCTTTTATTTTTATGGTAATTTCCTATCATATTTAAATTAATTAATACTTTTCATAGTATATAGAGTACCTTGAAGGCTTACAACCTTTGTTATAATACTGATCAATATATTAATATGTTATTTTATGATAATTTATATAGGTACCTGAACCCCGAGACCCGAGACCCAAAGCCTGAAGGCCGAGACCCGACACTCGAACCCTGAACCTTGAACCCCGAGCCCCGAGCGCTGAGACTCGAGACCCTAGACCCTAAACCCAAGACCCGAAGCTCGAAGCCTCAGACCCGAGACTCGATACCTTAGACCATAGACCCAAAACCCGGAGCCAGAGTCCCGACACCCAAAGCCCGAAGGCCGAGACCTGAGACCCGAACCCTAAACCCTGAACCCCGAGCCTAGAGCCCCGAGCCCCGAGACACGAGAGCCTAGACCCTACACCCGAGACCCGAAGCCCGAGACCCGAGACTCGATACCCTAGAGCCTATACCCGAGACCCGAAGCCCGAGACCCGAGAACCTATATCCTAGACCCTAGACCCTAGACCAGCGAACAAAAGCCCGAAGCCCGATACACGAGACCCAAGACCCGAAGCCCGAAGCCCGAGAACCTAGACCCGGGACCCGAGGCCCTAGACCCGAAGCCCGAAGCCCGAGACCCGAACCCTGAACCCTGAAACCTGAACCCCGAGCCCTGAGCCTAGAGCCCCGAGACTTGAGACCCTAGACCCTAACCCGAAACCCAAAGCTCGAAGCCCAAGACCCGAGACCCGATACCCTAGACCCTAGCCCCGACACCCGAAGCCCGAAGCATGAGACCCGAGACCCCGAGACCCCGAACAACGAATCCTAAACCATAAACCCAAACCCCGAGACCACGAGCTCGAGCCCCGAGACCCGAGACCCAAGACCCGAGACCCTAGACCCTAGACCCAAGATCCGAAGCCCGATACCCGAGACCCAATACCCTAGACCCTATCCCCGAGATCCGAGACCCGAAGCCCGAAGGCCAAAACCCGAGACTTGAACCCCGAACCCTGAAAACCTAGCTTCGAGCCTCGAGCCCCGAACCCCGTGCCCCTTGACCCAAGACCCGAGACCCGAAGCCTGAGAACCGATACCCTAGACCCAAGACCCGAAACTCGAAGCCCGAAGGCCGAGACCCAAGACCCGAAGCCCGAAGGCCGAGACCGGAACTCTGAAACCTGAACTCCGAGACCTATAACCTAGACCCCAAACCCTATACCCGACACCCAAAACCCTAGATCCAGGACCCGAGTCTTGAGACCCAAAACCCCGACACCCCAAGACCCTAGACCCGAGACCCGAGACCCTAAACCCTAGACCCGAAGCCCGAGACCCGAGACCCGATACCCTAGACCCTATACCCTAGATCCGAGACCAGAAGCCCGAAGGCCGAGACCCGAGACCTGAACCCCGAACCTTGAACCCCGAGCCTCGAGCCTCGAGCCCCGAGCCTTGTGCCTCGAGACCCTAGACCCAAGAACCGAAGCCCGAGACCCGATACCCTAGACCCAAGACCCGAAACCCGAAGCCCGAACCATGAACCCTGAACCCCGAACCCCGAACCCTGAGACCCGAATCTTGAAGGCCGAGACCCGATACCTGAACCCTGAACCCTGAACCCAAGCCCCGAGCCCCGAGCGCCGAGACTCGAGACCCTAGACCATAAACCCGAGACCCGAAGCTCGAAGCCCGAGACCCGAGACTCGATACCTTAGACCATAGACCCAAAACCCGGAGCTAGAGTCTCGACACCCGAAGCCCAAAGGCCGAGACCCGAGACCCGAACCCTAAACCCTGAACCCCGAGCCTAGACCCTACACCCGAAGCCCGAGACCCGAGACCCAAGTACCTCCACTGAGGCTCGAACCCACTCCCATCATCCATGTGGGAGTGTTAAACGGGACACGTGGTGCCACTAGACCACAAGGTCTTTGGCGGGTTTTAAGGTTTTGGTGTTTTTTTTTATTTATTTTTTTTTTGTTTTTTTTTTACAAAAGAAAGTTTTATTAATAACCAAAAGTAAATGTCTTACAAAAGATGGCCCAAAAGTGACCATAAATAAAAAAGGGCCTAAAATGCAGGCTCATCCTAACTAGTGAATTAATAAATTAAATAATGGACCCAAGGCCAAAATTTTAGCCTATGTCTAAAGAAAGAAAACTAAAAAGAATTTCTCAAGCTAACTAAAGCCCAAACATAAATATAGAAAAAATGAAATGAATAGATGCAGCTGCGTGAGCTTGTGAGCAGCGTAAGTCCTCCAATAAGCACTCGAAATTTCGGCAGCATAACTACTGTTTTCGGGACTATCCAGTAAGACAGAAACAAAACAGCTGCCAAACACACCAAAACCAGCACTATATATAAGCACCATGCCTATGAACTAAGCACCATGCGCCGTCCTACCGCAACTCCGGCAACATAACACATGTTTCAAGGAAAACAGTTGTAACGCATACCAAGCACATCACAGGGCACCCAGGCCCAACAATCTCATAGGCAGATAGGCTATTCAGAATACAAGATGAAAACATAACAATAAACAGAAGAGTCCATCATAAACTAAAAGTGGCACGTAGGCCTAAAATATACATCGGCACACAGGCCAGCAAATAGCAAAAACCATATAGCAGTTCAGAACCAGAACCCCCAACGGGATTAGCTACTATTGGCCAGCAGCAAGCCTGGACTAACCGCCAACGGATTTGAAAAATTCCTACCTGGCCACCGTTCAGCCCGGGTCAGGGTGCAACTTCTTACCGCAAGCACCGACGTTGAGGCATGGTCTGTTAAAAAAAAAGCCTACAAGGGCGAAACCAAGATAGCTCGCAGACCAAACACACCTCAGAATGCCAAAAGAAAATAAAAGAGGCATACAATGAACAAAAGAATGCACACCTCTAAAAAATAAAATAAAATAAA
Organism: Ipomoea trifida; assembly: GCA_003576665.1. Classification (NCBI taxonomy): domain Eukaryota; kingdom Viridiplantae; phylum Streptophyta; class Magnoliopsida; order Solanales; family Convolvulaceae; genus Ipomoea; species Ipomoea trifida. The sequence goes on from CP025654.1 coordinate 19,009,471, forward strand.
CTAGCTAGCAGAAAACAAAGACTTATTGAATGAATGGATAAATAATGTTCAGGAAAAGAATGAGACACGAAAGAAAATGTACACACCCCAAGTATATCCAACCCCACCCGGAACCCAGAAGGGGTTCAGCTACTATTGGCCAGCAGCAAGCATGACTAGGTCAACGAATTTGAAAAATCCTGCCCGACCACCGTTCAGCTCGGACTAGGGTGTCTCTTCTACTACTGACACCTGCGTTATTGAGGCTAAACTTAGCATACAACCAAGCCATCATCGCCTCCAAACCAAGCAAACAACAGAAGCAGCTTTCTTTTAGTCTTTTCTTTTTCCACTTTTCATCATTTTCTCATTTTTTTTTCAATCTTTTTTCTCATTTTTCTCTTTTTTCACTTTTTCTCTTTTTCTCATTTTTCTTTTTGCACATTTTAATTTTTTTTTTGTTTTTTTAAGAGGCATCTCATGCATTTATCGAAACACTAAACCGGAGTCTCGAGTCCCTGTCTCTGGTTTAGGGTTTCGAGTCTTTGAGTTTAGGGTTTAGGGTTTAGGTTTTCGAGTCTCGGGTTTTAGGGTTTAGGGTTTAGGGTTTCGAGTCTCCGGTTTAGTGTTTCGGGTCTTGGGTTTTTTTTTTAGTCTCTAGTTTAGGGTTTAGGGTTTAGAGTCTCGGGTTTTAGGGTTTAGGGTTTTGAGTCTCGGGTCTCGGGTCCCCTGTCTCGGGTTTAGGGTTTCGAGTCTTTGAGTTTAGGGTTTAGGGTTTAGGGTTTCGAATCTTGGGTTTTAGGGTTTAGGGTTTCGAGTCTCCGGTTTAGTGTTTCGGGTCTCGGGTTTAGTGTTTTGAGTCTCGGGTTTTTTTTAGTCTCTAGTTTAGGGTTTAGGGTTTAGAGTATTGGGTTTTAGGGTTTATGGTTTCGAGTCTCAGGTTTTAGGGTTTAGGATTTCGAGTCTTGGTTTTAGGGTTTCGAGTCTCGAGTCTCTGGTTTAGGGTTTCAAGTCTTTGAGTTTAGGGTTTAGGGTTTAGGTTTTCGAGTCTCGGGTTTTAGGGTTTAGGGTTTAGGGTTTCGAGTCTCTGGTTTAGTGTTTCGGGTCTCGAGTTTTTTTTTATTCTCTAGTTTAGGGTTTAGGGTTTAGAGTCTCGGGTTTTAGGGTTTAGGGTTTCGACTCTCAGGTCTCGGGTCCCTTGTATCAGGTTTAGTGTTTCGAGTCTTTGAGTTTAGGGTTTAGGGTTTCGAATCTCGGGTTTTAGGGTTTAGGGTTTCGAGTCTCCGGTTTAGTTTTTTGGGTCTCGGGTTTAGGGTTTTGAGTCTCGGGTTTTTTTTAGTCTCTAGTTTAGGGTTTAGGGTTTAGAGTATCAGGTTTTAGGGTTTAGGGTTTCGAGTCTCGGGTTTTAGGGTTTAGGGTTTCGAGTTTTGGGTTTTAGGGTTTCGAGTCTTTGGGATTAGGGTTTCGAGTCTTTGAGTTTAGGGTTTTGAATCTCGGGTTTAGGGTTTCGAGTCTTTGGATTTAGGGTTTCAAGTCTCGAGTCTCGGGTGTAGGGTTTCGAGTCTTTGAGTTTAGGGTTTAGGGTTTAGGGTTTCGAGTCTTGGGTTTTAGGGTTTAGGGTTTAGGGTTTAGGGTTTAGGGTTTAGGGTTTAAGGGTTTAAGGGTTTAAAGGTTTAGGGTTTAGGGTTTTAGGGTTTAGGGTTTTAGGGTTTAGGGTTTAGGGTTTAGGGTTTAGGGTTTAGGTTTAGGGTTTAGGGTTGAGGGTTGAGGGTTGGGGGTTGGGTTGGGTTTGGGGTTGGGGGTTGGGGGTTGGGGGTTTGGGGTTTGGGGTTTGGGGTTTGGGGTTTGGGTTGGGGTTTGGGGTTTGGGGTTTGGAGTTTGGGGTTGGGGTTGGGGGTTGGGGTTGGGTTGGGGGTTTGGGGTTTGGGGTTTGGGGTTTGGGGTTTGGGTTTGGGGTTTGGGGTTTGGGGTTTGGGTTTAGGGCTTAGGGCTTAGGGCTTAGGGCTTTAGGGTTTAGGGTTTAGGGTTTAGGGTTTGGTTTAGGGTTTGGGGTTTGGGTTTGGGTTTGGGTTTGGGTTTGGGTTTGGGTTTAGGGTTTAGGGTTTAGGTTTAGGGTTAGGGTTTAGGGTTTAGGGTTTTTTTTTTTTTTTTTTTTTATCAAACATTGGACTTTATTGCTTTTCAAAAATAAGGCAACAGCCCATACAACATTCATTGCCACCATAGTGACCATTACAAAAATGGCCCAAAAGTGACCATTACATAGAGAAGGTGGCACAAGCCATATCAACCAAGCCTAGCTACAACATCTCACACGAATTCAAAGCAAAACAAGGGTACTCAAAGGTTTGTAGTGAGTGTGATATTGAAGAAGCTATACCTTGAATTCAAGCATCCTATCATTCCCTCAAAGCACTATCATTCTTGAATCATCACCCAATCCCTTTCACTCAACCAATCACACAAACATTTCAAACATTCTCATGCAAACACTTGTGTCATCTTGGCCCAACTCCCGCACAAACAAAAGGAATGAGGCCTAGAACTAAAGCTCCACCATAAAAAACAACCCAAACCCCCTATGCCCCCACCCCTAAGTTGCATGGCCAGCCTAGTTGTGCAGAGCTCTGCAGTGTTACCAACCAGGCCTATAGCAGCCACCAACAAAGGCAATAGGACCCACCCTAGAGCCACAGGATGGACTGCCTTATGTGGATCTCCACATTGTTACAAGGCAACCATTTTAGCCCCATGACCCTAGCAATAGTAGCAATAGGTTCTCATCCTTAGGCTAATGAGCAAGTCACACCCATACAGATTTCTGCATTTATTCCTGGGCAGACCTTTTGAGCTCACAACCTAAGCAATGAGGAGGAAAAAGTCTGACACCACCAAGCATACCTTCCAACCTCACTGAATCAAACATTTTTCAAACAATCTTTTTCATTTTCAATTTTGCTGCATTCATTCTGCAGAGAACAGCCTTTGCTGCAATTATTTCAAACTCATAGCATTCTGCTAACAGCCTTCCAACATAACACCAACCCAAATTAAAAGGTCAACCCACCCCCCCAAAATGATTAGAAGCACAAGATTGACTCCATTCCTTCTCAAGTGCCCACAGATGGGCCAAAGATCACACACAAGCAAGCAGGCAAGCAAGCAGTCCCAACCCCCCAGTTTACAAGAAGAAAGAGCAAAGAAACAGTGATCAGAGATGATTAAAGAAAAGGTATAACCCTACCATATCACCCTCATCACAAATCCTTACCCTTCCTATTGCAAATGTCAAAGTGGATCTGCTGCTGCTACTGATCATTAAGGAGGTCTGCTGCCACTCCCTTGTCATGCTGCTGTGCTGTGTTCCATTACTAGATCATTGCCTCAGAAGGCAGCCAGAATAGCAACCTCCTCATCAGCTCACTTCAGCCATATCACAGCTTCAGGTGCCTTAATTGTCCAGCCTCAGATCAGATGTCAACTTGACCCTAATCCTCATCAGCCCACCTTCAACTCTTACAGCTGCCCATCCATAGCCAGGGACCAGCAACAGAGACAGCTGCCCTATGTGATTCCACCAGGGTCCCATGCTCTAGTGTCCCAACTCACAGCTGCATAATCACAACCTGGTAAAGAACTGAAATGTGGAACTCCATCAAGACTCAGCAGCTCTGTGAACCCTCTGGGAAGAGCCCCTTGTCTTCTAAACACCAAGGATTGGCCATAACATTTTTGCAGCAGGCAGTTTGCCACACAATTCACTCTTTTATCACATTTCCTCCATCTCACTTTCAGTCCTTGCAAAAAGCTCTCCTCTAGACTCAAATTCCACTCTTCAACTTCCACCTCCACTTGCCCCAGTCCCCTACTTCTGCACCAACACTCACAATCCCTCAGAACCTGTTCCATTGCCCTTCCTTTCTCAGAGTAGATTCCAGCTAGGCAGAACTCTCCCCTAGAATTTCTCACAAAATAACTGCAACTTTCTCCCCTACATGCTATGTTGATCTTAACCCACCCCTTAGGAGGCTTGCACCAGCTTGCCTCCCTTACTATTTTCTTACATGTAAACCCTTCTGCCCTTCTCAACACATATGTCCAATTTGGAGGGAATGGCTCCCAACTGGGCCACTTTCTCATTATGCATTCTACCATATCTCTTGTTACCCTGTATACAACTCTTGCTCCAGAGGGTGATTCACCTCCATACTTACACTGAGTGTAGTGAACCCACAGTTCCCAGATTATTACTATTGGCAATCTTTGTGATAAAAACCTGATCATCCTGTTTTTAGGGGCTCTCCTCCACCACTCAGAACATAGCTGATGCACTCCCCTTATATTCAGTTTCCAACCCAATGACTTTGCAAAAAAATTCCAAACATATGCTGCTGTTTCTCCTGTGCTGAACATATGCTGCAAACTGCTAAACCCTGGCCTACTGCAGCATGAACATTTTGATACTATGTGATACCCAAACTTCCTTAGATTGTCATCTGATGGCACCTTGTTTTTGAGAACTCTCCAAGTCATGAATGACATTTTCCAGGGTACCTCTGCCTGCCAGCAATACTTATACCAGAACAGCTCCCTTGTTTCTCCTTGTGCATGTTGTGAAATCAATTTCTTTGCTGAGGAGAGAGTGAACTTTCCCCCTGTGTTTAGTTTCCAGATTGCCTGATCCTCCACTCCTTCCCTTAAAACTATTGCTTGCAGCTGCTGCTGCACCTGTGGTTGTAAATCATCCCACCTCCATCCTCCTTCATCCCTCCTATCCTTCACTTTTTCTTTTGACTGGCTTCTTCCCCCCACCTGAAACCTTCTTGCAACTGCCCCATCCCCCATCCAATCATCCCACCACAGATTCACTTCTCCCTCACCTATTTTCCAGCAGATCTGCTGTTCAGCCATCTCCCTGCACTCAAGCATTCTTTTCCAGGTTTGGGAATCTCCATACTGCCAAGTTTTGCACACTGGGTGTGCTCTTTTGCAGTATTTTGCCCTCAAGAACTCTCCCCAAATAGATTTCTGAGTTCTAAAGCTCCACCACAGTTTCATGCCAGCAGCCCCTGCCACCACCTCCATACTGGTAAAACCTACCCCCCCTTTCTGAGTAGGCTTAGCAAGGTTACTCCAAGAGCTCCAGTGGTATTTTGCCTTTCCTTCCACAGGGTTTAGGGTTTAGGGTTTGGGGTTTGGGGTTTGGGGTTTG
>CP025654.1:19080207-19099599 GCA_003576665.1 Ipomoea trifida
TTTGAAATCGGACTTAGGCAGCCGCCTAGACCGATTTTTACAACACTGGTATATATACCGTAACCCTTCAATGTGCTACTATACGTACGTACTGTCACTTCACACACGTACTAATCAGCTAACTTTGGGAATTTCTTTTAAGGAAAATATTACTATTTTTAAATTTTACTCCCAACTTTTACTTGCTCTCACAAGATTTTGATATTGATATTGATATTTTGTTTGGGACCCATATATAGGATAAAAATAACTAATCATCCATTAACATATTAGGGAGCATAAGTGGAGTAGAAATATGGAGTACATGTAGTAGGACTCTTCTTTTAATTGCTTTTCTACTCCTCTTTTTTCTCGTTTTTTTCTTTTTTTTTTTAGTTTTATAAATGATATCATAATTATATACCGTATTAGTATATAGTATATACAGAGGGTGCGTATCGAATTGGTTATATTATTTTATTTTTGGTTCAAAACAGGAACCGATAGGTGCGATTTTAATAAACCGAAATCAAAATATTGAGTTCTAATTCTGAATTGTAATCATAACCTTTCAGTTCAAGTTTGAATTGAATCGTGTTATCTCTGCATATAAGCAATAATTTGTTAGAAAAAATAAATAAATAAAACACTTATGTCAAAGGTAAAAATGCCCATTTAATTAAAAAAAAAAAAAATTATCACTTTTAAAATAATTTAGGGGTTAATGTCGATATAAGAATTGAACTTGTAACTTTATGTTACAAAATCAATAACCTGACCAATTTGATTGTGACGTAGTGCCAGTTTCAATTTCACAATTCTATAGGCTAGATCTCATGCTCCAATGAGTTGAACTTCGTATATTTCCAAATTTATCAATATAAAGAATCTATTTTAAAATTCTACCTTTATTTAATTTTCTTGAATTGGCTTATTAGCTCAGTTGGTTAAAGCGTCGTGCTAATAACGCAAAGGTCACAGTCCAGCCCTGTATGAGCCATCACACTTTATTATTGACTTTGAACTTGTACAATTTTTTGGTACGTTATTATATTTGAAGTCTCTAATTTTCAAAAAACTATATATATATATATATATATATATATATATATATATATATATATATATATATATACACATACATACATACATACATACATATATACACACACACACATATATATATATATACACATATACATACACACACACGTACATATATACATACATATGTATGTATGTATGCATGCAGTATTGGAGCTAGGAAAATGTCCTATTGGAGGCGAAACATAAAAGATGTAGCACCAAGTTGCTCCCTTATATGAGAGGTTGTGGGTTCGAAGCTCAGTGGAGGCGATATTGACTCTAGGTTGAGAAATTAATGAACAGATACTACATTTTAATAGAAAAAAATCAAACATTTAAAATAGCGATATTGACTCTAGGTTGAGAAATTAATGAACAGATACTACATTTTAATAGAAAAAAATCAAACATTTAAAATATAGTCATAAATATTTTTGGATATAGACGAAAAATAAAACGCATCAAAACTTTATCCAAATATTAATAACAATATATGAAACATATATAATTAGTTTGATAAAATAATTCAAATAGAAAACACATTATAAATTACGCATCTCATTATTAAGGAATGAATGGCTGCAGCTCTCAGGATTCAAACCCCCGCCCTTTCTTGAATAAAAAGGTCTTGAATAAAAAGGTGCACACCAAACAACTCAACTAACTAGACAATTATTTACTTATATCTGTTTTCATATACTTATATCTAAACATGTACTATACATACATATATACATACAAGGGCTATATATGTGGTGGGGGTGGGGTGGGGTAAGTGGGGGCAGCTACCCCCACTGCTCCATTGTGGCTCCACCGCTATATGTATGTGTTTGTGTGTATGTATGTATGTATGTATGTATATATATATAAACAAAGGAATTTTAATTTTAGAAAAATAATCCCAATGATAGAACGGAAAAAGAAATTCAAGTCCTGTTTACTCACACTCTACAATTCATCATTACCTCATACGAATGTTAGGAGCGCTGTAGCGTCAGTCTTCTAAAATAAAATAGATTAACGATACAATAGTTCAAGCATTCGAACTATAATCTCTTCGGCGAACTAGAACAGAAAGTTTGAACACAAACTTTTTAGAATGTGTTGGCAGAAGTTTTAGAGAGAAGAAGACAAAGTAGGAGAGGAAAAATGAATTTTCCAAATAATGTATAAAAATTCTGTGAAGCACAAAAGCTTTATATAGAGGATTATTAAAATCTTAGTGTTCAATGGCACAATAAATCTGACTATATAATAAAAGTAAAACGTTTGAAACGGTTATAATATTTGCGGTTACCCCAATAATAACTTGTTCCAAAAATCTAGAATTTGATGTGCCCTACGCAAAAGAGAGAGCCTTTATGTTATACAATTTGACCCCTTTTAAATGGGACTTGTATATATACTAGTGCAAACACACATCCCTTTCTAATGTGGGAACAAAACTACTTCCAAGCCTTCCCAACTCTATTTTCCAACTCAAATGTGTCTACTTTGAAAATCAATTTCTCATTCACCCATTAATCATTGTCCATTTTGAGCGTACAATATATCGATTTCTATGTGTCACTACTATACGAAGAATCCATAACCCGACTCATATCGGAAGTGGACCCAACATATATTTATACCACAAAAAAGTCACTTAAAATTGTTATTTTAGATATAATTTCTAAAACTCATATATATATATATATATATATATATATATATATATATATATATATATATATATATATATATATATATATATATATATATAGTAGTATTTTGTACACGCAATGTGCGAAAATTCATGCCCAATATTAAAACATTAATAAATACAAATAATTAAAATTTATAATTCGAATTATATATACACAATTCACAAATAATATATGTATTTTATATACACACATATATGATTTACCATTCATAAAAATTTAATTATAATATAATCAACCATTAAATTAATTATATAATTATATAATGATGTTAATAAAATGATAATTTAAAGAATAGGAAAAAAAATGATAGATATAGGTGTATGGTAATAATGATGGAATTAAAAGTAACAGTGTTATATCAGTGTAAGAATAATTTTGTATAACAAGAATATGTAGTAGGGACAATTTTGTCTAATAACATTGAAGTGTACATATACAATATTTAAAGTAAAATGTATACATTTATTAGCATACAAAAAGAAGGACATAAATCAAGGATATAATCTTGATTGAGACTTATTAGATTTTTAGATATATGTATACACACACTAGTAGTCTATAATAATCATTAGAACCCGGGGTAGCTCAAGTGGGGTAGATATAATTATTAGATTTTTTAGATATATGTTAACCCAATGGGGTAGCTCAAGCGGCAAGTGAGCTCTCTTTGTGGGGAGGAATTCCGGGAGAACCCGGGGTCAATTCTCACAAGCGATTCCCCCTGGGCCAGCTCCTGTGCCTCTCGGGGCGAACGTGGGTGGACCCGGACCGTTAAACGGACGGATAAGACCCCGTTAATGTACCCAAAAAAAAAAAAAAATTCAATAGAACAAAAGTGAAATAAATTAACCTTCCTATATAATAAAATAGTCATATTCTTTTATTTCCCAGCAACATGCAATGCGTGTATCACATTAAAATGAAATCAACTCATCCAAGTTGGCTAGTGATTTGTGTCGTCCATAAAACTTGGTTCTAGGGAATATAGCAGAAATGCTATCTGCAGGAATCTTTAGTCATTGTGAAATTATTCTCTCAGTTCAGGTCATTAATGGAACACATAGGAGGGGGGTGGCGGAGGGGTTAATCATTAATTATAAAGTTAAATAAAGTGTGTGGGTGAAAGTAATAATATGTTCTATTATGCAGTATGTAATCAGCAAAGAGACATGATGCAAACTGCAACTGGTACGGTGGATTTTCAACGTCCACAAATTCAGGTTCACAAATCGAATGCGCAAAACATGATTCTCATACATAAAAGTTACAAATTCGACCTCTCGATTGAGTCTGTGGTCGCAGATGACTTTCCTAATGCGATTACAGAATAGGAGCATTATTAGATAGTAAGGTGTATGCTTTCCTCAACACCCAAATAATAATAATAATAATCATGTTAGCATGTAAGAAGTGGAGCTACTAGCTAGCACTCAATATTTCTATTAATCAATTACCAGCAATTAATGGATTTGATCTCTTACTATATAATTTATAACTAAAAATATATTTTCTAGTTGTTTTACGCAAATTAATTGGTCTCTTAGTTGTTGTCGTATTGGTCCATCACTAATAAGATTTTATGTTAATAGGATGAATAGGCAATGACTTAAATATAAATTTGACAACCATGTCAAACAATTATGTTAGTGTTTAAATATTGCAAACCCCAATTTGTAATTGGTAATTTATTATGGCAGATTAAATAGGTCAGTACTGAGTGAAGATCTGGCAGAACATACACTGCATCACGAGAGTTTTTGAAAACTAGCAGTTGACTGATAGAGCAGTTACCCTATTGAGTTTTTAAGAAACTATCCTTTTCAGTCAGTGATACCAAAAAGAAGGCGTGACAAGTTATTAATTATACAAGGAAACCCTAGGAGATTACTTGTCTTCCAAGAATCAGAGTGTTATATATACATGTTAGAGAATTGTTTACAAGAAAGAGAAAAAATAAAGAAGATAGCTTTACAAGAAATATTCTTCAAGATTTGAATATCAAGAAACTCTCTCTACGAATTACAAAGAGAATACTATGAGTTATCATCTTCTCAAGACACCATTGATGATTTGAGTTTAAAAAGACTCTTGAGAAGAAGTTCTACAAAGCTGAATCTTTGGACCGTATTTCATACAACTGTGGTGCAGTGGTTGGTGAGTTAGCGAGACGAAGAGCGACAACACGGGTCTCCAAAGGGACTTTGGACACTGAAGCACATATCTCTGGCCTCGACAATCCTCTATAGGTTTCAAAAGATTGGGTACTACCATGTGGTGTATGTAGCGTACATTGGGTGAGAAGGCATTCTCTTACCATCGATTTGAGTTGGTATTGAGATAATGGATTGGACTCACTAATGGTGGTCCCCTAGACGTAGATACTGTTGTATCGAACTAGGTAAACAATACTATGTGTCTTTCATTTCTATTTGGTTTAATTTCCGCACCAAATCTTATCTCTGACTCACATACTGATCAAACAGTCATATATTAGTTCAGTGTTAGTTACTCAAACAAAACATTACTAAACTATATCCTAGACACAATATATAACACGAATACAAAAAAAAAAAAAAAAAAAAAAATCAAATTAGAAATGATATTTGTGTTTGTGTGATAGCAAGGGACCAAGTTGAGTATCGGCTAATAATCAGGGGCAGATCTAGAAGGAGGTAATAGGGGCAGTTGTTCTCCTCCCCACCCTCACCCACCCATCTCATTATACTTATATATATGTACGTATATATTACTAGGGTCACACTTGTGATACCGTCTCGTGAATTCTTATTTGTGAGACAGGTCAACTCGGGTCGAGTTAATATGGAAATGTAATACATTGCATATACTGAAAAGTGTAATAGTAATTAGGAATAAGGTGTTTGTTACTTATAAGGGAAATGTAATATACTTTTGAGTAAAAATGTACTCCGTAATACTTTTACATCAAAATGTAAAAGTATTACATTTTTCATCAAAAGTATTATAATTTTCCTTGTAAGTAATGTTGGCAGGTATTGTTGGAAAAAATGGCAATAAATGGCATTTTAAGTGGCCATTTTGTGGTATAAATATATGTAGGGTCCACATCCAATTTGGGTCGGATCAAAGTAGATTCGGGTTCTTCGTTCTTAGACGAAGAGATCGATATATTATACGCTCAAAATGGATAATGGGTGAATGAGAAATTGGTTCTCAAAGTAGACCCATTGAGATGGAAAAAATGTGGGAAAAGCTTAAGTAGCTTTGTCCCACATTGGTTTGGGAAGAAGATTTCACCCACTCTATATACAAGAGTCATTTTATGACTAATTAACTTGTATAGCATAGATGCTCTCTCTTGCGCGCAGGGGGGGTGGGGTGCAAATCAAATTCCAAAAATGAGTTCGAAAGGCTTGAACTTGTGTGCGCCGGCACCTACGGGCACGAATGTCGTCCGGAAAATTGGCTGGCTAAGTTATGTCAAAAATCCGAACGATTTTATCATCTCTCGGAGTGGAGCTGCGTCGAGACTTCGATGTCTCAAGCGGCAGCGCGCGAGACATAGTCTCGCGCCACGGCAGTTCGAGACATCAAGTGATGTCTCGACACTTCGAGACATCACATGTGCAGTTCGAGACATCAAGTGATGTCTCGACACTTCGAGACATCACTTGATGTCTCGTGCAAGTTACGCCCGCGCGACACGAACGACGTCTCGAAGTGTAATAGCGATAGAAGCTTGCGATAGCGGTGATCTCCTGGTCGCACCAGTCGATCTCACACGGCTAAGAGTTAACTCTCGAAGCTCGCACAAGTCGATCAATCGTAGCTCTGAGTCACCTCTCGAAGGCGATCTTCCGCGCGTAACTGCAATAACCTCTCGCAACAGACTTTGGCCAAGACGGTTCACTTCCAATGTGACCGTTCAAGTTATTAACTCAATAAGTTACCAGATTAATTTCAATATTTATTTTGGAGTTAATTTCATGTTAATGGCAAAGTTAATACTTGGTTAGTGGGTGGAGGTTACCTTGCCAGGAATGAATGCCATGATAAATGCGATTAATCCTTCATCTCCTATATATTTCTAGGTGAGCAGCAGATTTTATACAACGAATGAGTAGAACTTATATGTGATATACACGAAATACTTTCCACCTCGAAACTCTGCTCTCCTTCTTTCTAGCCACCTGTGTTCATCCCACGTTCTCGTTCGCCGGGTCCAAGTTTGAGTGCTCAAACGGCGGATCGTAGCACGTTTTATCCTGGGAAGCCTAGGCCGCAACGTTCCAGCACCTCGGGAAGCGGCAAATAAGATTTTAAGGATAGTGACAACACGACTCGTGCTTACAACTACCCCAAAGTCCGTTATACACCGTCCCTGTATTCCAAGTTTATCTAACCTTTGTTGTAGGTTTAAATTCCTGGAATTTCCTTGTATTTCTTTTTGTTGTAATCCTTCGTGGATTATTTTTCCTTGTAATATTTGTTTTAGTGGATTTTCTATTTCGTCCATTTGCTTGGGTATTTCGAGAATTGTTTCCAACAGGTATTTGTTACTTATAGGCAAAAGTGTAATACTTTTGAGGAAAAATGTAATATATTTAAATCAAAATGTAAAAGTATTACATTTTCTTTAAAAGTATTATACTTTCTCATATAAGTAATTAACATTTTATTCTTGATTAGTACTCCATCTGTCTCATTTTATTTGTATGTTTACTATGCAACTCTTTCTTCATTGCTTATTTTCTTATTAGTTTTAAGTTACTCCTTATTTTTTAGAGGCAAACTTTGATGCAAAATATAGCGACGAATTTTTCACAAATTGACTTTGAAAGTTCTATTAATTTTAATTGTTACATTTTAGAGACATATTTATGTATCCGTCACTACGGATTAGAATTTCTGTCGCTATATCATTTACGGCCTGATCCAAGTTTATTTATTTTAAGGGATTCACAATTCGTCGCTATTTTTAACGTTATTTTTTGAACCTATTGTTTATCAATTCTAATTTCCATTTCCCTAACCCCAATTCACGTCCCCAAACTCCTGCAACAACTCCTCCGACAATAATTCCTTCTCAGGTAATCCTCATTCTTCCGGTGATGGCGCCGGCGCCTATGGTTGCGACTGTCGTGAGCGGCCGAGCACGACATGCATATCGTATTTACATAAATATATTATTGTACTCTAATATGTAAATGAAATAAAATTCCATTTCCATTGTCTTATACTTTTAAATTGATCGATTGATAGGGCTGCTTACTGCATATTACGGTAGAATTGATTGCTTGCTCTACATTATTTACTGTTTTAATTCCAAAATGTAACGATAGTTGGCACTTGGCATTATAAACGGTGTTTATGTCTATATTTTAATTTATTTTTTGAAGTTACTACATTTGGCATTATTAAAGATTTCTTAAAATATAGGTTTTAGAATCGCTTTCTTTTGTTCTACTAGTGCTTATGATATTTATGATGTTAGAAACAGGGGTTTTAGTGAACTAGGATTTGAAAATTGGAGCGTTTTATTTTACTTGTTTAGACCTCAAGTTTAACAAAAGTAGTAGTTGCATATGTATTCCTTTTCTATTTTAGGTCTCTTTGCATTTATCTGCATGTTAAGATGCATTTTACAAGGCTATTCAACACATTTAAATAAGGCATCAATAGCTCCCGAATTCTAATCATATGAGAACTATGCCCCCAAGTGAGAACGTGAGGACAAATCCAAACCGTTGATCTGTAAGATCTGACGGATGAGAAATCAAGTAAAAAATGAGCGGGGTCATTTTCATAAATATTATAAACTTTTAAAATGAGCGGGGTCATTTTCATAAATATTACAAAATTTTGTTTATTTCAACCGTTAGATCTACTAGATCAATGGTTTGGATTTGTCCTTACGTTCTCACCTGGGACATGTTTCTCACCTGATTAAGGACCTCAATAGCTAAGTGCATGTTTTGTTGGATATATACGTTGATTGATAAATTTTGGACCGTACAAGCACGTATTTGTCGTGGATTAGGGGCAAGTTGATTTGAGACATGCCTTCATGGTGTTGTTGATCAGGTTTTTGTAGGTTTAAAGTTCATTGGTTTACTTTGTTCAACATTGTTTCTGTTGCTATCTAAAGAGTGTTATTATAGGAGTTGACTTATAAGAGCTATTATCTAATATCATCAATTTCAATTCATAATGATTTACTAATTATGGATTAAATAGACTTATAAGGTATTCAAAATTGTCGTTTGTGCAATATAAACATAAGCAGACACATTTGGCATTCCCCACATTGCTTAATTATGTCAAATGTGTTATCGCAAATTATATGGTAGACCATGGTCCACAATGCATTGTGGACCATATATGATCATAGCTGATACTGCAGTTGTGTTGAACGGATACTGCAGTTGTGCGAAACAGAGGCCGTGTCATTCATCTGGAACTGCAGTTGTGTTGAACAGATGAATGACACGGCCTCTGTTTCGCGCAACTGCAGTTCCCTTTCAACACAACTGCAGTATCAGCCATGATCCATGGTTCACAATACATTGTGGACCATGGTCCACAGTATAACGACTGATGTGTTATTAGTAGGCTTATGTCCATTTTTCGCATGGTGTTAGTAGTCTTATGTCCTCTTTTCTAATTATTTGTGTATTAAAATTTATGGTGATCACTTCTCAAAAAAAATTTATGGTGATCAAGTGCTAATGTGTTGACTACTAGGTATTGGTAGTTGACAAATTTGAATTTACAAGAATCTCCAAGTTCTTCTTAGGTTGATAAGGTTTTATTACCTATTTAGTATTGTTGCTTTAATTTATCAATTGATAAACTTAATTGAGCTTTTTTAATCTGTAGTTTTTTGTCGGCTAAACCTCTTGTGGGTACTGGAAGCTTATAAGAATATGATTGTTTATTTGAATGTCTATATATAAGAATTTCTTTGAATGATTTCTGTCTCCGTGAACTGTAGTGTTGTTTTTTTTTTTTTTTTTGAATATATGAAATGTAGCATTGAGAAATATTTTGAAATAGGTTTTATATATATATATATATATATATCCATTTTTTAAAAAACAAAAAAACAGTTTTCCAACATCCATGGTAACATACGAAAACATATCTGTTGCAATCAAATTTAATGTTCTAAGAATATTTCAAAAATATATAAAAACTCATATATGATTTTGAACTTCAAGTGATGTTGAAAATTTTGTTTATTACATTTAGTTTGTTATTTCTTTTCCCTTTTAGTTATAGCATAACCTTTTACAATAAAATTTTCTAAAATCATGAGTATTAATTGAATTTGAATTAACTATAAACATGCAATATCACAACGACGACCAAAAATATGTTTCACCTACTATTTCAAAATGAAATTCTTAGAAAATTAATATTCTAGTTTTTTTCTACCATACCTATTAGAAAATCAAATCTCAACACTACTATTTAGCACATTACAATTCAAATTAAAAATGTGGAAAATTTAGCATTTTAAGTGACTATTTTGATGTACTAATTTGAGCGGGTTCACTTCCAATTTGAGTTGGGTTAAAGTGGAATTGGATTCCTATGGTTGAGAGGATTTTGATAATATATTGTACTCTCAAAATAGATCATGAGTGAATGAGAAATTGATTCTGAAAGTGTACCCATTAAGTTGGAAAAAATAGAGTTTGATAAGCTTTTTTTAAGTAGCATTTATCATACATTGGAAATGTATGTGGGTATGCACTAGCATAAATACAATTTAAATTTTTTAAGAGTTTAAACCGTGTAACATAGACTCTCGCTCATGCATTTAACGCGACTGAAATTTTTCGTGACTGAATTTTTTTAAAATATTTTGAATTATTAATTTCCTATACCACCTTACGTTATATGAGGCGTAACCAGAGTTAATTCCATTTTTGGTCCTAGATTTAAGATGGCATTCCACTTTTAGTCCTTTTTTTTCAAAACATCCACTTTTGGTCCTAGTATTATTGTGGCATGACCATTTTTGGTCCTCCATCAACAAAACCGTTTAAATTTCGTCTAAAACAAGAGCATTTCAGTCTTCAATTTTTATTTTGTTTCAAAAAATAAACATAACAAATATAGCGGGTCAACCTACTTTGTATAAAAAGGATCAAAATGTCATTGTATTTAACGGCATTTCAATGATTTTCTTGACGAAGGACCAAAAATGGTCATGTCACAATAATGAGTTTTTTCCCAAAATGGTCCCTCGACTATTGCTCATTCTCAATTTTGCATTTCGACTATCAAATGCACCTAATGTGGTCCCTCGACTTTCAAAAACTCACCCAATTTGGTCCTCCGTTACATATTCCGTCAAATTAGTGTTAAAATGGAGGGCATTTTCGTCCATTTACCTATTGTTAGCCTAATAAACATTGAGAAATAGTTGAGGATCATTTTGAGAATAGTCAAGGGACCATTTTGGGAAAAACTATTTTATTTATTTCATTTTTTATTTATTTTCATTTTTTAGACTCTATAAAATTAGAATTTCTGTACATTTTTTTTCTTACAAATATAAATAGTTAAAATCATGCAATCCATCCTAAATTCTTTTAACTTTTTTACAGACTTTTTTCCTCTATCTAAATATACAAACTATTCCTATGCAATTACAATAAGTTTCGAAAATTTTATAAATACTCATTTTTTAAGCATCGATTAAAATAATTCGTAGTCACATCTGTAGTACTAAATATATTACTTTGGATTTTTTTTTATAAATAATATATAATATTATTAAACTCAAATAATTAAAAATAATGTGCCCACAGCACAAAAGATTTTATGATTGACTTACAAATTAACTATAAATTTTATTGTTGAATACAAATTGACAATTATTATTAAACATTATTTATAATAATTATTGTGTCCCGTGTAATATACTAAAATTATTGGTTAGGATTTTTATAATTAAGGTATAATTTAATTAAATCAAAATTATTAAAAATATTGTGTCCACATTACAAAATAAATTATACTTGCCTTAATAATTAATAATTAATAAAAAAAATAAGAAGAGAAAAACATATAAAAGATGTCATACAATATCTTAAATAATGTAAATTAATATAAAATTTAATAATTACTTCAAAATCAAATACAGAAAATATTGCAAGAAACATTGACGAGATTTTACCTTTCGGTCCAATATTTTCCCTACATTTTACACTCTTTGGGTGTCTACGCTTGAAAATAAAATATTATTTTCAATGGTAAAAGTAATATTTAATGTGATACTACATAGAATTGATTTTCTATGAACATAAACAAAAAAAAAAAAATAAAAAAAGAAGTATATGAGTATTTATGAAATTTACGGAACTTATTGTAAAACTTCATAGGAATAGTTTGTATATTTAGAGGGGAAAAGTCTGTAAAGAAAGTTAAAAATTTTGAGGTTGGATTGCGCGATTTTAACTATTTATATTTGTAAGAAAAAAATGTATAGAAATTCTAATTTTATAGAGTCTAAGAAAGGAAAATAAACAAAAATGAAATAAATAAAATAGTTTTTTCCAAAATGGTCCCTCGACTATTCTCAAAATGGTCCCTCGACTATTCTCAAAATGGTCCTTCAACTATTTCTAAATGTTTATTAGGCTAACAATAGGTAAATGGACGATGCCCTCCATTTTAACACTGATTTGACGGAATATGTAACGGAGGACCAAATTGGGTGAGTTTTTGAAAGTCGAGGGACCACATTAGGTGCAATTGAAAGTCGAAATGCAAAATTGAGAATGAGCAATAGTCGAGGGACCATTTTGGGAGACCAAAAGTGGATGTTTTTAAAAAAAAGGACTAAAAGTGAAATGCCACCTATAAATCTAAGACCAAAAATGAAATTAACTCTTATATATATTTTATGCCAGCATACTATTAATAAAATTGAACATCACTGATGAAAATTATATAATAATTGTATTTATCATGGGATGTTTGCATTCGTGGGGCCTTGGCCGCAATATGCATGGATGCTTATAGGATCGGAGACGACGTGAATTGTAACGGGGAATGGTATAAAGTATAAACAACAATAAAAACCTCAATAATACAAACAGGAATGAAAACCTTATTACAATAGAATAAACCTTACCTCGGAGGCTCGGACCACATTCCTATATTCATGAGATATAGAATGCTGACTAGACCTAAAGATTAACGCAAATTTTACTGTGTACCGCAGTCCACCAAACATTGTGGTCCAAGTGACAAAACGACGTCGTTTTGATTAATGAAAACAAACGGATGAAACGGCATTCGTTCTGCGCAACTGCAATTCCCTTTCAACACGTACAACTGCAGTATCAGTTCAACACAACTGCAGTTCCAGACGGATGAAACGGCCTCAACACAATTGTAGTTTCAGACGGATGAAACGGCCTCCGTTCTGCGCAACTGCAGTTCCCTTTCAACACAACTGTAGTATCAGTCCAACACAACTGTAGTATTAGTTACGAAGATTTACGGGAGCCGTTTCTCCCACTTATTAAAACGGCGTCGTTTTGTGACCTTGGTCCACAATATGGTTGCAGTAGGCGCTAGTTGGACGGTAGACTAGCGCCTAGCGCCTAAGCGGTCTAGGCGGCGCCTAGGCAGTTCTAGGCAGCGACCTATAAAAACAACAAATTAATTCATGTGTGTGGTATATGTCATATATATATATATATATATATATATATATATATATATATATATATATATATATATATATATATATATATATATATATATATATATATATATATATATATATATATATATATATGTATATTCTCTTACTTATATAAATAAATAAATTTAAATATATATAAATATAATAATAAAATTAACAAGTCCGACTCGCTCGAGTTAACTCGGCTAACTCTGCCGAGGTGGTGGTAGTGCCGACCTAACCGGACTTAATTGCCTGCCATGTAGGACTTATGCCGAGATATAGTCTCGGGTTGGGCTCAACGAGCAGTGAAAACACATCATCCTCTCAATAGTGGGAGGATTACGGACTGGGGGACTACTTGATAGGGAATATACTCCGGGTGTACGACCCTAAGTACTTTATACGTATGTTGGTATACGAGTACGGGTATGAGACTATAAAAAGGCCCTAACCCTCCAACTTAGTGGATTTTTTGGCTCTCTCTACTTCTCTCTAAAAAGGCCTAAGAAGAAAAAACTCTCTCTATTCTCTCTACTCTATGGAAGATCAATGAATACAAGAGTGATTTGGCCTAAATTCTCCTTTTTTTTTTACTTCAAGCTTTACATACATTGCTTTTTAGAGATTAGTACATACAAGGAGAGAATTAATCCTTATCAACTATACACGCTCAAATGGTAAAAAATTTTAACGGAAATATTTTGCTTTTTATAGTTTATTTGATCCTAATAAAATCAAACACTTATTACTATGCAAAAAATTATAACTTATAGCAAAAATGTAACTTTATTTCTTTATACAGCTATATTCAGCAGCGCAATTCTCAACAATTCTCAAAACACCTGGACGTGTCGCCCTTCACCTACTTCCACCCCAGAGATCCCATCACACTTGTGTCTTAAGACATCAACTTTATTGCTGTAATTAAATTCTAATTCCGGCCTCTACTTGCATGAGATCCCTTTATGTCTGCCGTCTACGTGCATGCATATATATACACTACACCCGAAGAGAGTCACTTCACAAAACACGTTCAATCTTTCCAACAGATCATTCTCTCTATATATTGAAATATTATTCATATATATCATATAAATATATAGTTTGAGAAAGATGATTGGCTGTGAAGATATTTACAAGGTGGTGGACGCCGTGGTGCCACTGTACGTAGCGCTAATTTTGGGGTACGCCTCCGTGAAATGGTGGCGCATCTTCACGGCGGAGCAGTGCAACGCCGTGAACCGCTTCGTCTGCTACTTCACTTTCCCACTCTTCACCTTCGAGTTCACCGCTCACGTCAATCCCTTCGAGATGAACTACCGGTTCGTCGCCGCCGACGTCATCGCCAAACTCATCATCGTCACCGTTTTGGCTTTTTGGGCTAGATACACCACTAAAGGTAACCCACCTAAAATTTATTACTCCCTCCGTCTCATTTTATATGTTTGTCTGGACTTGACCTTTCACCGGTCTCTACCCAATAACCCCTAGTCACCAATTGATGAACTTGCCATTTGGCCCTTCACTGATTTCCGCCCACCAATATAGCTCCTAGTCACTTTGATGGACTTGTACCAGCCTCCGCCCAACAACCCCTAGTCACCAATTGGTGAACTTGGCCTTTTACCAACATTCGCCCAACAATTCCCCCATCCATCTTTAACTGCACAATTTTTGCTTTTGCTGTAACTCCAAAGCCTTACCTAATTTCAATATCACTTGTTAGGCAAATTATCCAGTGGACCCAGGTCTACCTTGCAATGTGAACATGAATCCAAAATACACAATTTACATACTGAATGTTCACATTCAGTATACAAATTGTTATGGGTCCACCTTAATTACAAAGTGGACCTAGGTCTATATATGCTATAATTATTGAACTTGTTACCCTAAAAGCTAACAACTTTATTTCTTTATAAATTGACATCACTTTCTCATCAAAAAATAGAGTGTTGAATTTAGATCCTTCATCGTCCTCGGACCAGCAATAATAATCCCCTAGCTACTGATCCATGGATTTAACTTTTTACCGATGTACGCTCAACAAAATTAAAGAAAATAAGTATAAAAAAAAATAGTTGATTTAAACTATAAATAGTAAATAAGAAAATTTGATGCTAAATTAATAGTGGGTTATGGTGATTTAGGGAGCTATGGGTGGTCAATTACAAGCTTTTCACTGTCCACTCTCACAAACGCTCTGGTGGTGGGCGTGCCGTTCGTGAAGGCCATGTACGGACAGGCAGCTGTGGACCTGGTTGTCCAGGCGTCGGTGGTGCAGGCGATCCTCTGGCTCACGGCGCTGCTCTTTGTCCTGGAGATCAGGCAAACCAGGAATGATTTTTACTCCAATGACGACGCCGGCGGCAGGGTGATTCCGGCGGAGAATGATTTGGAGGGAGGAAATACCAAGGTTGTGGACAACACAAAAAATAATATTACTAAAAGTAATAATTCCACTCTCCGGTTGATGAAGGCTGTGTCGTTAAAGCTTGTCATGAACCCTAACTTATATGGATGTGTTATTGGGATCGCTTGGGCATTTATTTCCAACAAGTAAGCAATTTATTTTGCTCTTTCTATCTCATTATTTTTATCTCATCTCTCCTGTCACTTAAACAAACACCCACATGTATTTTATTCTTCAAAAATTATTATTATTATTATTATTATTATTATTATTATTATTAACTACTAATTCTACTACTGTATTATACACACACATTCAGATTAGCATTAATATGAATATTTTTTTAGACTTTTAGCATTTATCAATTTCCTTAGGCGAGCATTCTTGGACACAAAGTTTAAGAAAAATAACTGACATGTATGTTTTTTAAACAAATGGGAAGATAAAACTGAAGCTGTGTTTTTCTCCTGCTATTTCTAAATTTTATCAGCCCCAGTGGAGCCCACCAAATGGCATAATAACTGCGCCTCACTTTGGCGTAGATGCCCAGGCGGGCGCGTGCACTGCCTGGGCGCGTAAATTATCTTTTTTTTTTCTGTTTTTTAATTTTGTTTTATTTTTCATTTTTCATTTTTTTTTTCCTCTACTCCTATTTTCTTTTTTTTCTAATCACACTTACAAAATCTCCTAAAAAGCTACACCAAACTCTTAACTATTAGAGAAGGTCTTAATTTAATTTTAACTTTTTTCTGATGCATGTTGGTAGGTGGCACTTTGAGATGCCGAGTATGGTGGAAGGATCAATATTGATATTGTCAAAAGCTGGCACAGGCACAGCTATGTTTAGCATGGGTGAGACCAATTTCTATCATTAACTTTTAATTTCATCGTAAATAATTTTTTAATTATTTATTTTGTTTCACATCTAATCTTCTGATTAACTATTCATTTAATAGAAATTAAATTTAAGGGGTAAGAATGTAAAAAAATTGACTTGTTACCTAATATATTTGGTAACACTACTAAAGGGAACCGATTAAGAGACATTTAGAGTGGAAGCTATCCAAAAGAGGGTAGTCCTCTCATCGAACACAACCTGAGTAGAAGCGCTACCTACCTTGATAAGGTCCAGAATTAAACCATCTAAAAAAAAAAAAAAAAAAAAAAAGCTACCAATTATTAACAAATATTAAATTCTTCTACTCTTGAGTTAACTTTTATGGTGAAGTTAGGATATTAGCTTGAGTGCCATATCATTTTATTATAGTTTCTAAACATATAAACTTTATACATTGTACCATTAATAAACTAAACATTACAAAATGTCAAATTATAATAAATTTAAAAGTCTTTAATTATTTTAATTAATTTGTATTATTCATCAGGATTATTCATGGCGTTGCAAGAGAAATTGATTTCATGTGGGGCGAGTCTGACCATCTTAGGGATGGTTTTGAAGTTCATAGCTGGGCCAGCCGCCATGGCCATTGGTTGCATTGCTATGGGTTTGCATGGAGATGTCCTCAGAGTTGCCATTATCCAGGTTTTTAACTATCATATTTAAATTATTTATTCTTCATTTCAGACTTCCTTAAATAACTAATAATTAATAAATAAGTAATAAAACACCGTTATTAATTATTTAAAAATATATTAACTTAAGGTCAAAGCAATACATGGGACAAACAACACAGAATAGAGGAAGTAACATACATGTGCCGTGTTACTATACGTCTATACTAACATTAAAATGCCAAAACAATAAAATTTGGTATCAAGTTTTTTGTTTTTATTATTCCATTTGGGTAAATTTGACATAACGACGTGAACTAAAATTATGGCCACATATCTAGAATAGTGGAACCTATGGTGTAAATTATAAGTTTTTTTTTTTTGTATGAATTTATGGCCGCATATCTAGAATAGTGGAATAGATGCTGTTAAATTATAAGATTTTTGGTATAGATTTCGGTATCTATGTGTTCCATAATAAAATTTGTTTGATTGTGTTGATAAAGTGCATATTGTGATATATTCTTAAATGCATTGTATATGAAATATATACCAAGAATACTATTTTTGACATCTTTGAAAACTTGATAAATGGCCTTTCAACAGATCATATTATTCAACATAAAATCAAGCTAAGGAGTTCCTTTATGAAATATTCTATTATTCTCTATGGTGTAACTTAGATCGTAAAGTTGTATCATCAGCATATGTTCCGGGTGCCATATATATATATATATATATATATATATATATATATATATATATATATATATATATATATATAGGGTCACACTTGGGTGAGACTGTCTCACGGATCCTTGTTCGTGAGACGGGTCGGGTCGGGTCAAAGCACCATGCAAATGTCATACTTATATGCTCATCAAATATAACACTAATCAATAATACAATTTTTGTTACTTATAAGAGAAAAAGTAATACATTTTTCATAATAAGTAATGTTGACAAGTGTCCCTTACTTATAAGGGCAAATATAATACTTTTGAGAACAAATGTAATACTTTTAAATCGAAATGTAAAAGTATTGTATTTTGCCTTAAAAGTATTACATTTACCCTTATAAGTAACAAAAAATTTATTCATGATTAGTATTACATTTGAGCATATAAGTATGACATTTGTGCATATAAGTGTTACATTTGCATCTTGACCCGACCCGACTCGACCCGTCTCATGGTGAGACGGTCTCACACAAGTTTTTGCCATATATATATATATATATATATATATATATATATATATATATCAAATAAGAACAAGTCCTTAAAAAGGAAACTAGCTAGGAACTCATCTCAATCTTATATTTGAAAAAATTGAACAGATAAGATTAATTTTTCTTTTAAATGTAGTGATATTTTCGTAATTATCACAAGCTTTACTATGCAATTTAGAACACTATACTCTGCACTTCTGAAAAATTTTCAGGGATGCGCATTTAGTTAGTTGTTACAAAGTTCACGTTTAGTATTAAAATTTTACACTTAAAAATGCGAAAGTGCATTGCACTTAGGATTTGAATTTTATAATTTATGACATTATACCCATATCTTTCTTTTAAATATATTTATTTTCAAGTAAAGTTTGACAACAATTAGAATTACAACTAATGTGTTTTTACAGGCAGCTGTGCCACAATCAATCACTTCTTTCATATTTGCCAAAGAGTATGGTTTGCACCCAGATGTCCTTAGCACAGCGTGAGTATACTGTTTCTACCCCCTCCCCCCAGTCATTATTTTATATGGATCATGATTAACGCAGCTGTATAGATCATTAATAAAAGGTATGTTTTTAATATACTAAACGTAAATAATGTTTTATTAGTAAAGTGACGAAAAGTGCAACGTCAATGATAACTTAGGGACGAATTCGATCTGTAATTACTCTATAACTTAGGGATGAAAAGTACAATTTTTCCTATGTTTAATATATAAAAATGTATATTTTCATTTTATTCATGGTTCACACAGTTGTGTAGATCATGGTCC
>CP025654.1:19099701-19163830 GCA_003576665.1 Ipomoea trifida
TCCCCCCAATCATTATTTTATATGGATTATGATTCACGCAGTTGTATAGATCATTAATAAAAGGTATGTTTTTAATATATTAAAGGTACATTATTTGAGTACTGAAAATACATTATTTTGTACACTATCAAGTAATATATATTCAGTAAATAAATAATATACGTTTAAGGGAAAATTGCAATTTTCGTCTCTAAGTTATAGGATAATTATAAAATTCGTCCCTAACTCCTAAGTGTTGGTCATGCTTACTTTTGGTCCCTAAGTTATTATTGGTGTTGCATTTTTCATCGTTTTGAGCTCACTTTTCGTCTCTGAGCTATACTAAAATTGTAAATTTCATCCCTAACGTTTTATTAGTAAAGTGACGAAAAGTGCAACGTCAATGATAACTTAGGGACGAATTCGATCTACAATTACTCTATAATTTAGGAACGAAAAGTGCAATTTTCCCTGCGTTTAATATATAAAAATGTATGTTTTCATTTTATTTATGGTTCACACAGTTGTGTAGATCATGGTCCATCGAAAATCCCCCCAAATCCCCTCCCCTCTCATCTCTCTCTGTCTCTCTCTACATGTGTGTATTAACCATTTTACCCTTCGAGTTTTGATGTAATTGCTATTGTTTATGCTTCATTTCCAGGGTTATATTCGGCATGCTTGTGTCACTTCCAATATTAGTTGGGTACTATGCATTCTTGGGGTATCTGCATTGATCATAATTGGCTCTCTCCCATACCCCCTTAGCTTAATTTGTGAAGGCGATTAAGCTGTGAGGAACTCAATTTTTGCGACACGTTGTACTAAGTTCGTACTTGATCAATAATATGTTGTTGTTAGGGGAAAGGAAAAACGTTGGGAAATAACTTATGGTGTGATTGGTTCATGAGTTTACATCTTAAAAATGAGAATCAAAATCATAGTTAGTGTTTGATTAATTACTTTTTAAAGCACAATTATGTGATTTGATTATCCCTTCAATTAAAAACTCCATTTCCTAATTAAAAAAAAAAAAAAAAAGTATCATTATTCCATCTTATTGGTAACATGATTTTAAGTTTTGATTAGTGATTTTAGATTTTTGATTTGATTTTCTTTTGTTAATATTGGTGCTTTGGATGTCATTATATTATGATCAATTACCTTGATTTTTTTTTTTTTTGCCTTTTAAAAATATTTATTACCATTATATGGTCATACATAACCAAACATCAATATTGTTAATCATTTCAATTTCACCTTACTAACAAACATGTAAAATACTTTCACCAAAACCCATACTATTATCAAGTATTTGATTCTCAATGCAAAATAAGTTCACCAATACTAATGTCAAATAAATTGAAATAAGATTTACAAGTATTAACAATTTTAAATACAAAATAATAATCATGAAAACAATTCTAGATGCTTTCCTAAATTCAAAATAATCAATAAGCGCATGCGCATCATTACCTTCATAAATAAAGAATTATAGTTTATAAAAACGAATAAACAATTTAAAATCAAATAAGCTTATAGACAGTTACATTGTTATTATAATAAATAATAAATTAATTATTAATAACAATTTATATAAAAAAAAACTTACAAATAATAGCAGAGCATGAAATATTAATTATTGATGATGAAACAATGTGGGATGCGCCCGGGTTTGGGTTTGGGTTGTTCAGTGTGGATATGGTGAGATCGGGAGTGAAAATTTTGCAAACAAAAGTGGGGTTATAGAATTGAGAGGGGTAATAGATGGTGATGGAAGATTATTGGGAAGATCTAATGAGATATGTGTAAATATTATTTATGTTGATCACCGTTCTTGAGAAGGAAATTTTGGAAGAAAGAATTGGTGGGCAGAGGATCCTTGGAAGGATCAGGAAGAACAATGGATTTGGTTTCTGGGAAGAGGAATGGTTTGGTTTCTAGGGTTTGGGTGGAGGCGGTGGAAGAGGAGGAGGGGAAGGCGGTGGAAGAGAGGGAGGGGGAGGCGGTGGTGGAGGCGAAGGCGAAGGCAGAGGTGGAAGTGGGGGAGGTCGAGTCGAACTGCTTGAGCTGGATCTATTTCCCATGCATGTGTTTTTTGGGTGTTAAGAGGAAAAACGCAGTCAAAGGTCAAAGGTCTCAATGACAAACGATATAAATTGTCCTTTTTGCCCTCCTGTTTAACGCCATGTTCACGCCAAAGCTAACGGAGATCAAATTGACTTAAAATTGAATAGTCTGGGGACCACTTTGGGTGCAATTAAAAGTCAAGACACTAAATTAAGAAAATGTCATAGTTGGATGACCATTTTAGGAATTAACTCTATTTTTTTCTTTTAGTTAGATCAATTTCAAGTTTTTTCTAGATTAATTAGAATACGATGACACACACTAGAACTTCTAAACCACATTGACTAGAAAATTCATAACAAAGCAAATTATCTTTTAAAACAATTTTCATAACTAAATCATCACAAAATATATATTACATATACATAACTCATTATAAAGTTCAAAAAATAACACATGTTCTAAATATAAATAGTAAATTATTTGAATAGAAATAGATTAAAAAACTAATATGAATAACAAATCAATCTATATTATAAATCTCACTATAATTAAAAGAAAATATCACAAAGTTCCAAATTAATTCAAAAAATACAATTAGAAATAGAAATAAATTTCATAAGTTACAATTTTAATATTGTTGGTCCCGGTAGGGTTAGGGTACAAGTCTAGAGGGGCCGGGTTGAATAGACTTCTAAGTTTTTAAAATCTTTTACGATTCGTCCAAGTGTACTAAGAGGTAACTTCTACATCTCGTAGAGAATGCACGGGGAAATTAATTTAACCATTTTTAATCGTTTGCACGTATACTTGTTTTTGTAAAATTGTTGATTTTGATTGTGATAATGTATGCAATACGAATAGTAAAATAAAAGATAGGGAGAGAGAAATTTTATAGTGGTTGGGCCAACTCAGCCTACTCCACTCTTCTCCTTATAATCTCCTAAGAATGATTACACTATTCCCTTAGTACAATAACAAACGTTCAAGCCTTGAACACAGAGTCGACTTTGAACTCCACACAGGTTTTTCAAATCCTCAATGAGTTTACTCCGCCTCTTTCTACTTCTACCGAGTAGAGATACACGTGTTGAAGATAAAAACTTCTTCTTTCTCAAACTAGAAGACTTGGCTTTAAGTGTCTTGATCTTCACGAGTAAGTAGCACAAGCTTCTTAATTAAGTCTGGACGATATGGCTTTTTAGCTTTTTCTCTTCTCTCACTGGTCACTAGATGTGAAACTTTGAGCGTTTAAATAGTTAAAAAATTCTTGAAAATGACCAGCTAACTCCATTCTTAGAAGAGGGTATTTATAGCCGTTTTAGAAATGTGTATGTTGGAAGGAAACTCATTTCAAACATTTATGCACCCATGTAGAGACCGGCAGGTAATCCGGAGGGTAGGTGAGCGTGTCAGATTTTCCAACTGTTGGTGACATATTTTACGTTGAACATATAAATTGCCTCACTTTTATGGTGTATCAATTCCAAGTCCTTCAAGCACACAAAACATCAAATTAAAAACCCTAATTTTCCATATTTTCATAGGAAGAAATTTGGATTATGCACTGAGTGGCTTGGAATTTGACCCAACTCTCATTAAAACCAAGAATCCTCCAAAAACATGCTAATAATGAATGTGGTGGCCAATCAAACATTAACAATAACCTATCACAATTCCTTCATAATCTCAAAGCTAGAACCCTAAGTTAGGTATTTCTTCCGATCCCTTATGTAGTAATCACAAATAAAGCATCCAAATAGATAATACAACCCTATAACCCAAGCCCCTAAACTAACTACTCACACATATTAAGCACAAACAAAGCCAAAGCACAAGTACAAATCATAAACATTGCAAATGAAGAGATAAAACAAAGGAGAACTTATCTATTGAAAATGACAGAATAATCTTGAAAGCCAAGCTTCAAATTCAAGATTACAAGCTTCCAAAATGTTAGGAAACATAAATCTAAGCCTAATCTAACCTAAAAATATGAAAGGAAAGGTGGAAGAATAGTTAGGGCTCAACCACAGGTCAAAACCAAGTAAAAATGAGTGAAATCGCACTTAAATACACAATAGAATAGGGTGGCACTGGTATGGGCATGGCAAGAGGCACGTCCGTGTCAATCTGGGCACGTAGTGGCACAACCTATGGCATGATCGTGGTACTGCCTGTGCCAAAACGTGTCCAGAAAATGCTGCTCATTACCTCGTTTTGCATGACCATGCACTTGCACGTGCATTTTAACCTTCAAAACTTTAGAGTTTCACTTGATTATCCTCTTGAAAGTTGTATCCCTTCAAGTTGTTTTTCTAATGTCACAATAATCACTTGATTTGGACATTCTTACGCTGAGATATGGTCAAAATACTAAGCAGTGGATACATTGTGTGAGAATTGCAGCTCGATCATTGATACTCTACTTTTGCATTGGTTTGCCCATGTGATCAAAACCATTAAAAACACCATCCTTTGGCTCTCCAAAAGGTGTTGCATCCATTCCCTTAGCTTCTCATTGACTCCCATTGACTCAAAATTCATTCAAAATGCCACAAAAAATAAACAATTGTCTTCAATTCAACAATTTATGTACCTAAAGATATAAACAATGAATATATAATTGTTTAAAAACGTGCATTATTTAATGGTTAGTTTTAACAATGAGTTTTGATTTGTTGAAGGTTTTGAAATTTATTTAGAATTTTAATTTTAATAAATTAATAATTTTCTCTCTAACATCCTTTTTAACTTAAATTTACCTTTTTTTTTACAAATAAAATTAAAGTATAAAAAAATATATCAATAAAAGAACTCTAAATTAAAGTAATCACATTTATATTGCTTTTTTAAATTTTCTTTTAAATTAACTTGCAATTACATTACAACTATCAATATGAATGTTATGATAAAAGTACATATTTATTGGTTAGTAATTAGCATTTTCCTTCATAAATCATAACTAATTGAATCAAACGCATGAATTGGCTGACTAGTAATGCCAAAGTTGCGCTTTAACAATTCAATGCACGGGACTACGAGAGAGAATGCATGCATTGCATTGATGATAATAGTTCAATACATTTATTAAAGGGGGAAATACACATTTTCTCATTATATTATATGCATATAAGTTTTTTTTTCTTCCTAAATAATAATGATAATATACACAAGTATAACTTATAAATTCATATGTTATAACTTAATTGCATAATTCTTTAATTATTATTAGAACTAATGACTAAATTAAAAAAATTTATTATATTCGAAGACTAAATTGGGTAAAACAATTATAATCGGAGACTAATTTGTGTTAAACTATTATAGTCGATAACTAAATTGAGTATTAATTGTGGTGAAATTACCAACAACATCTTAACATAGGACTCAATTGAGTAAAACTATTAAAGTCAAAAACCTTTTTTTTTTTTTTTTAATACTACTAGATTAGGTATTAACTAAAAAAAATGAAAAGAAAAAATCATTTACCCAACTGAATCCTACTTTTAGAATCGATGACTAAATTGAAAAAAATTATTATATTCGATAACTAAATTTGATAAAATTACTATAGTCAAAAATTAATTTAGGTAAAACTACTATAGTCGCAACCAAGACATTTTAACAATGATTCAGTTGAATAAAATCATCAAAGTCGAAAAATCTAATTAAGCACAAAAAGTCATTTATGGACTAAATCGAAAAAAATCATTATAATTGAGGACTGAATTGAATATTAATTAAAAAAAAAAAATAGCAATGACTTGCGAACATACCAATTGACGTGCATCCTTTTCTCTTTGTTTCCTTCCCAGACTCATATTGTAGTGATCAACGTGATTGGCAGGCCGGAGTGGCGGAGTGAGAGGTCAATCTGAATTCTCGAAGAAATTGAATCTCAAATCTCACCTCACGCTACGTTTCCACCTGAATTCCAGCCCGATAACGCCAATCCACTTGTCTCTATCACCTTTCTCTCTCTCTCTCTCTCTTTCTCTTTGTCTTCGTCTTTCTGCACCTTTGGCCTCTTGCCTCTCCTCGCCGACCCTTCCGAGGCACACCTCAGAAGGACAAACACAAAAATTAAAAAAAAAAAAATTGAAAAAAAAGTACAATAACCAATAGATTGTTATTGTACGAAACGAAGAAACAATAATCAAATTTTGATTATTTTTTTCTTTGTACAAAAAGTAAAACAATCATTTGTTCATTCGTTCTTTTTCTGTGTATATATATAGGGACAGGACAGGGGATTGTGTATAGATGTTGTTGTTGCTGCTGTATATTTGATTTGTTTTATTGGAGGGTAATAGGGAGAATGGCGATGGTGGATATGAGGTTATTGGTTGTGGTGGTGCTGGCGGCGGTGGCGGAGGGGAATGTGGTGTTCAAGGTGAAGCATAAGTACGGTGGGCGTGGGAGCTCTCTCTTGCCGGAGCTCAAAGCGCATGATTCCCGTCGCCATGGACGAATGCTCGCTTCCGTTGATTTCCATTTGGGTGGTAATGGCCAGCCCACTGATGCTGCGTTAGTCCTCTATCACTTTCTTTATATTTCTGTGTTTCAGAAATCACTCATTACTTAATTTGGGGAATTGTTCTTTTTTTTTTTTTTTTTTTTTTTTTTTTTTTTTTGGTGAGAATATATGAATGCATTTGATACTTAGCATATGCAATGGTTTGCAGCGTAGATCTTCTTACTTTTCTGCATATTTCTTTGTGTTAACTACTAGTTATACCAACACAGATATGCAAAATTGGGTCTTTTATGCTATCTTTATATGGGTTGAAAGCAGGGCGGATCCAGAATTTTTTCTGAGTGGGGGCGAAGTTTCAAATGAATTCAAAAATAATATTAAATTTTAAGGGACAATGAACTGAGCTACTTAAACATTTGGTATTTTGTGTATATACATTATATGTGTGTGTGTGTGTGTGTGTGCATATATATATATATATATAAGGGGGTTGGGAGGGGTGGGGGGGGGGGGAATGGGAGTTGCCCGCCTCTGGTTGAAAGTGAGATGAAAGAAAATTGGAGAGAAAATAGGATGGAAAAAATGGAGAGGGAAGAAAAGGGAGGAGATGAATTGGGTTTGGATGAGAAAGAAATAAAGTAGGAGAAAAGGATTAGATAGGGGTGAGAAATGAAGGTGGTGCATGCCTTGAGAGGGAGAGAGGAGTAATGTTCAATGTATATTCTGATTATACTGTTGATAAAGGGAGGGTCCAGTTTCTCTTGGTTTTTCTTCCCACTTTGGAGGAGAAAATTTTCGGTTTCATATCCCCATTTCCTTTCATCATATTTTTCCACTAATCCAAACATAACACTAGAGTTGGGTGAACTTAGTGAAATAAAAGATTGTGGAAGTTGCAAACTTGATGTGTTCTGTATTCTTTAGGCACTGAGGCTATTGATGAATGTGAGGAAAACTATGGAATTAATGCCTTCTGTCAATTGACTCAATTCACCTTTTAGAACAAGATTAAATCCTGTTTGTTTGAGTATTGTTGGATCTTTTCTTTCTTTTTCCCATTTGCATGTGCAATTTGGCTCTTTTTATTATATTAATAATCTCCATGCATTTGTATACATCTTGCATAAAATACATTCATAATAGTGTAATGCTTTCTTATTGAGTTACTGTTCCTTTCAAACACTATATTGATTATGTTTCCCCTCCCTTTTAAAAGATTGAATTTTTTTTTAACCCATTATAAACCTTCTTATGAGGTGTGGGTACGGGGCGAGGGCAGGAAGTCATGCATTCACAAACATTGCCTAAATATACTTTCCTACCTCACCCTATGAAGTATAATGTAGCTAATACATTATGCCTGGCTTATGCTGCATGCATCTAGTATTTAGTCTAAAAACACAAAGACAAGTGTTTCTGTTTGCTGTGCCACCCTTATGCATGGTTATTTGAGTTACAATTTGATGGTTAAACAATTCCAGGCTCTACTATACTAAGCTTTCAATTGGGACTCCTTCAAATGACTATCATGTCCAGGTTGATACTGGAAGTGACATTCTGTGGGTGAATTGTGCTGGCTGTGACAAGTGTCCTGAAAAGAGCAACCTTGGGGTGCATCCCTTAATCCATATTACATGATTTTTTTTTTCCCATTTTTTTTTAAAAAATTATATTATTTTCTTTCCTTGATGCATTGCCATTTGCTTTCTTGAACAACAGATAGACTTGAAGCTTTATGATATAAAGGCCTCTTCATCTGCAAAGACTATTACTTGTGACCAAGATCTTTGCACTACCATGTTCAATGCTCCTTATGCTGATTGCAAGGTTGGAGTGGCTTGTGAATATCAGGTTACTTATGGGGATGGTAGTGCCACTGCAGGATACTTTGTTAAAGATGAGATTCATTTTGATCAAGCAACTGGAAACCTTAAAACAGGACCCATGATTGGGGCCGTAGGATTTGGGTAAGTTTGCAGAGCTAATGATATTTTTTGGTTACATCTGAGGGGAATGAGTATTGAAATAGAGACCTTTTACCTAGAGTATGTTACTAAACTACAAGGTCTTTGGCACAAAACTAAAGATTTTAACATGTTTTCTAACCTTCTGAACCAAATACATAGTAGCTGCTGATCTATCTTTTACGTGAAGGATTTGGTTTCTAACATTTCGTCGTGATTTCCTTAGTTAGTTACATATTGAACAATTGAAAACTGTCTGGAGCTCAGTATGTTAAAGAGTACTGAATTCCACTTCCATTTCATGTATACTTTTGCAAAAAAGAAATGAAGTGTGTTGGTTGCTGAGAAATGGCGACGTAGAAAAGTAGTATAGAATACAGTGAGGGCATCAGCTTTGAAATGTACTTCAGCAATGCTAGCCTTTGTGTTGCACTTAGACATGATAAGTGAGATGTGAAATTGGTAGCATATTAAGTAATTGAAACTTTCATAGTCAGGACTTTAGGCTATTTTTCTTACAGTTGAATTTTGGACTCTTTAAAGTAATGAAATATTACTTGCCCTAAATTTAACATTTTCTAGTTACATAATAGGCGACTATAGTGTGGGAACTGAAATTGTTTCTCAACAAATGTCTATATCTTTCCTATTTAGGCTAGTTAGGTTCTGTGTCTTATAACTTTGATCCTTTCCCATGCCTTATGCGTAATGTAACTTTGATCCTTTCCCATGCCTTATGCGTAATGTTATGGAGGAACCTTGTAGACTAAATTTAGTAGACTTGTTCTGATGCCAAGTATTTAGCAGCGGTCATGGGGTTGGTTTCTGGTATAACACTAAAGTTTTAGGTTTCAAAGGTAAGAACTCAGGAACTGACTCAAATTAGATTTAGCCCTTTTTGGTTCACAGTAGAACGGGTTCTATTTGAGTATTCAAAAATAAATTCAAAAGCCTTACAAAGTTGAGTACAAGAAGAAATGCCCTGCCATCCTTTCATCTTTAAATTCCAACTTTTCAATCTCAATCATTCTTTTCTCTTTGTATTAAATACGGAGTATATAATTTTGAAGAAGAAGAAACAAAGAGGGAAATTGAGATTAAGATAGAGATGTGTCAGAACTCAGAACAAGAGAGATGGTGCCGTAGTTGGTTTCCTTATTTATTTATTTATTTTTACTTTTACTTTTACTTTTTTATTAAAAGGGATCTTATCCTCTTATTGTTTATGGGGCCAAATAATAGAAAAGTTAAGGGGGTGGTTGGTTACTGTAGAAAAAAACAAAGGGCTTTTTCTTTCTGGAAAATGGTATTGAGTAGGAGAAATTGAAGTGTGGCCATACGAAATTTGGATTTTTATTGTTTTCTTGGAAAAGGGAAATGCAACTGTTTCTGGGCTCTTAAAAGTTTTTAGTTGGATTTTTTAAACCTCAAATGCATGCGTACTAATGTCTACATTGACTATAGTAATTGCGTTTTCTATATAGAAATATAAACTTCTGATTACTGGCGTGGGTGAAGAAATAAAAAGGAATTATTACCTTAGCTGATTTATTTTTGGGTTTGATAGTACAGGTTTCTTATAAAAGTTCCAGTTCTGGGTGGATTTATTGGTTCAAGTTAGGTTTGGGTTCACCCAATTGTGCCCATCCCTACAAGTGCTTAATGAACATAGTAGTGGTGGCTTGTGCTAATTGCACAAGTATCAAAGTTATGATATTTAGGGTTAGAAACTCATTTGCTTGCATGCATGTTATTTGTTAGCTCATGCACTAGTGTGACCTTTTTACTTTTGTTCCTTTATGTTTATGGCATTAAGTAGGTTTCTATTTCCCCCATTGATCATTTGGTTATGATGTGGAAGCTTTACTAGGTCCGATCTTTTAGATATTATCACTTTCTTATGTGAACTCATGTTATGCCTTCATGTATAATATTGCTTGTACTTAATGCAAATTTTTCTTATGTTTGAGTTGTAATATAAGGCATAAAGTTTAACCCCAAGATGGGAAAATTGCATTTTTCGTCCCTAAGTTACAGGGTAATTGTATGATTCGTCCCTACTTGTTTGTCGTGCTCACTTCTTGCCCCTAAGCTATAACTGACGTTGCAAATTTCGTCCTTTTCTAACAGGTTGTGTTCATTTCTCGTCCCTAAGCTATATGTGGTGTTGCAAATTTCGTCCCTAATATTTTGTCAGAAAAAGGACAAAATTTGCAACGTCAATTATAACTTAGGGACAAAAGTGAGCATGGCCAACAAGTAGGGACGAATCATACAATTACCCTATAACTCAGGGACAAAAAAATGCAATTTTTTCCCAAGGTTCATGCCATGACTTGTATAATATTGCTTGTATGTTGTGTGACTGTTTCTTGCTTTTGACGTAATACAAAGTTTAATTATGATGCATTCTTGCATCTTCTTTTCTCAGGTGCTCAGCCAAACAATCGGGAGAGTTAGGTACATCTACTGCAGCAGTTGATGGGATAATTGGTTTTGGGCAAGCAAACTCATCCGTCATTTCACAGCTAGCAGAATCGGGGAAGGTGAAAAAGATATTTTCACATTGCTTAGATAATCACAATGGGGGTGGCATATTTGCCATTGGAGAAGTAGTTGAACCCAAACTAAATTCAACACCACTTGTTGAAAATCAGTACGTAATATTTTATGTTATCTATTTTACTTTTCTTGAACTTCGGGCTTGGTATAGCAGTCAAGTTATTCTCTAATGATCTGCTTGTATTTCAATTTGAGAAGCCATTATGCACAAAACATTTTTCCTTAAAAAATGAATAGTTGAGACTCGTCTTGAATATCTTAAAAGCATAGTAAAAAAGTGAGTGTGAGAGATGTCTGGATTAAAATAAAATGAATCATATTGTTAACGTTCTTTATTATAAATTTTGATCGTGTGGCGTGCATGATGAATGCAAATTCTAGCACATTGGAGATGCATTTGCATTTGTTATTATGACTGGAAGAAATACGCATTGTTGGAATTACTTGCTTTCTAGTTCAATACTCTAAATTTATACCATTATTGTTAAAATTAGCGATCAACTTTTCTTGTAGCTGCTGCTATTTTCCAAGCATTGCCTCGTTCTTCAACTTTGACCCTTTTTATTCTGTCTTGGCTAAGGATGTCTTAATTGTATTTTGTTACTATCTTAGGCCACACTATAATGTTGTTATGGAACAAGTTGAGGTGGGTGGCAGTGTTCTAGACATTCGGACATCTTTTTTTGACTTAGGAAAGAGAGATATGATAATTGACAGTGGTACAACCTTGGCATATCTTCCGGATTCAATCTATTCACCTCTCATGAAAAAGGTGCATTAGAGATATTGTAAATATTGTTCACTTCAATTTTTGGATTATATTGCAAAGAGCATATTACTAGATGCAAATTTTCTTTATCACCCTCGATAATTCTTTGATGTGGTTATGTTGACTCAGTTGATGGAAAAACAAAGTGATCTGGAGATGCATAAACTTGAAGGGTTCAAATGCTTTGACTACGATGAGAAGTAAGATTTTGTTCTGGTCTTTCATGTACATTTCTTCGATTGTTCTTTTACATTGTTGTTGAAGGCGCTAGGTGCTAGTTTGCGCCTAGCGCCTAGAGCTCCTAGGCGGGCGAGTAATAATAATAAGAAAACACAGCAGTGTACACATTGCACACACAAAAAAAAAACTCTGCCAAGCTGGGCGCCGAGTTGGCTGACTTGGGAGCTGAGTTTGGCCGACTCAGGCACTGAGTTGGCTGACTTGGGTTCCTAGGCTGCCTAGTCGGCTAGCCGACTAATGTCCGCCAAAGGGTAAAATCCCCTTGGTCTAGGGGCGCCTAGGTGGCCGCCTAGGCCGATTTTTACAACAATGTTCTTTTAAAAATGCAATGGACAAGTGCAATTATACTATATATGCTATAATGGCCAAGCACCTTGTACTCAGATGGCATGTAGTGACTCTCTCATATGGGGAGATCATGAGATCGAGCCTCAGTGGAGGCGTTGTTGACTCTTTGTGCTTCAATAGGTTGAGAAAGTATAGATGAACAAATAATACAATGTAATAGAGTCAGTAGCATTCAATATATATATATATATATATATATATATATATATATATGCTATAGTGTATTGTGATCTGTATTTTATTTTTCATCACTTATGGATGGAATTTTATTTTTATTTTTATTTTTAACTTATTTTACAGTATGTAATTGATGTAATTTAGGTAATTTCTGCTAGATCTGATTACCTTCTAACATCCCTTTTTTCTGGTGGCGCTGCAGTGTTGATGATGGATTCCCTGTCGTAACCTTTACTTTCGCAGATTCACTTAGATTGACAGTATACCCCCATGATTACCTTTTCCAAGTTCGTGTAAGTAATCTGTACATCGATTGCAATTCTGTATTCTTTCTGTTTCATAAGGGCACTCATGTAGGGTAAGCACCCTTCCCCCGAAATTGATTCTACCACAACTGGTTATAGACGTTATGAATGCTGTCATCTCCCTGATCTGTATGCCTTTTATCGTATGGAAACACTCCTGTAGATATTAGTTACCCGCAAAGTTAAACCTTATGTCTTGTCAAAGTACACAAGGAAGCCTCATTCTCGGCAAATTATACAATGGAACAGGGTTCACCTTGCATTTTGGACTCTGGCCAAAATGATTTTTAGATTGTGTCTGCAGTTAACATATTATGTGCCTGTAAATAATATGTTAATTACAGACACATAATATGTTAACTGCAGGCATATAATATGCAGTTAACATATTTTGTGCATGTAGTTAACGTGTCTGTTGTTAACATATTATGTGTCTTCAATTTTTGCCACATTACAGTCAGTCTTATTTAGTTCTTGCCACTTTTAGTCCACCGTTAAAATTTTCGTCAAATAACCGTCGAAAATAGGGATATTTTGGTCTTTTCATGCTTCGATCATCTCCTTTACCTTTTGCAGTGGTCTTCCTTACACATTTTCATCCAATGAAGAGGTTCGGCGAAAGCCATGGCTTTGTAATGTGGTTCACATGGCTTCCGTCGGACTTCTTCATTGGATGAAAATGTGTAAGGAAAACCACTGCAATGGGTCAAGGAGATGACCAAAACATGAAAAGACTAAAAATACCCTTGTTTTGGACGACCATTTGACGAAAATTTTAACGGTGGACTAAAAGTGGCAAGGACTAAATAAGACTGGCCGTAATGTGGCAAAAATTAATGAAGTGGACTAAAATTGGCAATGCCTCAATAACAGTGGGACTAAAAATGGAAATGACTCGGCACATAATATGTTAATTGTAAATACATAATTTTTGGACTAGGGTTCACAATGCAAGGTGGGCTCTGGTCCATGGTATAACAATTGCTCATTATGTGGATCCGATGCATTGATATTTTGCTACTTTCTCTGTAGTTGGATGACATCATTAGTTTCGTTCCCCGTCCTCATTAAGTATTGTCTAAATTTTGCTTTAATATTTGCAGGATAATGAATATTGCATCGGTTGGCAGAACAGTGGAATGCAGACGAAAGATGGGAAGGAAATGACCCTGTTGGGAGGTATGATTTTTTTCTTTTTTTCCATGAAGTGGGTAGGCATAGCATGACGGGAAATTTTACGCATTTGTCTTCGTCGATTGCAGATCTTGTTCTATCTGGCAAACTGATTGTGTATGATCTTGAAAAGCAGTCTATCAGCATGACTGAATATAACTGTGAGAATCGATCTTTGTGAGAATCGATCTTTGTTTTAACACGCCCATTTTTTTCTGTCGCTTCTGTTCTTTCTCATCGAGATTTTTGTGTGTCACTGCCAGGCTCTTCAAGCATCAAAGTGAAGGATGAAGCCTCGGGGAACGCATATGCCGTGGGAGCCCATGATATTTCAGTTAGTAATTTCAGTTGGAGGAACACTAGAAATGTGTATACAATGGGCCTGTTAATATACTTCTTGTGCAGTTTGATGAACTGATGAGATGTCACAGACCACACTAACAAGAAGTCCTATGATGTCATGTTGGAAATAAAATAAAATTATATTATATATTGAGGTGCAGTAAGAGTTTTTTTCTCCCTTCCCTCTTGTGCTTATTTTTCAAGGGATATCAAAAAAGTTTTTTGTTTGTGTTATGTTTACTGGCTGCTTCAAAGGTATAAAAGAGTTGGTTAGAATCATTTGACTACTTGTGCGAAGAAAGTGTTCGAGGATTCAAAGGTATAAAAGAGTTTTTAGAATCATACCTAGGAGACAATTGGATGATAAGTTGCAATGAGTGTTTTTGGAGAAAAACATGGAGTTTATGCATATAGGGTAAGGGTCTTTACTCTTTACCCTATGATTTATGGCAACGGAATTTGGGCAATGTGGTAGCTTTTGGATGGTTACCTGTTAGAAAAAATATGTAATTACATTTTGATGAAGCAAAGTGTAAATTAAGACTTAGTCTTAGACCGTACTTCTTAATTTGTTGTAAATTTTGTTCGTAAATGTTTTGATTTTGTTCTGACAAAATCATCTAAGTACCATACGACAAAGGAATTCTACATAACAGGACTTTGTTGACGTCATGGTGAGTCACGTAAGGAGAAAAAAAAGTTTTTTTCGAACCACTATAAATCTCTCTATTTAATTTTTTTTTGTTTTTTTTTTAATAAAAAAATCTTGCTAATCATTCATACTTCACACACTACAATTAAGCATTAAAAACAAACCAAGCTAAAACAAAAAAAAAAAAAAAACAAAATACGACAAGTTAAAGACATTTGTGAAAATACTATTGACGCCAAGAACGAGATTATGAAGACTTTAGACAAAGTAATCTTTGGCAAAGTCAATGGACACACGACAATGGCTAAGCAACTTTAGGGCAAGTTGATAGAGCTCTCAATAGGAAATGAACAAATAAAGGAGAACAAGTTAAATATTGTTGTCAAGAAATTTGATTCCTTTGAGATGCTTCTGGATGAATCCATTAACCAAATGAACCCGTTTTACTAATATAATGGGCGAGTTCTCTATTTTGTAGAAGTATTATACTCAACTAGAAATCAACTCCAAGATATTGCGAGCACTGCTAAAGGAGTGGTTATCCAAGGTAACAAAGAATTTTGTTTTATCTTCTCTAGGATAGCGTCTATGACATGATCTTGAAAGAGCAATTTAAGCACAAAGATAGAGAAATTGGCGAAAGCTAAGCAATAATTGGAATCAAGAAAATAGGCAAACTTAAAACAAAAAAATATTCAAAATAACAAAAAAAATATTCTAATGACATGCCTAATGATTAAGGGGAGACAAACAAAATTTGGATTCCAAGATCACTAATCACCGATTCAGGGTATTACACACCACTGTCGTAATCAATGCGAGTCAGAATTGAAAGGCAAGAATATCCCCACTATCGTGATGTATCAATTCCCTCCATAAAGTCCAAGCAATCTAAATCCCTAAATTTACTACTTTCGTAAAGGAACAAAAAGGGAAGGGGTTGCGATTGGATTCCCTACAAAATTAGTGCTAAGAATGTTGTGCACCACACCTTAACACAAGAGTACACAAAATATCCCACAACATTGGAATTGTAGATTGGGTTTTACCTCTTTTATACAATAGATATCAAATAGACATTAGAATCTCATATCAACCTCAACGCAAATCCTAAATATATAGGACTACTCACTCATGATTTCAATAAATAAAGCAAAAATATTAAAGTAAGGCATTATATTTGAAGCAATAAAGAGTAAAGCAATAAACAACTTATCTTTAAGATAGAAGGAATCTAAAACTCCTTTTGAGATTGAATCTTGAAAACAGAGCAATCTACCATTTTGGACGAAAGAAAAAGTGTATTCTTAGTCTAGGGTTCGAAACCTCACTCTACACTCTACTCCCTATGCTATTGTTCACCCTCCTCTTGGACTCTCTATTTCAGATATGAAAATAATAGGTTTAATCGCGCATTAAGGGCCAACGCACGGACATCGACACGCGCGTAACGAAACCCATTTGTGGAGACAATCACGTCATAGACATGAAGATGCCCGTGACCGGTGCAAGCCCTTCTCTATTTTGTGCACTTTCTTCCCAGGTTACTTCTGAATAACCTTCTACTTCCTTCCCATGCACTTTTCAGCTCCTAAATTGATCAACTTTGCTCCAAAATGCTTCATCTT
Organism: Ipomoea trifida; assembly: GCA_003576665.1. Taxonomy (NCBI): domain Eukaryota; kingdom Viridiplantae; phylum Streptophyta; class Magnoliopsida; order Solanales; family Convolvulaceae; genus Ipomoea; species Ipomoea trifida. The sequence continues at coordinate 19,116,391 of CP025654.1, forward strand.
CCCTTTATTGCGTAATTGGGTGAAACTACACACAAAGACACATTAGTTAGTCCAAATTCTCAATTAAACACACCATAATATGCACCAAATATACAAAAACATGGGATAGAATATAATAAAAAAATAAGAGTAATCATGAGACACTGTAATCGAAAAGTTGATTAAATTTAAAGAGATGAGCACGATGTAGAGGGCACGTTGATTGTCGACACATGTAAAGAGAAAAAAAAAAACTTACTGAAAAGAGATGGGCGTGATGGAAAGGGCTGTTAATATAAGAGCAATTAACATTGAATTTATTTCTTCAAGGACCAACTAGTTGCTCCTAAAGAAATGAGAGACTAATGTCGGAGGAAAACAGGTCGGCATCCAGGTCATATACATTCGCTTAGCTTGATGGGGAGATTGCCGAGTTAAATAGCTCAACCCTAGGGACTAATAGCTTGAAAGAAGATTAAAGTACTGGAATGTTGTCAAAGACTTTGTGGTTTGGTAGCACCCGGTGTTTCGGTTTGCACTCCCACATTAGATGATGGGAGTGAGTTCGAGTCTCAATGGAGGTAACTGGTGACTCTTTGTGAGCTTACTGAGCTTGAGGGGACTAGAACTCAATGCGTGTACTGATTACATGTTGGGATCACTAGTATAATTTGCACCAACAAAGGCTATGTATTTTCCAAAAACCTCTTTTCCAGAAGCTTTTAAAGGGGCAATCCATCTTCCATCTAGAGCAGTTTGATGAACACACAAGAAATTATTAGGAGAGTGACAAGATGGAGAGTTGGGGATGGCATTTCCATTAACATTTGGGGCAATGCTTGGCTTCCAAATCACAGCAATCTCATGAGTCATGGCTGTGCCATAACCTCATCTCCAAAATGCTAAAGTATTCTCTTTGATGAAGACACAAGAGTCAAGCTGGGATGAAAAGATACTTTGTGATATATTTGAACAGAGTGATGTTGAATTGATTTTGAACATTCCCCTGTCAAAGTTTAAGATAGAAGATAAATTGATTTGGGCTTATGAAGAAATGGGCCAGTTCACTGCTAGAAACTACTATAAAAATCTGGTAGGGGATCTCTCAAACATAACGGTCACAGCCTGGTCATCTATGTGGCAATCATTACAATTGTGTGGACCATGTGCGGATCATACTATTAAATAATGTACATTCAGTATATAAATAATATACTTTTAATATATTAAAAATGTACATTGTTGATATAGTAAAATACTGACACGAAGCTTTAATCGGAAAATACGATCTATTATTGCCTCAAGGATCCAAACCCGGTTACAAGTCAAGTACGGGCTCAAAGGGCTCGGCAGGTCGGCAGTGGGCTTCCCTACTATCCGAGCTCACTTCAAGTCTTCGTTAAGAATTGGCCAAAAGATCCTCTCCCTCCTCATAAATGCGCTATTTATAAGGGAGGAAGGCGTGGTTGCCGAGCCTCCGACATGGCGGGAACGTGGCGCGCATGCGCCCGCCTCATCTCGCGCCCAAGCGGGAAGGAGTACGTGGCAGCCGTTGGCACGCCACGTTGTGGATGGGTCGAGGGTACTTTTTGGCCTGTGACGCCCGACCTCACCACGATCCTCCCGACCTAACGTCCACCGACCGGGTCTGGAATGTATCCGACCGGTCCTAGAGTATATTTACTATCAATTGTATTCAGGAAAAGTACATTATTTGAATACTAAAAGTACATTATTTTGTATAATGTACATTCAGTACACAAATAATGTACTTTTAGTATATTAAAAATGTACTTTTTGAAATGGTCTACATAGCACTCTTTGGACCATAATTTGCCTCTATGTGGAACCATAGAATAGAATCCATCCCATGGTTAAAAATTTCTTTCAGCAATCTTGAAAAGGTGAAAGACAAAGCACTACCCCCACAGGGATCACAGGAAAGTGTGTTGTGCACCAACCAAAAGTTAACTAAAGTTAAAACAATACCCCCCAACCACCTCGGACAACAAAGATTTCCAGAAGCCTCATTGTCACAAATCCTAAATATGGTCCATCCATTTGGTCTCAGTTTCACATAATATCTTTAGAAGCCAGCTCTTAGAAATGAAAGCAAGATAAACTCCATAACCACAAATGAAATGAATATATTGTGAAGTTCTTGAGGGATAGGGAAAGGGGAGAACACGAAATCACTTCGAAACAACAGTAGCCTAGCCTAGCCTAGCCACAAAATATTATCGGCACACTAACAACATTGTTGACCGAATAACACAACTTCAATGGGCAAAATTAGAGACATTAATAAAGATGGGCAGTTGGATATAGCGAAACTCGGATTCTACCCACACTAGCTTGAGGGAGAAAAACAATGATTCCCAGACACACTAATATAGCCCGGTCCACCTCTCCAGTGCAGAATGAACATCAATGGTTTTACAAATCATTTCCCCCGTTGTAGAGTAGAGATAAGATGAACAATAAAGGAAAGTGAAATTGGTTTTAGGAATATAATGATCAGACCTCAAGGTAGGAGCGAGTCTTTTTTTATTGCTTCTTCGTCTTTGTCCCTCCAATAGCTCTCTTATCCTCCTTTTCCGGCACAAACCTTGGCAACCTCACCAGGGTGTTCACCCGAGTCACCCCTTCAAGAGCAGACCATTCTTTCCCGACTTCCTCATTCAAGTCCTCTTGCTCTAACACTTCCTCTCGACTCTCGTCCGATAGTTCCTCCTCTTCATGTCGGTCAGCCTCCTGTTCCGTTGCAACAGCCCTGTCCTTGTATTTGGCACTGGTGGCCGAAGACATATAATTTGACTTTGAATTGAGAAAGAGGCAGACAACCGCACAATCATCAACTTTGGAATTCGGGTATTTGGTCTTCCAGCCTCGAACAGCGGTTTCAACCAACACCTTAGCTGCAGATGAACGCGTTGATGAAGCCACTACCTTTACTACCTCTTGATTAGAGAGAACATCCCAAATCTGCAAAATTTATTGATTCATGATGGGTGGACATGAAGAAAATGCAAAATAATAAGAATAAAAGTAACAATTTAGACCCGAAGTGATAAAATAAAGGGAAAGTTGCACTTTTCGTCCCTAAGTTAAAGGGTAATTGTAGGATTTGTCCTTGTTGGTCGTGCTCACTTCTGTCCCCTAAGTTATAACTGACGTTGTAAATTTCGTCCTTTTTATAACAGGTCGTGGTCACTTCTCATCCCTAAGCTATAACCAACGTTGCAAATTTCGTTCCTAATGTTTTGTTAGAAAAAGGACAAAATTTGCAAGGTTAGTTATAGGCTTAGGGACGAGAAGTGAGCACAACCAACAAATAGGGACAAATCTTACAATTACCCTATTAACTTAAGGACGAAAAGTACAATTTTCCCTAGAATAAAATCTTCAAGAAAGGAGGTGCTACAAGAACAAAACCAAGTTATATACCCCATCCGTTGCCAAGACAATAAATTCATCTTTGTCCGATAAAGATCTATACGAAATTTCTGGCTCAGAGATGAGACCAAAATCCTTGAGACAAAAATCTCCTAAAGCACGTGCCATGGCAAGGCCAGGAGAGTCGGTATTTGGAAGCCACACTCTTGCTACTTCAGGTTCATCACGGAGAGCAAATACACGCCCCTTACATTTGCGAATCCTCTCTGCTTCCTCTGTCAAATAAGGTTTATAATTTTATGTTGTTAGTTGTTACACAAACCCAAGTGCTACTTTAATTGGCAATTACACAGCAATATTCAGGCGATATCAATGTCGAGAAAGGGTCAGAAAAAAACACAACACTTAATCAAATAAAAATATATAAATGAATAAACAAAAAACAGAATTGCTTGAAATACTTATAAAGTACATTTTAAAAATAGGATTGCACGGCTTGCTAAACATACAGAGCACAATTCTTTTTTGGCAAGTAATATACTGAGCCTGTAAATAAATAAATAATACAGATTTGGTTGAAATACTTATAGCAAAAACAGAAATTTCAGGAAGATTGACAAGCTAAATATGCAGGGCACAATTTTTATTTTGTTGGTATAAGACCTATACAGAGCATACATACCCCATATTACAAATCAATAATTAAAAATAAATAAAAAAGAAGAGATTGAGATTTAAAATTTTTTGAATTATTTGCATCAACCGGAAAGTAATATGCAACAAAAGCAGGATAGGGGATAGGTCGATCTAAATTACTAGTCAAGCTTTCAAAGTTCCTAGATTACAAAATTAGAAAAATATTATTTTTTTTAAAATGTAGAGCTCAATATTGCTCAAGGATAGTGGCATGCCCAAGAAATGGTGCAATTAAAACTTAGGAGATCAGTTCAAAACAAAGACAGCAAGAAACAGAAGCAAATTCACCTGGAAGATTAGGCTTAAGATCCACAGTCAACTGTACAGCAGTAATATAATTGTTTATATTTCTTGTACCCAGTACAGCTCTAGAGTCTCCAACATTCCCAATTACAAGAACCCGACCCTGAAAAGTTAACATTTGTAATGGTGTCATACTACATAATAAGATAGAACGCAACTTTTGACCAAAGCTGCCACAGTTTGTATAATTACCTGTTTCACAAGAGTTACTGCAGTAGTCCCACTACAGAAGCAATCTATATTTGTAACGGATCTCAGTTCCCTATCCACGACCCTAAAAGCGTTTAAGAATGCTTCCTTTATTGACGGAAAGCCATCGCGGTGCTTTTGAACTTCTTCAACGTAAGTAGAGGCCCTTGGCTCCTCATCTGCAGTTATTACCGAAACGTCCAGAGAATTTAAGCTATCCACAGAATTCAGGTTAATCTCTCTAAGGACGTCCTGGCTTTCAGTATTAACTTCCCAGTGTGCGCTTAATTTCAAGGGTAGAGAGTCTCTCACTCGCTTTGCAACCATGTGACCATGAGGACCATGGCCATCAAAAACACCACAAAAGATAGTGTCTGATCTTGACCCAAAATTCTGAAAATTTTAATAATACAAGGATCATTTAACCATTCCTTCTCACAGGAAAAGAAATCATCTTAAAAGAACACGCAAAAGCCAGAAAATGGGAAAATTATATACAGAATAAAAAGCGGAAGGCCCTAGGCACTGGAGAATAGAGCAAGGAGGAAACTTGCATAATAGCTAAGACTTTCAATGGAGAATAGAGTGAGTAGTTGTATGCTTAGTCATGTCAGCAAAGCACCAATGTCTATTATCTAAAGAATACTACTTCAGTGAATCCTTGTAGTTCTTTCAGTTGCAGTGCTCTACCTATGATACTTTGATGCTTATGAAACATAGTCTATTTGGGGTGACGAGGGAAACCTGCAGCCACTACCCAAGGGTGTGCACTGGGTATACCCTGCATTGTGACCCTAGCTGGCAAAGGAATACAAGGAGGTAAACCAGCTTATGTTGCCCATAGCTGACCGGCTCAAACTAAGGAGTCTGGGATTCAAACTCGTGACCTTGTAGTTACAAGTTTGTATCCTTAGCCAACTTGGCTGGGATTCGAACATAGTCTATTTAATTAGACTAAAAGATGATTAGTGATGCAACAGTATAATTATGTGCCTAAGGGAGATGCAAATACGAGTACACACCTCCCAAACAATCATCGCGTCTTGATTTGTTCCTTTCTTCCCCTGCTGACTAAAGAGGGTAGCCACCTCACTGGAGCCATTCAAGAACCTACGCCCTGGAATCCGGTGCAAATGCTCCTCCCTCCGGCTATCAAAAGAAGAATTCCGAGACACTGCCTTCCTCTTGAAGCTCTTCTTCTTCTGAATCCCAATAGCAGACATGGGAGAGCATGGATGCGGGCTCCTGCTTTCAGAAGACAAGCAGGACCCCATCCGGAGGGCCCTCAAAATATTCGATAAACACTCCAGAACAGCTAAACAATCACACCCCCTATTTTCCGTATTTGGCTCCGTCACAACCCTCTTGATTATACCCTTGAGCTCTTCAGACCACTTTCCCCAATCCACCACTCAATCAAATCAAATCACCCTTGCATCCACTGCCAAAATCCAATAAACTTCAACTAGGAAGCAGCACACTAATCCAATCCCCCAAATTTGTTTCAGCCTCAAAAGGCAACTAACTTTTAATATCAGACCTACAAAAGTACAATATGAATAATATAATATATATATATATAACAAGAATATAAAAACCCACTCACTTCCTCTTTCCCCTCTTTTTGTTCTTCCTAAACTATAACAAAATTAAAGAAAACAAAATCAAGATCAGATCTATCAAACCAGTGATCTCTTTAAGTTTCTCAATCCAAGCAGAAACTTTTCTACCCCTAATGTAAATCATATATGAAATACTCAAAATCTTAAACTACCCACTCCCATATCAGCTGAAAATAAGCAGAATTACCCAGAAATCCAATCATGAGAGAGTACCTTTTTTTCTCAGATCAAATCCAAATTAATACCAAAAAAACAAGTGTGGCATGCAGTTCCACAAGAATTGGTCAACAAGAAGAGGTGATCAGATACATACACGCCTTTTTCCTGCAAAAACAGAGATGGTGGAAAGATGAACGAACAAAACGGGCAGAGAGAAACGAGGGGAGGATTCAGATTCGCAAAAGAATCGCCGATAGAGGACTTACAAGTTTGGAAAAAGAGATCATATGAAGTTGGGCAATAAATGTAGCACTACATCCATGAATGTGTATAAGATATACGTATGTATATGTATATATCTTGTGCGTATGTTAATGGTGAAAGGGTAGAAATCCGGGAAGGCTGTTTTAAGTTTTTGCGTTTGTGGCTGTGCAAAGCTTACACGGCCCGACCGTTTCCTTTTCAAGATCCGACATGTGGGCAAGCCATGCCTCTGTGTTTTGTGTTAAATTTAGTAACATAGGGAGTTTCAACTATAACGATGTAATAATTGCTTTTTTAGGAAAAAGATAAGTGTATTTTTTGATCATAAGTTATAGGATAATTGTTGAACTTATCCGTAAGTGTTGGTTCGGCTCTTTTTTCGTCTCTAAATTATTATTGGTGTTGTATTTTTTGTTCATTTACTAACGAGCAAATACCAATTTTGGTCCCACGACTATTAGCAAAATGACAATTTTGGTCCACATGTTTCATTTCTACCAATTTTGGTCACACGACTATTGTTTAGTACCAATTTTGGTTCCACGACTACTGTTTTAGTGCCAAAATTCATCGCGCCAGTTACCCATCCGTTTAAAACGTGCCGAAATCTAAAAATTTTGAAGGTATTTTCGTCCTTTTCAACTCAATATCCCAATTTGAACATGAATAAAGAGATTTAAGCCTTAAGATCGATCACAATTCACAATTCTCCTTCTCAAATTAAGGTAAAATGAGGAGAAAAACTGCGAATTTCGATCGATTTTAGGACTTAAATCCATTTATTCATACTCAAGAAGTCAACTTAGGGACGAAAAGTGAGCACAAAAAGTTAATAAAGTAACGAAAAATGCAACACCAATAATAACTTAGGGGCGAAAAGTTAAAAAGTAAGCAAGATCAACACTTAGAGACGGATTTTACAATTATCCTATAACTTAGGAATGAAAAATGTAATTTTTCTTTTTTATTTTATTTTTAAGTGAGATTATGGTCAAAATTAAATGTTTTTAAATACTCGTTATTATTTTTAAGGTAGTATTTGTTCTATACATTTTTAGTCCAAATAATCAATGTCCCCACCATCAAATTCGATCTTATGACCATCCATTTAGAATAATAACAGATGTGTCATCACACTATATAGTAGTTGACTATAATTATATTTTTTTTGCTTTGCAGATTTTTTTTTTTAAAAAAAAAGTATTATTAATTTTTTTGGTATATAAATACAACACCAATGTTGCGTAGCATTGCCGAAAATTCCATAACAACTCATCCCGAGTTGTTTGCTTTAATTTCTTTTGTTTTTATTTCTCAAATTTTATGTGTCATTGATTTTCCTTTCTCTTGTGAAAGAATGGTAAGATTAAAGTGGCTACAATAGTTATAGTGAAATAAAAATAATTAGACCCTATGGTTGTATTTCTCCAACTAGATTCTTACTCTAGTTGAATTTCAATGATTAGAGTCATGAGTTGGTTTAAGTAGCGTTTCAAAATAAGCTAGTAGCTTCTTAACTTTTTTTCTATCTTTAACCATATTATTTTAAACAAATGAGATCCTTTACCCTTCTCAATTAAAACCTTTTTGGCTAAATCTTTTTGGCTTTTTCTCTTCAATATGTTTGGTTGTAATTTCAATTTGACATTTGCGTTTGAACATTGATTTTTGTATGAACTAACCTTATGAATTATAAACATTTTGTTTTACATTATATGTTTTCAAATATATGTTCTTACTGTATAGTTTATTAAAATATATTGATTTCACTATTTTATATTTTAATATATAAACAAACCTATTTAAATTTAAAACTATTTAAATTGTATGAAGATGTCATTTTTAGTCTTTTTTAAATTTATCACTTTATCAAAAAAAGTTAATTTTACCAAATACTTTTAAGCATAACAGCTCTTTAGATTTCAGTTTCGAGCTTATTGCTTTTTAGTTTTCAGCTACTTTTCAGCTTTCAGCTACCTTTTCAGCTAGGTTTGCAAAACATAGCCTAAGGACGGGTTCGGGTTCATGCATGGTCATCTTGAGCCGGTTTTGGTTTGAATATGGGAGGTTCTATTCGTTTGTTTTTTTTACTCAAAATCGTCGGATATATGGCCGAATTAATCTGGCGGATATCCGTTTTATCCACCGGATAGTTTAGTTTTGTATTAAAAAATTAGGAATAAAGGTCAAATAGGACACCGAACTACACACAAAAATGCAATTAGGTCATTGAACTAGAAAAAAATACAATTGGATCCCTGAACAATGCAAAATAATGCAATTGAACCAAAAGTGACCTGTTTACCTGTTGTTTTACTGACTTGGAGGTTATCATATTAAAAAATAATTATTTTTTTTATTTAAATAATTTTTTTTTTAAAGAAAAACACTTTTTGATTTGCTGCCGCCCGGGGACGGGTTCTTCTTCTCTGGCAAGGGACAAAGAGCTCTTCGTCTCCGTGCCGGAGACGAAGGGATATCTTCATCTCCATACCGCAGATGAAGGGTCCTCTTCGTCTCCGGCCTGGAGTCTCCTTCGTCTCCAGGCCGGAGACAAAGATGCCCTTTCTTCTCCGGCATGGAGATGAGGAGATCCCTTCATCTCCATGTCGGAGACGAAGGACCTCTTCGTCTCCAGGCTACCAGAGACGAAGATTGGTTCTTCGTCTCCGGCAGCCTGGAGAAGGAGGTTTGTTTTTTTTAAAAAAAAAATTATTTAGTTATTTAAAATCATTAAAATAAAAAAAAATATTTTTTAATATTTGGTTCAAGTCAATATTTAATAAAGTTAATATTTAAAAAAATTATTTTTTAATATTTGGTTCTTTGTCTCATATAAAGTTAATATTTAATAACTTCCACATCAACAAACTAACAAGTAAACAAGTCAGTAAGTCACATTTGGTTCAATTGCATTATTTTGCGTTGTTCAGGGATCTAATTGCATTTTTTTTAGTTCAATGGTCTAATTGCATTTTGGTGTGTAGTTCAATGGCCTATTTAACCCTTATTCCAAAAAATTATAACTTGAAAATTAATAAATTTATTTAATTAAAATAACTGATTTAATATATTTTTACAAGAAAAAGTGGAAGCTAAGACAAAATAGATAAGGTGATGGCTAATCAAGGAAGAGATATTATATTTTATACTGAAATTATTCCAGAAAAAGTGGTAAAGTGGCATTACATGTCTAGGAAAATCTTTATATGAGACATGATATTTAAGTAGTCCGTTTGTGACTCACCTCTCTCTTCTAAGAGTTCTTTTCCTGTTGTATTGTTCACAACACCATTATTGTTCTATCCGCACAATACTGTTAAAATAGTTCATACGATATTTGCTTATTTTACGGGTTGTGTTAGCCTGCCAACTTACTGTGGCATCGCTACTCGCGCACCGGTTACTCAACCATTAGCACATGAAGAAGAAAGGGCTAGAGTGACTGTGACAAAAGCAATGGGTCGTCTGGTTGAGGCGTTAGAGCATAATTCTATAGCATAGGTAGTCCCCGACCGTGCGAACCTTGTTGCTCTAGCACGAGAACGATCAACCGACTGTGATTGACCTCGACATAGTGTTTGAAAAACCGGTTCGCTACGTCAAAGAAAAGTTAACGACCGACTAGACCCATCACTGTCTCTAGCCAACCGACTAGAACCGCACAGTTGTCCGTCGGTTTTTGAACGCTTAGGCTATGAGAACACCGCTACCAGTGTCCCTTGATCAACCCGATATAGTCCTCGTCATTGTCACGAGGAAGCTATACGACGATCGAAAGGGAAAGAAAGGATGGAAGAACGGCAAGCGGAGAGGACCCTCAGTCGATTGAGGAAAGTAGCAGTGAGACCCTGGAGACTACGGGGTAGTGTGTCGCGACTCACAAGGCAAACACAACCGTAAAATAAGCAAATATCGTATAATATATTTGAACAGTATCGTACACATAGAAGAATAATGGTTTTATGAACAATACACTAGGAAAAGAACTCTTAGAAGAGAGAGGTGAGTCATAGACGGACTACTTAAATACCAGGTTTCATCTAAAGATTTTTCTAGACATGTAAGGTCACTTTACCACAATTGTTTCTTTCTTACACGATATGAACAAAATAGCAATCGATAATATGAGAGAATAATAGAAACTAATTGTAAGAGATAAAGATTCACTACTAAAAATTCTGTCATTTCCGATGAACATAAACGACAACCAAAGTTTTTGTCGTTAATATTAGGGGCGTAGCCGGCGGCATGATAAACCCGGTAAATCTATCAACCCACTATACTGTATGTCAGAAATTTTCGTCGGAAGAAAATTCACGCGGCAATTCAATTGTTTTTTAAAAATTTATTTTACATATTAGTTTAAAAATATGCCCTACCTTACACCCTTCCCACTTTCTCACTTTCCCACCTGCTTCTCACTTCTTCACGGGTCTTCCTCGACAATCGCATATACACCGTCGCCAATCACTCCGTCACCGGACGCCATCGTCAAGTATTCTGTTGCCAATATATCCATGTACTATTCTTATTTTATTTGCCATTGATAATTATTTTTGCCATCGTCAAGTATTTTGTCGCCAATTTGGTTCGAAAATTTCTGTGTTTGTTTCTTTATGCTTCATGAGTATTTTTATTGTCTATGAATTTGTTGGAAGAGCTTTCTAGTTGCACATATTGATTTCAGAGCTACGTTTAATTTCTTGGAAGGAAATTATATTTTGTGTTTTCAAATTTTCCCTAAAATCTAATCACATTTAGGGTTTGTATCTTTTTTTATCTTGAATAAAATGTGGCCTTTGTTTTATTCTTGAACTAAGAAGGATAAAGCTAGTTAAAAGAGAATGAAGGTTAAAATAACTAAAGATAAAATGTGGCTGTATTTTTTTTTTTGTTTGAACTAAGAAGGATGACAGATTAACAGGGGATAAGAGAAAGATAAGTCTAGTTAAAGAGGGTGAAGGCTAAAATATTAACTGAAGTATAAAATTTGACCTTATATTTTTCTTGAACGATGAAAGATAAGTTAAGAGAATAAAGGCTAAAATAATGAAGGTTAATAGTAGTATGTGCTAGGGAAAATGGGGCTTCAGGCTTAGTCTTTTAGAAATTAAGAAACTATCAAATGGCTATACTGCATACAAGCTGTGACATATATGCATAAGTGCATAACACATTTATTTGTATAAGTATAATGGAGAAAAATAAAGACATTATATTCTTTGGCAATATGACCATTGTAAAGTTGCACAGTATATATTTTTAATTGTGAACTTGTTTAAGCATTCACCTGAATTGCAAAAATCAATCTTTTTCCATTGCTTTATCTCACTACATTACTTTGTCACCTTCCTAATGAAGGTGAAAGGGTTGGAGACAGGGTAGTAGGGTGGTATTAGCAGAAGAAAAAGGGAGATATTTTATAAGCTTGGGGTGATTTGCTTGTTGATTGACAGTACATAATTTGAACCAATTTCATGATACAAATGATCAGTACTTACTTCCATTTGTTATTATTGTTGATGACTACGGAAAAAGTGTTGGGGTTATTGTAAATGGTGATGCTATTGACCTGTTGTGACCTTCAATTTCCAAGCAGATCATTTGGTACAATATAATGAGGAGTTGAAGCTTCCAAGACGTTACCTTGTTTCTCTTGCAAAAATTGACAGAGCTTCTGGTAAATATCAAGTGCACAATTACATTTGTACTTTTTGCCAACATGTTCGTTATCTGTTTACAATATTAATAGGCAAGTGAGCAAGTCTTGTCTCTTAGTATATTTTTACTTTGTATTTGTCTCTGATTACTGTTGTAAAGTCATCTTTCACTTAGCAATTTGAACTTTCTAATGAGAGATATCTAACTGGTTTGCTTATGTTTAAATATCTCTGTTATTTCTAATGACATAGCAAGAGCTAGACCATACATGCTTATAAGTTACGTAGTATAAGATAATGCAGACCTCTTTACATTAATATTTCCTCATGTCTTGAAATCATTTTAATTTTAAGAATATTTGGACATGCATAAATTGTGGACTTTCTTGAGTTTGGTAGTTTTGAGAACTTATTTACCAGATTGTTTTGGTTTATTACTCTGTACTTTTTATTAATGGAATAGTTTTGTGTTTTTACATTATTATTTACTTTATTCTTTTCTTCTTGGATAGTGAAACCGTTAATTTGGACATAAAGCAACCATATAATTGAAGCATGCAAGGCTGCTGATCAAGCTGCCAAGGAGATAATGGCTCCATGATTGTTTGTCTTTTTATTTGGGATTGTCTAAACATTTAGTTTGAAATCATGAATCTTTAATCATTTTAGTTGTTATATACATTGTTAGAGCTTATTATCCAGTGATTTTTTTTTTGTTGAAAACTATTCTCTAGTGATTTTTAGTTGCTTCATGAACTTAGTATGTTTTGTTTTGATAAATACATTTATTTTGACAATACCAATAACTACAGTGAGTAGAAGCATAGCATGCGGTAGGATTTTTATTTTTTTTTGGGTCTCCAATGCTCTTACCGACAGACTAGTGCGTCGGAAATGATTAGGATTACGAAATTGCTGGGTTCTTTCTTGCCGGAGTTTAGCGACAAATAATACGACATAATTTTTGCACGTCGGAAATTTCCGACATTTGTGGTCGGCATTAATTTTTACCGAGGTGACATTTTCAGACTTCCACTTTTTGTCGGTAAATATGTCGGAAAACACAATTGCGACGCAAATCAATGGTTTACCGACGAATTTTTGTACGTCTGAAATTCGCGAAATTTTAGTAGTGATTTTACGTGGAAAATTCCAATAGGGTAAAAATCACGTGCAAGGCTAAAGGTGTTTCACTACAAAAAAATTGTTACAACTTTTCCTTTTATGTAGCAAAGAGGAAATAAGGGAGAATTTCTCTCTTGCCAAGGAGGGAAAGAACAACTACTAAAGGAGAGATGTGAGTGATTTTTGGGATGATGAGAATGATACATGGGTAGGGTATTTATAAGTGAAGTTTAGGTTCAATCTTGTAAATAACATGAAATTTGGGGTGTCAAATGTAATTTCTCCAAAATAATTTCAGTATAAAATATAATATCTCTTCCTTGATCTGCCATCACCTTATCTAATTTGTCTTCCACTTGCCACCACTTGCACCACTTCTTCAATAATTTTGCCTTCAACTTGATATATGATATATTATAATACATTATTGCTGAAAATGAGATATCATTGACTTCTACGCCATTTTTGACAGTCATTACATTTGTATAATATTTCTTCCTTGATCAGCCATCACCTTTATCTAATGTACCTTGGATTCAATGAGTTAGGCAATGAAGTGGGTGTTATTCTTTGCACAACAGTCAACAAGAATACGATGCACCATATTAAAGAAAGGACCCAAATTCCTTTTCTTTTTCTTTTTTTTTTTTTAAAAAAATTTGCTCCCCCAATTTCCTATTTTCATATGCATATTTAGCAACCTTAACTTTCTTAATCATGAAATCCACATGCCATAAACTAAATGAGAACATGGTTTGCTTGTATCACAAACTCTAATCATCTCATAAATTGAGCTAGTGAAGTCGAGAATGCAATTAACAAATATATATTTTTTGAAACAAAAATGTAATTTGTTCGATTTCAGCGCTGCACTATGTTTACTTCCTAGTGGGTCTCCAATTATTTGATTACTGTAAGTCAAGCAAATTGGTTTTAAGTAGGATATGGCAACCAGATAGCTAAAGAACTCTGAGGTTAAGTGTGCTTGACTTACAGTAGTCACAAGATGGGTGACTCACTGGAAAGTAAGTATAGTACAGTGTTGAGATCCATCAATTGGTATCAGAGCTAAGGTTACGGGTTCTAATCGATGGCGAGGCGAAAGCCGAGTCCAGTTCCGGATGTATTGTGGGCGAATAGGTCGGGTCAAGTCCAATCCTAGGAGGGGATGATGAGCGCGTAGGCTAAGGATTGAGTTTGGCGTACTGCGTAGCTGGGCTTGGTGTTCAAAGGGAGTTAGGCATACTGCGTAACTAGGCTTGGTGCTTCAATGGAGTTAGGCATACTGCGTAACTAGGCTTGGTGTTCAAAGATTGAAGCTGGTGCTGGGAGGGATATATATTGTTGGGCATTGGCCAGGTTAGCCGAGTTCAACCCCTGCTCAATTTGATACGTGGCGTTGTGGCTTACCATGGAGGGATATGATCAAATGGTTAATGTCCACCTACTTATCACCAATTAAGTTTAAGTACGATATACCAACCAGATAACCAAAGAATGGGTGACCCGCTAGGAAGTAAGCATAGTGTAGCGCTGAGATCCATCGCAATTATTTTTTTTTTTAAATAAGAATAGTTAGTTGTGCATAATAGTTAGTTGTAGATGCTTTGGAGGATTGAAGGTTGGGTGAATACTTTGTTGCACATTGTACATACTATATTGGAAATCTGATGAACAATTTATCTCTTTATGAGTCTGATCGAGGCGAGTTTATAGGATTCAAGATATAATCTAAAGAAATCGAGAAACGAAGATTATTAAAAAAAATTGATGGATTATGCCTTAGTGTTGTACTAACTAATTTTCTTCATCTCACGTCTCAACTCCCTTTGTTAATCAAGTGAAGTTGTACACATTTTGCTAGAGAGTTAGTTTTGTAGTATATGCGCTTTATGTTGTATATGCACACAACTCTATCATATTTTTTAATATAAAATATAATCTTATTGTTTTGACTAAAAAAAATACACACTAAATATATTAAACTCAATAATATTTTTGGTGAAATTAAAACCTAATTTTAGCTAATGTAATTTAATAGGTTTTGGTCAATTTGGCAAAGCCTTCATTAGTATGAATAGTCAGTTAATAATTTATAGATCATTCATTATAAACGAATGGGCGTTTGGTCTAGTGGTATGATTCTCGCTTTGGGTGTGAGAGGTCCCGAGTTCAATTCTCGGAACGCCCCTTTTATTATTCTGTTTAAATAGTTTAATCTTCGTATTCTTGGATCGTATGTGGGCTGTTAGTTTATCAACTAAAATTCAACTTTCATTGACATAATCAACTAAAATTCAACTTTCATAGACTCAAACCTACTCACTATATGTAGGAGTGTCAAGTGTCACTAGACCACAAGGTCTTGAGTTATATTATATGTAGGAGGTCTTGAGTTATATTATATGTAGGAGTGCAATCAGGTGTCACTAGACCACAAAGTATTGAGTTATATTGTTTATTTTATATCACTAAAAGTACTAAATTAAACTCGCAAAAAGCGTTCTACATATATAAACTAATGTTTAAATAATATTATAGGATTTATAGCAACCAAGCTATTATCTAAACCAAAAAGTTGTATTATTTTTAGTGTCAATTAATATATAATTATCATAAGATATAAATGTTTGATATAAAATTGTCAAAACTTGAATGTTTGAATATAAATTGAGGTTTGAATTTTTTTTTTTCAGAATAAGTCAAAAAAAATGAATAATATTGTACATTTCATTCTTAAGTTATAGACCAAGTATAAATTTAGTCCTCAATTATCATGACTTGCAATTCTGTCTTTCAATTAGTCACAAAAATGACTATTTTGGTCTTTCTAAGGACCAAATTAAATAGTCGCATATAAAATTTACTGTTTAGGTTTCAAATATATTTTTGAACGACAAACTAAATAATATTTGTGACTAATTAGGAGTCAATAAATTTATAAATTATGATGATAATACATGTAATTCCATTTTCTACTCTTAACTTTTACTCTCACATACAAAATATTGATATAGACACTTGTATTGAGACTCACATGAAAAAAGTAATTTATCAGTGATTGTCACATCAGGAAGTAAAATTTAAGGAATAAAGATTTGGGAGTACATTCAATAGAAATCCTTATAATATAGGGACTAAAGCTGCAATTATTACAAGAAAGAAAGAAGCTAGTATAGGCATGGCAGTTACCGCTAATTTGACATTGGAGTCGCCGCCTGGCCTGCAATTTTGGAAGCTCTTATTGCATTAGATGCGTTTAGAGCCATTTCTTGTAGAGTGTGGTAACTACTCTTCTCAAATTTTCCCGGACTGATAGATTGACCAAAAAAAAAAAACACAAAAACTCTTTGATTTCTTTGTAATTCTTCCTATCTAGTTGTACGTTACTCTGATCCACAGACAGACGCAAATAAATGGCTTACGCTGCTGTAACTTCACTTATGGAAACACTTTCTCTACATTTCTTGCAATCACAACCACGCTTCCCTCTTGACGATTTAGAGGCACAGATCAGAGATGGCAATGAACATCTTGGCTTGCTGCAACAAATTCTTGAGGATATGGCGATGAAAGATGTAGATGTGGAGCCCAACGAAGCAGCGTCTTCAAAGGGTATCCCCAGGCTTCATGGAATCTTCAATAATCATCCCAAGAAGAAGAAGTGTTCATCACAAAATGCTTGCTGGGATAGTATACTATTGACTTCTCGGCTCAAAGAGGTAGCTGAACTCAAACAGAAGATGGTCTCTCTCCATCAAAATCTTGGCTTGCTGCAACACATTATTCTTCAGAAATCTGAGATTTTTGCCAGTGATGAGATCAAAGGTTTAGAGGCAGAGATCAGAGATGCATCGTTCAAAGCCGAAGAAAGGATTGAGATGGAGTTGACAACCATTTATCTAGCAAAGGGGATGATGCATATATAGTCTTCATAAAACAGCTTGCCTACTCAGGCTTCATCAAATATTCAATCAAGCAGAAAAAGAGACTGATTACCTCAAGAATGAGTTGATGGTTAGGCTTGCAAAGGCTTCATCACGAAATGAAAGAATCACCTATGATGTTTCACTCCTTGGTCGGATGCTACGAAGAGGACTATTGCTTGTGAAAGGATTAGCACACAAGAACACTATTGTGATGAGTAAAGTTTCCAAAAATGCTTCAAACTTGGACAGTAGAATGGTGGGATGCCACGAGGTGTTCATGACGATATTGGATAAGCTCATCACGCAACAATCAACTAAGGGGAGACGAGTTATTTCTATTGTTGGCATGGGAGGAATAGGCAAGACCACTTTAGCACGCAAACTTTATGAAGATCCATCAGTTACTTCTTATTTCGACAAGCGAGCATGGCTTACTGTATCCCAAGAGTATAGCTTGGAACGAATGCTCCGATGCCTTATTCGTTGTGTTATTGCAGCAACAAGAGATGAACTCCATCAACAGAGCAGTGACCAATACCAAGAAAGGCTGTATAAATGTTTGAAAGGTCAGAGATATTTGATAGTGATTGATGATATATGGACCACTACTGCTTGGGATAGTGTGCAAAGATATTTTCCAGATGATAATAATGGAAGTTGTATACTATTGACTTCTCGGCTCAAAGATGTAGCTAAATATGCTACCTCAGGTAACTCTATCATTAACATGCCTTTCTTAGATGCCAATGAAAGTTGGAGTCTTTACTGCAAAGTGTTTGGAAAAATTAAATTTCCTTCAAAGTTTGAGCAAATTGGTAGAGACATAGTAAAGAAATGTGAAGGATTACCTCTAGCTATTACTATAGTAGCTAGTCTTTTCTCCAAGACACTGGAGGATGAGGAAAAGTGGAAGAATGTTGCAAAAAGTGTAATTGGTGATTCTAATGATGCATGTTCCAGAATATTATATCTGAGTTACAACCAATTACCACACCACTTAAAAGCTTGTTTTTTGTATTTTGGAGTTTTTCGGGAAGACTATGAGATCCCCGTGAAGAAGTTGGTTAGGTTGTGGGCAGCAGAAGGATTTTTTAGGGTTGTGAAGCATGTGAATATGGAGAAAGTGGCTATGGAATGCTTGCAAGATCTTGTTGATAGAAGTCTTGTTATAGTCAGCAAACATAACTACAATGGAGAAATGAAGAGAATAAGGATCCATGATCTATTACGAGATTTGTGCTTGAGAGAAGCTAGACTTGAAAATCTCTTGAATATCAATGGAGTTAAAAAACCTTGTCGTTGGATAAGTCATACATCAGGATCTTTCTATAATGAAATATTCAAGTTAGAAGACGAGTGCTTTCACAAATCTCATTCCTTTCACTTAACTACTCATCGTTACTATTTTTGGAATGCATATGAGAAACGTCTATTTTCACACTTGAAACTACTAAGAGTAGTAAACGTGAGAAATAGATTTTGGGAGGCAGTTATAGACATAAATGTGTTTTCAAATCTTGTTCATTTGAGGTACTTAGCTTTGTATACAAATGACTGTTGTGGTGTAAACCTCTTTGAGCATTGGAATAATATGCAAACTTTTATTGTTAGTGGGGATGGTGTTATATTGTATTCCTCTGAGCTATCTGGAATTTGAAAAATGCCACTATTAAGGAATGTTTGTATTGGAAGAATTTGTTCATTAGAAACTCCGTCGGTTGTTTATACAAACTTAGAGAATATATCTTGGTTGGATTCTAAGTTATGTACAAAGGATTTGTTTACAATGATTCCGAATTTAAAAACATTGGGGGTTGATGGTGCATACTATGTTAATAGTCCATATTGTTTTTATAATTTTGTGCACTTGGAGAAGCTTGAGAAACTAAGCATCAGAAGGTGGATGAATCTCAACCTTGTTATCTGTAGCATCCCATGGACAACTAGTTTGCCAAATCTTAAGAAGCTCAGCTTGTTGAAGTGTAATTTGCAGTGGAGTGAGCTAAGCGCTATTAGTATGTTGCCTAATCTGGAGGTTCTAAAATTGATAGATGCTTGTGAAGGCCGAGAGTGGGAGACATCTGATGGAGGGTTCCATCAATTGAAGAGGTTGGTAATTAAAAGAGCAAATTTCCGATGTTGGAATGCTGTGGGTGACCATTTTCCTGTGCTCGAATGTTTAGAGATAAGTGAGTGCTATTGGTTGAAAGAAATCCCTCGCGGTTTTGCCGATATCACCACACTGGCATTGATTCAGATAAGCTATTGTAGGGATTCCCTTCTGGCTTCTTCAAAGTGGATTCAAGAAGAGCAAAACAACAACTATGGAAATGATGCCCTCCTTGTTCGTTCCGATAATATTTTGGTCTCTTCCTATCCCTATGATATATCTCTCACCATTTAACATGCACTTCATACTACTTGAATTTTTCCTGGCTGTAGTTGCAATGGATTATCATCTATCTCATCTGTTTTCTCTTACTTCATCTCAATTCTCTCTATCTCATATTTCCTTACCCATCTAACTATTGTGTGTTCACCTTTTCTTTTTACTGAATTTTTTGTTTCCAGACTTAATGGTGAAAGTGGTTTGAGGAGGAAGAGAGTGATGAATGAATAGCGCAGTATGTAAGTATGAATCTGTTTTGTTAATTGTTTGTACAGATTTTGGTGTTGGGGAATTAGTTTGTAGATTAACCCACTTTAGTTTTTGACAGCAAGATAAATATCCCACAAAAAAAAATATGAAAAGAGTTTAGAAAAAAGAAATTTTGAAATTCTTGAACAGAAGGGCGATTGTTATTACTCTGACATTTCGTCGAACAGGTGGCGTGCAACTCCATTTTCAAGGAGCTTCTGATATGTAGAGAGTGACTATAACTGGTCTCCTTTCATGGATTTTCCGGCAGGTGGGTTGTCGTCGATGAGGATTTCGGAGTCAGCAGGGGCTTCAGGGTTCGGCGGTTGTTGAGTAGCGTTCATGAACTGCTGATCCATGTCTCTCAGCCTAGTCCTCACCACACTAGTCACCAAAACTGCAATAGAAAAACGAGAATAAATAACGCGCCCATCATCTACCGTGACGGTGGAGAAATTGACGAAGAAGAAGATCGGAAAAAATACCGGCGGCAGTTCCGATGGTCCAGAGCCAAAGGATCTTTACTCCGGGTCCTCTGTCTTTCCACATTTTTACCTTGCCCTCAGGGTTTGAACATCAAGGTGCCCTATTGGTCTAAACTCATAGGAGTCGATACTAAACTATGAATTGAGTTGTGTTAGTTTATAGTAACAATCATTATTTTATAGAACATGGTCTACACCATAAATAAAAAAAATGGAATAATGGTCAAATAGGTCACCGAACTACACACGAAACTGCAATTAGGTCATCGAACTCAAAAAGAATGCAATTGAGTCCCTGAACTACACAAATTCATGTAAATTAACCCAAAGTAACTTGTTGACTTGATCTTCCGGTTACCAACTTTAAAAATAATAATTTAAAATAATTTTAAATTAACTAATTAATTAAAATTAAAATTAAAAAAAAACAGGAACAAGTCAATTTGGGTCCTTTTTTAAATTTTAAATTTTAAATTTAATTTTAATTAATTATTTTATTTAAAAATATTTTAAAATATTATTTTTAAATGTGGTAACCGGAAGATCAAGTCAAACAAGTCACTTTGGGTTAATTTGCATGGATTTGTGTAGTTCGGGGATCCAATTACATTGTTTTTGAGTTCAATGACCTAATTACAGTTTCGTGTGTAGTTCGGTGGCCTATTTGATCCTTATTCCTAAAAAAATATATTTTTAATATACTAAAAATATATTATTTGAATATGTAAAGTACATTATTTAAGTACTAACAATACATTATTTTATATACTATTATATCAAATAATGTACTTTTAGTGTATATTAAAAAAAATATAAAAGGCAACCCAACATGGTAGCTCAAGTGGCAAGTGAACTCTCTTTGTGGGGAGGAATTCCGGGAGAACCCGGGTTCAATTCCCACGAGTGACGATTCCCCCTGGGCCAGCTCCTGACCTTAGCGATTTGTACAATTAGGCCTCCAACTTCAAAAAGTTTCAATTAAACCCTCAAATTTGTCCTCTTTGTTACCTGTAATTGCAAGTCAATTAGAGTTCCCGCATTTCTAGATTAGCTACATACTTTTCTAGGCATTCCTAATAAAACTTTTAATTATAAAGAATTTTACATAAATATATGCAATAGTGTTAGTGTGTTACAGACGTAACTACTACTACTAATAATAACATTAATAAAATACTTTAGAAACTGTAGTAAAGATTACACCTTAGAAGTAAAATGTTCATCATCCCTGACAGTAATATTCATGAATGAAATCACAGGCGCAACAAGCTTATATTGCGCCAGGGTTCACAATATAACAATTAACAAATTAAACTAGTTCCTATTTGCAAGTTGCAACTAAGTAACAAGCATATTAATGAACATATAAGAAGAAGAAGAAGAAGAATCTGCTGCAGCAACTTCTAACACCACAATGTCTGTTTGGTGAATCCGATCCCATACTAAAAACCAAGACGGCTCCACCCCTGCCTGCCTGCCTGCCCGCTAAATGGAAGCTATCCCCGGCTTCTTTACGCAATCTTCTCTGTAGAGTATGCGCCTATTCTTCGATGTGTAGTAGCGATAGATAACGCTCTGGAGGCAATGCCTTACACACGACACATCGTACGTCTCCAGAAACCTTAGGTCCGTTTGTCTCCACTTCGTGCCCGCGAAATGCTTGTACTCTTCCAACACAGACGACAAACACCAGTTCTGTAGTTTCCTCAGGCACCCAACTAAACACCCGGTTCGGTGCTGCAAACATAAATAGTGCTGGGTTAAAGTCATATTAGACTCATTTGATATTAATTGCACTTTTCGTCCTTAAGTTATAGGGTAATGGGTAATTGTTGTATTCGTTCCTCTACTTGTTGGTCGTGTTCTCTTCTCGTCCCTACTTGTTGGTCGTGATCTCGCTTCTCGTCCCTAAGCTGTAAGTAACGTTGCAAACTTCGTCCCTAATGTTTTGTTAGAGAAGGGACAAAATTTGCAACGTCAATTATAGCTTAAGGATGAAAAGTGAGCACGACCAGAAAGTAGGGACGAATACTACAGTTACCCTATAACTTAGGCAATTTTGCCTTAATCAAACTATCAAGTTTGAGATTATACATTCAATTATACACTTCTATAAGAATATAAGTTGACAATAATCAGTCCAGGGTAGACTATGTATTATTCATATTCATAATAATCTATAATCGCAAGCCACATTTAAAATGGCTGTCACGAGATTTTACCCAACGAGACCAATGTCAGAGCACAATATAGTCACAGGTGAATGAACAAGAAAGGATGAATTTGACCAGTACCTTTCCGCGCTTGCAATGGATAAGGACTGGATGATTTCTCACATCTACACAATTAAAGAAAGAAATTCATTACAAAGAGAAAAATAACAGAAAAGATTGATAATCAACAAATGAGAAGAATGATAAGATTGAATACCAATTAAAACTTTCACAGCCTCGGTTATGGTAGTCATGGGAATAGTGGATGGCTCCTGAAAGGAAAAAAAAAAAAAAAAGGCACTACCAATATTACAAAACCCGAAAATGGCAATGCTTGTGGAATGGTAAGTTGGTAACTTATGTTTTTCTTTTTGTTCTTTCCACATAAAGAACATAATTCAATTCTAAAACACCAGTATGTGCATTCTCATTAAAGATATCGAAAAGCTTAGAAAAACAAAAACAGATCAAAAAAGGCTAATTCAGAAATGAACACTAATTAAAACAGATCTCTTTAAAGATATATATATATATATATATATATATATATATATATATATATATATACTTATTTGCCTATACAAATCTCTCTTCCAAAGAAAAATGTATTTCTAGAATTCAAGAAGTGAATTCCTTAATGCCAAAACTTGCAGTCTCATAACAACAAATTCTCTTATTTGTTTGAAAGTGAATAGTTAATACAGTACTAATAAACATCATTAGAAGAATAAAAACAATACCTTCGTGCCATCTATTCCGAATTGGAAAAGCTTAATATTGTTGAGTCGAAGAAACTCCTTATTCTCATCCGGGTAAGGCTCCTGGCACAAATATCTGCAATCAAAAACACCATAAAATCAAGAAATGGAGAAAAGGGTCAAATAAGAACAATAAATATAATGGATTTAAATCATTATGGGAAAGGATAGGACAAGAATTGAAGAAAAGGAGATACATACATTACAGAGCGGAGATTGAGGGAGTGAAGAAAGGGGAAATTGGAGGATTGGGGGAATCCTGATCGGTAAATGCAGTAAGCTTCCACAGCGGAAAAATTGGGCGGCGGAGCCATCAAAACCCCGTCGTGAGCTATGCTCCGATTCTCATCTTCTTCTCCATCAAGAATCAAACCCATTGCCCCCTTTTCCCTCTTTCTTTTTCTGCTCCCCCGGGGAAAAAAATAAAAAGCTGAAAATCAAATGCCCAAGAAGAAGAAAAAGAAGAAGAAAAAGAGGGTTTGTTGCTGTTTTGGTAAGACGGGGATGGAGGAAATCGGAAGAAGCGTGGAGGGTTGATTCGAGTTTTGGAAGCTTTTTTATGGATTCTAAGCAAATTGAGGTGTTGGTTAGGGGATTCGTCTCCTCAGCGGAGTTCCCATTTATATACAAATATACAGATCACCCGGAGCCAAACAAAATAAGCATATCTCTACTCTATTTTTTTTTTTTTTTTTTGAATACTACTGACTCTATTACAATGCAGTATCTGTTCATCTCTACTCTATTATGTATATATATTTAGAATTTCTATTTTTAATATTTGTTGATAGCATTATATATTTGAACTCGAGAGGTTGTTTGGAAAATGACTTGGCTATTTGTTTAACCAATTTTAACAAATAGATGAGTGTTTAGTAAATAGTTTTTTTACTTAACTATTGATACAATAGTTGAAAATAGTATCAATTTATTACATTTTTTTTAAATCTAATTTACATTTAATAGTTGTTGGTTATTGCAGTGTTTTAAAATCTTAGGTGCGTGAAACTTAAGGTGCGCAATTTTAAAATTTTAGGTACGTGGTTTATATTCTTAAGGTGCTTTGTTTGTGTGCTTAAGGTGCGTGGTTTGTGTACTTAAGGTGATTGTGGTTTGTATCCTTAAGGTGTTTTGTTTGTGTGCTTAGGTGCGTGGTTTGTGTACTTAAGGTGTGTGGGCCTAAGCTTTAGGTGCGTGAGTTTCCTTCTTAAGGTGCGCAGTTGTTGAAACTTAAGGCGCACCATTTTAAAACTTTAGGTGCGTGATTTGTGTTCTTAAGGTAAGTCCAACCGCACGCACAACCACACAGGAAGTTATACCTGCACCTAAACTCTTCCCTATATATGTGTATGTGTGTGTGTTAATTGTTATGTTTAATTATTATTAACTAAGGAGTATTTATTTATAATTATTACATTATTATTTATTAATAATAAAACAAAAATATTAATTAAAAAATAATTAATAAGGAGTAATAACACTACTATATCAATAAATTGTAAAAGTAATTAATATTGAATGTTTATTATTTGATAATATACCTTAATGGGCATTCCATATACAAAAAATAAACATTCAATGTATTAAAAATGAATCTTACCACTAATAATTAAAAATAGCATGAAATGATAAAACATCACTGATTAAAAATAGCATTTTGTTAACAATTAGATCTAACCATATCATGAGAAATAGATTGGAAGGGGAAAATATGAAAAGTATAGCATTACTCTTAATTAAAAAAAAAAAAAATTATGGGGTTTATGTCACCTTTGTCCTAATAAAATATTTGTTTGATTATAGTTATGACCAAAATAGATTTTCTAGAAGCTGTCATTACTGCCGTTAGTTCGAGACCATATAAACAGTAAACTTTCAAAACCAACTAGTTTGGACCATTATTGGTCATGCGCACTTGTTATATTTTATTTGATACTTTATTACTATTTTATACCAAATTATGTTCAATTATTGGTGTGCAAATTAATTTTTTTTTAAAATAATGCTAAAGACTTTATATTGTATTGGAAGTATTGGTTTTGATTTTTTGATATTTCTGTCTGAACTTCATTGGAAGTCACGGAGTACTTGATAAGCTTGTATATTTTAAAATTTGAATAATGATAAAAATATCATCGAATAGAATGTGAAATGTAATTTTGACATTCAACTAAAAAATATTACAATTGAATCATTCATTATTTTAAAACTATGTACGTAATTCACCCCAAGTAACATGAAGTAGCATAATAAAAATAACAATAATAATAGTAGTAATAGTAATAGTCATGGTTGAAAAAATCGCTAGGCGTTCCCTAGGCGCTCGGGGAGCGCCTAGCGCCTAGGACACCTAGCCGGGGATTAATCGGCGCCTAGGCGTTCGTGTATTTTTTTATTTTATTTTTTATTTTTTTAAATTTTTTTAAGTATATTTAATTTTTTAAAGACTAATAATTATAAATTATATAATACTTTAATAGTTAATACTAAAATATTAAATATTAACTTAAAAATATCTAAAGTTTGTACAATTTAGGATTATTTTGCTCAAAACGATGTTGTTTGAGTGAAATAATCCATTAAAAAAAAAAAGAACAATAGTTAATCGACCGACTAAAAGGCCTAGTCGGTGCCTAGTCGACGCTTAGGCGGTCAGCGCCTAAGCGGCTTAGGCAGTGCTTTGGCGGCCTAGGCGGAGCTTAGGCGATCGCCTAGCCGGCCAGCCGCCTAGACCACCATTTAATGTGATACGCTAGGCGGTCGACCAGCGCCTAGCGCCTAGGCGGGGATTAATCGGCGCCTAGACGAAATTTTTGCAACACTGGTAATAGTAATAGTACGTAAGAAGAAGAAGAAGAAGACTTCTAATGGGTAACCGACGGTATCCTATCAAAGACTAGCAGATCCATGGAGTCGACTCCATGAATCTCTGGAAACCAATGAGGTTGAAAGGATTTAGGCAATCATGACATGTGTTTTTATCCTTCAATCGTTAAAGAAAAAAATTGAAGAGTGCTAGAAAATAAATAGCATAAAATGATATTTTAAATGGTTATTTTGTCATACAAATATATGTAGAGTTCACTCTTGATTTGGATCGGGTCAAAATATATTTGGATTCTTTGAAATGTGACGAAGAAATTGATATATTGTACGCTCAAAACGAATAATGGGCGAATGAGAATTTGATTATCAAAATAGACATATTTGAGTTAGAAAAATAATGTGGAAATGCTTGAAAGTAGCATTTTGTCCCACATATTGTAGTACTAGTCTTTTTTATGCGCAATGTGCAAAAACATATGTCCAATATTTATATTTAAAAAATAACTAACAAATTCTTACTAATTAAAATATAAAAAAAATTATTTATTATATTAATCCAATATATAATTTCTACAAATATTATTATCATTAAAGAATATAAGGAAAGACTTGGTGGATGCATGTGAATGATAAAGTTAATGAAAAAGATGACGGAAGTTATAATGGTAAGGATATTTTTGTCCAAAAAATTGTATAGTACAACTCTAAAAATACAATGTACAAAATAGTTAGCACTAGGGATATAACTTTCTTATATACTTTCTCAACCTATTGAAACATAAAGAGTCAATGTCCCCACTATGGATTGAAACTGTGACCTCCCATTTGGGAGAGCCACAGAGGTATCATTGAGCTACAAGCTACTTAGAGCATCTCCAATAGCGAACTTTGCCAAGTTTTTGAAACAGTAAAAACTGGTGTATGTTGAGGTTTTTGGACTGAAATAGTAAAAACTGGTGAACTTTCATACATACTTTCTCAACCTATTGACACACAAAGAGAATGTCACATGAGGCACTATTCTCATTAAAACATGGTTATATATATATATATATATATATATATATATATATATATATATATATTTCTATTCAAATTTCCCGTGCGGCCGGTGCAGTTCGCACCACTCAATATTAGAAAATGCATCACAATGAAAATACACAAAAACACCAAAAAGCACATCACACACCCAAAATAATGCACCATAACTTCCTTGCCCCTAATGGTGCATTTGCTAACACAAGTGACACGGTGTGGTGTATATATTTGCATACCTAGTGGTGTGTTTTTTGGTGATGCGTACCTAATGATGCATATTTGTGTGGTGCAATTTCTAACATTGAGTGATGTATATTTGTATACATAGTGGTGCGGCCGCACTGACCGTACGTTAAGGGGCCACACCACTATGTATACAAATATACACCACTAAATGTTATAAAATGCATAACACAAATATGCACCATTAAGTTCGCGACTCCAATTTGCAGCAGTGATGATTTCCCAAAAAAAAAAAAAAAAAGAAGAAACAAATCGTCACATGTGCAACAGTTAAGAAAAAGAAGAAGAAGACACTACTACTCTCACTTTAAAAAATAATAATAAAAAATTAATCAATATCAAATTAAAAAAATCAATTCAGGTCATTAAAAAAAAACAAAATTAATTTTTAACTAAGAAGTTATTCTCATTTAAACGTAATTCTCTACATGTATTCAAATTGAGGTGTGCTACAAGTAAACAAGGAATCTTCGTTTTTGACTAAGTCAATAAATTTGACGGTGTAGCTGATAGGATAGTTGAAAAATCTCCTCGAAAGTCGAAATGTCCAAAAGGGCTGTCCCTAGCAACATTGTTATCCAAAACCATTAGACTTTACAAGGTTTGACGCAAGCCATGATGCACAACTTAAGATGTGGGGCTATGTGAAGACTGAAGACTTCGCAGCTTAAATTTTGAGTAATATTGGACGTATTTCTACTACTTATCCAAAAAAAAAAAAATCTATTTTTTACTCTACGTTTAGATGACATATTTTGATTTATCTATAAAAAAATAGACCACAATTATTATTATTATTATTATTATTATTATTATTATTTTTATCTCCCTAATAAAATTAATTCACATACTGAAAGTTTTACTCTTTTAAAGTCTAATCATTTTTCAATTTTAAGTATATTTGACTCAACCACAATTAATTTATACAAGGAGTAGTGATCAAGATTTTAAGAATGTTCTTTGAACCTCGTTGACATTTGACTCAACTGCAATTTGATGAGAAAATTAAAGGCAGCTGTAGAGAATATTGGTGAATAATAGGCTTTAAAATAATACTAAGTTGTTTCATAATTAAATTTTGCACAATAATACTAAGTTGGTCACTTACTTAAATAGACTAAACTCAGGGTTTCAAAATTTATTGAAAGCATTATCTATTGTTTATTTTGTTGGGGCCCCTTAATAAATGGAATCAATTTCTAATAACTGACATCTTTCAGTTTCATTAAATATAGAATACATTACATACATATGAATACAAGAGAGGTTGGTGCGCACGACCCTAATCAAAGATTAATTACTTCGCCTAACGCTAGGCAGAGTCAGACCTCGTAACATCATTAACGAGAACCTATATCGATGATTGGAGTCAAGCCTTCCATTCTCTCTCGAAAAATAAAATTGCTTCAGGCATGAAAATTTGTAGGGATAGAGGTGCAAGGAAGTTGCTTTGTGACTAACTCAACAAGTTATACGGAGAGAGTTTTTGATAGGCTTAGAATGAGTAAGTCTAAACTGGTTAGTATGCCTTTGGCTAATCATTTTAAACTCTCATTTTGCCAGTGTCCTCAAACAGTTAGTGAGATTGAAAATATAACAAGGGTCCCTTATGCCAGTGCAGTTGGCTGCTAAACGTATGCGATTGTTTGTACTCTACCTGATTTGGCTCATATTGTTAGCCAAGTTAGTAATGTCTAAACTTGGAAAACAACATTGTGAGGCAAGAGGATTCTTCGATACTTAAAGGGGCACTATGGGACATGGTATTGTATTTGGGAGTCAACAGAGTGAGTCTGTACTCTAGGATATGTGGATTCTGATTATGCTGGTGACTTTGATAACAAGACGTTTTACAACAGGGTATGTATTTACTCTTGGAGATGGTCCTGTTTGTTGGAGATCATTAGTTGTAGCTTTGTCTACAACTGAAGCAGAATACATGGTTGTACTGAGACAGCTAAAGAGGTTTTGTGGCTTTTAGGTTAGATTAAGGAATTAGGTATTGAGCAAGGTGGAGTTCAATTACACTGTGACAGGAGTGCCATATTTTTTTTTTTTTTTTGGCTAAAATCAAGTATATCATGCCAGGACTAAGCATATTGATGTAAGGTTTCTTAAGGTTTGAAAGTTAGTTGCTTCTGATGAGGTTTTGTTGAAGAAAATTCATGCAAGTGAGAATGTGACAGACATGTATACAAAGGCAGTTACTAGTGACAAGTTCAAACATTGTTTGGACTTGTTGGGTGTTTCCAGATGTTAAATGAGAATGGTTATCCAACCCATGGGTATACGGGGGTGGTATATGTGAGATATGTCTTTTCTCCTAAAGGGCATATTCATTAAGGTGGAGATTTG
The DNA here is from genome assembly GCA_003576665.1 of Ipomoea trifida. Lineage (NCBI taxonomy): Eukaryota > Viridiplantae > Streptophyta > Magnoliopsida > Solanales > Convolvulaceae > Ipomoea > Ipomoea trifida. The sequence continues at coordinate 19,146,272 of CP025654.1, forward strand.
TTGAGTTTGTCTCATATAAAGAATATGAATTTGTCTCATATAAGGAATATGAATTTGTCTCATATAATATAACTATATAAGGAATAGGAGTGGAGCATATTGGGTTGAGCCCATAGTACAAGGGTAGATGCCTATAAATACATTGGTTGTATCTCTATGTGTGGTATCACCATTACAATTAATAAAAGAATAGTTTTACCCATGTGGATGTAGGCACATTGCCGAACCACGTAAATCGTGTCTTCCTTACTTTTCTGTCACTGTTATTCTTTTATTGTTATTCTTTCTTGCTCTTGATTAATCTCAATATGGACCTTTTCTGTCTTTACTTTCTTTCTTGCTCTTGTTCTTTTATTGTTATTCTTTCTTGCTCTTGATTAATCTCAATATGGACCTTTTCTGTCTTTACTTTCTTTCTTGCTCTTGATTAATCTCAATATGGTACCTTTTCTGTCCTTTTCTGTCTTTACTTTCTTTCTTGCTCTTGATTAATCTCAATATTATCGAGAGAATATTAATCGCAATTTTTAAGAAATCCGTAACATTCTCGCAAACATAAACCTTCAATTAGAAGGTAATAGTGCAATTCCGAGCATTATCAATGGTTAAAGTCCATCGACAAAGCATGTGGGCAAAAATCGTCAGCATCTCCAATACCTATTGAAGCACAAAGAGTTAACAGTTGCCTCCACTGAGACTCAAACCCACTGAGACTCAAACCCATTCCCATCATCCATATTCCATATGGGAGTGTAAACCGAGACACCGGGTGCCACTAGACCAAAAGGTTTTTGGCATGAAAGGTCAATGAAAAGTTCTTTTTGTGCACATGAATTGAGGCAATAAAAAATAAATACTAAAAATGAACACATGTATAAAGTTTAAGAGACATGAAATTTGGTGACTACTTTTATTGAAAATTCATATTAGCTTTAAATATTATTAATATTTTTCAATCCTCATTAGGTTTATTTTACATTTTTCATGCATACTTTTAATATTTACGACTCTTCAATTATCCTAATTTTCTATTTAAATAGACATTTGTATCCAAAAGTAGCAATTTTAAATACAATTAGAAAGTTTATGAATTAATTTAATTCTTAAAAGCTTATCTCTTGAGTTAATACCCAATATAGTCCTCGACTATAGTGGTTTTACTCAATTTAGTCCTAAGTGACTTTTTGTACTCTATTTAGTCCTAGACTTTAGTGGTTTTACCCACTTTAGTCCTCTGTTAAGAATTTCTGTTTGTTGGATGTTAATAACAAGGTTAACATGGTAATTTCATTATATTTTATTTTTTTATTAAATTAATTATTAATTATATGTCCTAATTTATCTCCAAACAAAACAATCCTGTATTTGATTTTAAGAAAATTAGGAGTACAAGACAACCATTATCTTTTTTAACAAGTTCAAGGCGGCGGCGACCTGTTCTTTGATATCTAGTACAAGCCCGTGAGCTTGAACTCTCAGTTACTCTATGGCGACACGGAATCTGGGTTTGAAGCTTGCATAAGAAAATGAATCATCAAGTATATGAACATATCAGAAGATGATTACTCTGTGGTGTTCACTGCCAATCAGTCATATGCATTTAGGCTTTTAGCCTACGCTTATCCCTTCCAAGCAACCAACAGACTTCACACAGTCTACAATTACCAGAACGAAGCCGTGGAAGCCATGGCAGAGAGCTCAAAGGCCAGAGTTTTATCTGCAGAATTTTCCTGGCCTAATTTGAAGGTGAATTCAAGAAAGCTAAGGAAAATGGTGGTGAGCAAAGGGGCAGGGAGTAGTAAATGAAAAAGAGACTATTTGTGTTCCCACTTCAGTCTACAGAAACTTAGCCCACGATAATGGCTGGCATGTGCTCCTAATTTTCTAAAAATCAAATACAGGATTGTTTTGAAGGTGATAAATTAGGACATATAATTAATAATTAATTTGATAAAAAATAAAATAGAAATAAAATTACCATGTTAACCTTATTATTAACACCCAACAAACAGAATTCTTAACAGAGGANACTTTCTCAACCTATTGACACACAAAGAGTCAATATCACATGAGGCACTATTCTCATTAAAACATGATTATAATATATATATATATATATATATATATATATATATATTTCTATATATTTCTATTCAAATTTTCCGTGCGCCCGGTGCAGTTCGCACCACTCAATATTAGAAAATGCACCACAATGAAAATACACCACAATGAAAATACACAAAAACACCAAAAAGCACATCACACACCCAAAATAATGCACCATAACTTCCTTGCCCCTAATGGTGCATTTGCTAACACAAGTGACACGGTGTGGTGTATATATTTGCATACATAGTGGTGTGTTTTTTGGTGATGCTTACCTAATGATGCATATTTGTGTGGTGCAATTTCTAACATTGAGTGATGTATATTTGTATACATAGTGGTGCGGCCGCACTAACCGCATGTTAAGGGGCCACACCACTATGTATACAAATATACACCACTAAATGTTATAAAACGCATAACACAAATATGCACCATTAAGTTCGCGACTCCAATTTGCAGCAGTGATGATTTCCAATAAAAAAAAAAAAAGAAAAAAAAGAAACAAATCGTCACATGTGCAACAGTTAAGAAAAAGAAGAAGACACTACTACTCTCACTTTAAAAAAAAATTAAAAAAATCAATCAATATCAAATTAAAAAATCAATTCAGGTCATTAAAAAAAAAATTAATTTTTAACTAAGAAGTTATTCTCATTTAAACATAACTATCTACATGTATTCAAATTAAGGTGTGCTACAAGTAAACAAGGAATCTTCGTTTTTGACTAAGTCAATAAATTTGACGGTGTAGCTGATAGTTGAAAAATCTCCTCGAAAGTCGAAATGTCCAAAAGGGCTGTCCCTAGCAACATTATATTGTTATCCAAAACCATTAGACTTTACAAGCTTTGACGCAAGCCATGATGCACAACTTAAGATGTGGGGCTATGTGAAGACTGAAGACTTCGCAGCTTAAATTTTGAGTAATATTGGACGTATTTCTACTACTTATCCAAAAAAAAAAAAATCTATTTTTTACTCTACGTTTAGATGACATATTTTGATTTATCTATAAAAAAATAGACCACAATTATTATTATTATTATTATTATTATTATTATTATTATTATTATTATTTATCTCCCTAATAAAATTAATTCACATACTGAAAGTTTTACTCTTTTAAAGTCCATTTATCATTTTTCAATTTTAAGTATATTTGACTCAACCACAATTAATTTATACAAGATTTTAAGAATGTTCTTTGAACCTCGTTGACATTTGACTCAACTGCAATTTGATGAGAAAATTAAAGGCTGCTGTAGAGAATATTGGTGAATAATAGGCTTTAAAATAATACTAAGTTGTTTCATAATTAAATTTTGCACAATAATACTAAGTTGGTCACTTACTTAAATAGACTAAACTCAGGGATTCAAAATTTATTGAAAGCATTATCTATTGTTTATTTTGTTGGCGCCCCTTAATAAATGGAATCAATTTCTAATAACTGACATCTTTCAGTTTCATTAAATATAGAATACATTACATGCATATGAATACAAGATTGAGGTCGGTGCGCACGACCTCAATCAAAGATTAATTACTTCGCCTAACGTTAGGCAGAGTCTGACCTCGTAACATCATTAACGAGAACCTATATCGATGCTTGGAGTCAAGCCTTCCATTCTCCCTCGAAAAATAAAATTGCTTCAGGCATGAAAATTTGTAGGGATAGAGGTGCAAGGAAGTTGCTTTGTGACTAACTCAACAGAGTTATACAGAGAGAGTTTTTGACAGGCTTAGAATGAGTAAGTCTAAACTGGTTAGTATGCATTTGGCTAATCATGTTAAACTCTCATTTTGTCCGTGTCCTCAAACAGTTAGTGAGATTGAAAATATGGCAAGGGTTCCTTATGCCAGTGCAGTTGGCTGCTAAATTGTATGCGATTGTTTGTATTCTACCTGATTTGGCTCATATTATTACCCAAGTTAGTAAGTACATGTCTAAACTTGGAAAACAACATTGTGAGGCAAGGGGATTCTTCGATACTTAAGGGGCATTATGGGGCATGGTATTGTATTTGGGAGTCAACAGAGTGAATCTGTACTCTGGGATATGTGGATTCTGATTATGCTAGTGACTTTGATAACAAGACGTTCTACAATAGGGTATGTATTTACTCTTGGAGATGGTTCTGTTTGTTGGAGATCATTAGTTGTAGCTTTGTCTACAACTGAAGCAGAATACATAGTTGTAACTGAGACAACTAAAGAGGTTTTGTGGCTTTTAGGTTATATTAAGGAATTAGGTATTGAGCAGTGGAGTTCAATTACACTGTGACAGGCAGAGTGACATATTTTTTTATTTTTTTTTGTGGCTAAAATCAAGTATATCATGCCAGGACTAAGCATATTGATGTAAGGTTTCTTAAGGTTTGAAAGTTAGTTGCTTCTGATGAGATTTTGTTGAAGAAAATTCATGCAAGTGAGAATGCGACAGACATGTATACAAAGGCAGTTACTAGTGACAAGTTCAAACATTGTTTGGACTTGTTGGGTGTTTCCCGATGTTAGATGAGAATGGTTATCCAACCCATGGGTATACGGGGGTGGTATATGTGGGATATGTCTTTTCTCCTAAAGGTCATATTCATTAAGGTGGAGATTTGTCGAGTTTGTCTCATAAAAGGAATACGAATTTGTCTCATATAAGGAAATAAGAGTTTGTCTCGTATAATATAAGGAATAGGAGTGGAGCAGATTGGGTCGAGCCCATAGTACAAGGGTAGACGCCTATAAATACATTGGTTGTATCTCTATGTGTGGTATCATCATTACAATTAATAAAAGAATAGTTTTACTCATATGGATGTAGGCACATTGTCGAACCACGTAAATCGTGTCTTCTTTACTTTTCTGTCATTGTTATTCTTTCTTGTTCTTGATTAATCTCAATAGTTAGTATCAAAGCCAAATTCCTAGACCACAACCGAGATAGTGGCGTAGCCCTATCCACTTGTCATGACTCAATATGGCACATGGAGGTATCAATGGCGAGGGTAACAACCTATCCATAAGCTGTGATTGTGGAATGAACTTTCAGACATCTTTTCAAACATATCGAGAGAATATTAATCGCAATTTTTAAGAAATCCGTAACATTCTCGCAAACATAAACCTTCAATTAGAAGGTAATAGTGCAACTCCGAGCATTATCAATGATTAAAGTCCGTCGACAAAGCATGTGGACAAAAATCGGCAGCATCTCCAATACCATCTAAAACTCGAGCTACCAACTTTTAATGGCTATTTGGACACAAAAACCTTTTTGAACTGGTGCTTTGAAGTAGAACACTATCTAGACATGCCGAGTCCCCTATGACAAGCAAGCTAAAATGAAGGATTATGAGAAAATTTTTTATGAGTAGATTTCTACCACCGGACTATCATCAACATTTGTTTCATTAGCACTAGAATTGCTTCAAAGTGTCATTGAATACATTGAAAAGTTCTTTTGGTGTACATGAATTGTGGCAATAAAAAAAATGAACACATGTATAAAGTCTAAGAGACATGAAATTTGGTGGCTACTTTTATTGCAAATTCATATTAGCTTTAAATATTATTAATATTTTTAAATCCCCATTATGTTTATTTTACATTTTTCATGCTTACTTTTAATATTTACTTATCCTAATTTTCTATTTAAATAGACTTTTGTATCCAAAACTAACAATTTTAATTACAATTAGAAAGTTTCTAAGTTAATTTACTTCTTAAAAGTTTCTCCCTTAATCACTTGTTGGCATCGTTTCCTTTGTTCTACATCATAATCTCTTGTTATATATTGCAAATCTTAAGATCATGAATCTCCTTTAGAATCATACATACATACATACATACATACATATGTACGCATGCATTCATTTATGCATAACCTCTCCACTAAAATATAAATGAATATATGACACAATTTTGTACCCAAAGGAACAGAAGATGAAAGTGGGTTTCAAGAATCTGCAAATGAACATTTTTTGCACTAGTTTTTCTCAGCCAAGTCTGTAGCTATGAGGGAGGGGGCTGTTAGCTATTTGTTATTGTTCTGTAGTATTATATACAAGGCATTTTATGGTATAATCACTACAACCCAGCATTGCTTCCACAAAGTAAATAAATCGTCGAAAACCACATATATTAGACCCAACAGCTACGCTCTGGCTGCTCTAAAAAAGCCAATGCTTCTTTCGCTGGATTCTGGTTTGAATCTCTGTTGCAAATCATGGAGAAAAATAATATCAGACCGAAACTGGAAAAACCATGATTATAAAGCCCGAGAAACAAGGGTTAAATACGAAAGTTAGATCGTAGAAGGACTTAGCTACCTCCAGTTTCATATAATGAATTGTAGTGTACCTCGCTCCAAAAGCTCAGCCAGAATTCTACACTTAAACGGAGCTTATAAATCAGAATGTTGAAGGCAGAAAAACAAGAGCTATGACTGATACATAGTGATAAGATTTTCTCAGGATTATTGAAAACTGGAATGGTTGACATAGAGATATGTCCCTACATTATCATGAGTATGGAAATCAAATGGTAGCTATATTTTTGCAGCAAATATGTTTCGCATATGAGTATAGCTATAGCTGCATTGGATCAAAATAAGCAGGGAGGCAAGCTAATATATGGCCGGTTTTTGTGGGATCCTTTCTGCAATGTCCTGCATATTTGGTGATTCACTAAATAAACATGAGGGGTCCATGGTACATACTACATACTAAACACTTTTTAGCAATGTGGATTTTGCAATATATCTTTTTCATTCTTTAATTAATCTTATATTTATATTTTCATTTATATTCAGAAAACAAAATCATTTTGATAACCTGAAAAATAAGAAGTCAGTCAGAATTAAACATGCTTAAAAAAAAAAAAATTAATAAGATAGATTTTTCCATTTCAGAGGGATAAAGGAACAAATTGCAAACTTGCTACATACCTTTAGAAGGTTGGGTGTCCTTGGGAAGGATCTCAATGTAACAGGTGTCTCGAAAGGAAGTTACTAAACATATTTTAGCTCCAAACTGCAAATAGTCGCTAAGAATAATCAACGGATTATATTGAGTGACAATATAAGTCCAACACGATAGAAGGGACACTAACAGCAACTTTGAAAAATTAGCTAAAACAAGCAAGCTTCAAGGGAAAGGCCGGAAAGCAAAGTGTGACTAGGAACTTAGTTAAAGCAAGAAAGAAAACATTACAATGGAAATGAAAACAAAAAAACTTACTCGGTCTGCTGCAGCTTGGAGAGTAACATGATCTCCCCATTCCCCAGTTCTGATAGGTATTAAAGCTGTGTTAGTGATGAGTGAGGTGTGACCATTTTTGTCACTAAAGAACAATAATGCTTGAAAAATGTATTTTTAACCTCTTCATCTTCTTCAAGTAGCTTTTATACTTCATTGGAACATAACCTTCATATAGCTTTCTGTAATGTTTTAGCTGAAAAGAATTTAGAAGCTAAGGCCCCAGATGAAAAAATAGCAACAGAGAAGACACAATTCTGCTCGTTATCAAAATGTGGATGCTCATGTATAGAGAAGCATCTAGGATAACTGTGGAAGCTTATAATATATTAAACACTGTTGTAAAAATCGGCCTAGGCGGCGCCTAGGCGCCCATCTAGGCGCTAGGCGCCCCTAGGCCGTTCCGCTTTCGTTGCTAGGCGGTAAAAAATCGGTCGGCCGCCTAGTCGGCTGGCTAGGCGGCAAAATCGGCCTAGTCGGCCGGCTAGGCGGCAAAATCGGCCTAGTCGGCCTAGGCGGCCAACTCGGTCAACTCGGTCGAGTTGACCGATTTCATCCAATTTTGACCGAGTTATTCCAATTTTGACTGGTCGTTGAAGTCTAGACTGCTACTGTAAAGTTTTAAACTTTAAACATTTAATTTATTTCATTAGTTAATACATTTTATTCATTGATTCTATAATCCAATTTATTAATTAATAATTATTCATTTATTTGATTTATTTCATACTTCATTAATTAACAAACATTATTACCATATCCTGATATTTTTTTTAGTTTGCTACTTTAATCATTGGATGATTGATTGAATGTTGAAAATTGCAAGTCTGCCATTGTTTTTTTTGTGCACGCCTAGCGCCGCCTAGATTCCGCCTAGGCCCCGCCTAAGCCGCCTAGGCGCTAGGCGCTACCCGGGCGCCCGACTAGCGCCTAGCGCCTACTGCAACCATGAAAATATATGTTTTGCTTCTAATATATATGCTCTACTTATAATGCATAAGCTATAAACGTTGGTATGGTATTTAGCCCATTTAGTAAATTTATGTAAATTAAGAAACTTAAAAGCTGTGATGATGAGGAGCAGGATAGCCCAATTTCAATCTGTTCAGAATTATTGTTTGTGTATTCAATTGTCTCTTAGAATCCCCAGCAACAGTCTTTAATTTATTATCTATTTATCCGTGTTTTTCTACTCCCTATTTTCTCTCTATACATTATACTAGTGTTTGTATTGAGGGTTTAAGCTTTGAAATAATAAAAATCTCTTCTTCAACACGGTATCAGGGTCATTTTCTGTGGCCCAGCTTCTTCTTCTTCTTCTTCTTCTTCTTCTTTTTTTTTTTTTTTTTTTTTTTTTTTTGCATGAACTAGTACCGTTACTATCCATCCAAAACCTAGAATTTCAATTACTATTTATGAGGCTTCGGGAGTTGGAGAGCCTAGAACATATGCTGGATGTATGACTGGGAAGATCAAAGATGCAGCTGCAACTTCAACTTTAAAAGGGAAAGAGAAAGTGGTTGAAGATGATGAATAATTGGAATTTGAGGAGAATTATGGAGAAGAAGAAGAGCCATTGTTTAGTTTTGAGGTTGAGGAATCTAAAGGAGAAGAGGAAGATAGATATGTTAACACTTGATGAGTGATGACAAAGAAGAAGATGATTATGATGGGGTTGAAGAAGAGGGTTAAACATTTAATATCTAATTATCTATTTAGTTTATGGTTCTTTATTTATGTTGAGACTTTTTTTTATCTGTTCATGTATACTTTCTCAACCTGTTGAAGCACAAAGAGCCAATACCGCCTCCACTGAGGCTCGATCTCATAACCTCCCATATGGGAGAGTCACTACATGTCATTTGAGCACAAGGTGCTTGGCTTTATGTTAAGACTTAATTGCCAGGTCTAGGATGGTAGGACCTTCAAACATTTCCACCTAGTCTTACTAGTTCATCGGATAAGGAACCACCAATTTGCTCAAGAAAGTAATCAAGAAGTCCCTCTAAGGAACACAGTATTTCCTCGCTACTTTTGCTTCTCGACCTCACAGAAATTTCTTCTCTATGACATCTCATTCAACCCAAAGGGTTTTCCCCATCTCAATTGGATTGAAGTTCATGTATTAGAAGTTGAAATGGACACTAGCATAGTTGTTACGATTTTACTTGGCCTCGTATAATAATTTTGGCATTCAGGTCTAGTCCCTCTCTCTTGTATTTTATAACAAGCCCCTTTGGTCCTCAAAACACATCAAAGAAGAATATATTTAACCCAAAAAAGAAACCCCTCTGACGTTTCGAGATCTTACATCAATTTTTTGATGATCCTGTAGCTTATGGTATATTATATATATACAGTTATTGAGCATGCTATGGTCTACCGATGCATTTCACACAAATGGCACATTGAACCCCCAATACGCTTCACAAAGCAAAGTAAACAATGGAAGCAATAACATATAGAACTGTAGAAATACGATACAGAAACCTAAGAAAGAGCTGAGAAGTAACTCATAAAAGTTAATGTAATCATACCTGTTTGACAACCTGCTTTCTTACATACTTGTGGTAATCTTGATTTCTATAAAGCTGATCTGAAAGGGCTCGGAACTGCCAAATGAGGTAAGTTGTAAATATATTAAACAGTGATAAAGACATGGTGAGCAGAGAGAAAATTCATTAAGTTATTACAAACCCGTTAGACAACAAAGGGCACACGTAATTGACTAATGAAATAAGGCTAGAAGACTAAGTTAAAGGAGACTAACCTGGCAATTCCCATCTCCCTGAATTTGAATTTCAGTAAGACCATATGTTGCCAACCTGAGAGTTCACTAAAGATGTGTGAAGTGTTTTTAAAGTGTTGCAAGAAACACCGTCTTAGAAGTACTATAGATGATACAAAGAGAAAACAAGTACTAAGTTGCCTATGGATGCTAGAATTATTTATTTTCTATAAAGGATGCATTTAAAAATACTCCATTATGAAGAAGAGAAGAATACAACACTGCAAAAATATTAGGACAGATGATTGCAAATTGGGGAAATATTTTGGCAAGATCACTTCCAACGAAAAGACCAAACTCCACGACAATGTTGATCCTCTAATCCTCTTTTTCAGAGCCATAACCCCATGAAATTTGAAAGAATGCCCACCACATTAGAAACTCATTTGTAAAAACCGGTCACCGCATATTAAAATAAAAGTATAAATTCGATGGTGGGGTCAACAGGAAACCCAATAACTATTTTCCAGCTACTGGCTTATCAGACAAAAATGATGTTTGGACAAGTCTAAACTTGAAAAACTATGAGAACAATCAAAGTAATGGGTTACCTGCCAGAGAGCCTTGAGTGGTCTAATGTGGCATCATTTGTATCAGGTATCTCTCCAATTACCCTTGGGGTGTGCTGCCAATATTTAAAACATAAGCCCTTAGAAAGAATGACAATCCAAGTGTGCATTTAACAGTTTTATAATTGAATTCGTATTTCCGGTGTTGAAAAATTCGGCCTAGGCACTCCTACGCTGAGGGGATTTCAGCCCTAGGTGGCTTTCAGTCGGCCGGCCAACTAGGCGCCCTCGGCACCTAACTTGGCCAAGTCAATGCCCAACTCAACCGAGTGGTTTTTTCTTTAATTCCCTCACCTGTACATCATCACTTGCTCGGCTGCTCCTCGTCCATATTCCTCCAGCCAGGTACTCAACTAATAGTCTAATATATGTAGTTGACTAGTTTGGGAGATTATAACAGTTTAACAGCTCACAACCCACTGCCTTTTCTTTGTCTTTTTTTAATAATTACACAGCTGCCTAGACCCTAGGCGCCTCCCCGGAGCCCGACTAGCGTCTAGCACCTTCTGCAACATTGGCTATTTCTATACATCTAGACAGACAAGTTCTATTATCGTATACCTAAAACTCCTATATAAAATAAACCTCAATGATCCATAAGATCTAGATAGAAAAACCTAATTGCTTTCCTTTTTAACAGATCACATTACTTCAGCAAATGAAAAAGCTTTTTACCACCCCCATTATCTGTAATTTACTCATACATACCGGAATTGAGTCTAGATGAGAAAGCCTCTTTCCAAGCTTGCCCATATGCTGCAAAGCATTTTCCTCCTCAGCTAATATCTTAGCAATAGTATGATCATCCTCCGTACCCAATGAATTGCTATTCAAACTAGCACTGGAAATCGAGCTTGAGGAGCTTGCCCTTGAATTCCCATATCGTTCATTCATCATAAAATCTAAGCAGAAATCAAATCAATCACGAACACAGCAACAATACCTACTTGACATAAAATATACCAAAAGAGAAAATTCAACTAATTGAACAACATAATATGCCAAAAACTAAATACCAATCAATGATTTACTTGAAATCTTGAAGGAATAGCAAGTGCCCTTTGTTCAGATAAGAAGATTGAGATTACTAAATGAACATTTGGATTTGATTTCAAGAAAAGAGAGGAAGACAAATATACATACCAAGAAGAGGAAGGGGTAAGCTTTGAATTGGACTAAACTTTTGTATAGCTTCCACAGCAGAATGAGATGAAGGCAGTTTGGTAAACAAACAACATCACCATTTACTAAGACAAAACGTGTGAAGCAGATATTTTTTTTTAGAGACAGGCCCTCTGGTCAAAAGTGGGTGAAGAGTGGTTTGTAAGCGTGTGATCTATAACTTTTTTATTAGTACAATTCTAGAATAGTAGAAAGTAGATTAATGCTATGCTAATTTTAAATTTCAGGATTTCGGTAAAAGATCAAAGTATCGTTTAATTAGGTTGAATCCCCAATTTCAAGACCCCTACGTCTCGGATATAATTACGGTAACTCAGAGCAATATAGAGACTGACATTTGGTTACTAGGCACAAGGAGTCCTCTCGCTTTGAGAGGTTGCTCTCATACTGCCGCTAGTGAATCCAGGTCATTCTTCTCAAACTTCACCTTTGTGATCAGATCTTTCTTCCCAAACTTCACCTTTGTGACCAATTGCGTTGCTCCTGCGAACAAGTATCTTTTAATTTGATAGGTATCACCGTTGCTTTTTATAATTGATAGTGTATATACTCCAGAACCGGTCGGCTATACCTCGGGCCCGGTCCAAGAGCTTACGGTCGGGAGGTCGGACCTATGAGAGCGGTCGGCTGGAAAGCTGGACGTCACGGACCGAACAGTACCCCGATGGGCCCCGATGCAACGCGCCAGCGACCGCCACGTACCTTTCCCCGCTTGGGCGTAGAAGGAGGTGAACGCATGTCCGCCACGTTCTCGTCATGCCGGAGGGCCGGCAAGTGCGCTTTACGCTCCTATAAATAGTGCATTTATGAAGAGAGAGAGGATCTTTCGGCCAATATTAGACTAAGACTCAAAGAGAGCTCGGACAGTAGGAAAGCCCACTGCCGACCCGCCGAGCCTTTGAGCATTTCTCGTGTTGTAACCGGGTTTTGATCCTTGATATATACGATCGTGTTTTCCGGTTTACTTGGTGCCCGTATTTAGCAATATCATTTTGGCGCCGTCCGTGGGGATCGCGACTGAAAAGCTATATTTTAGTGACAGCCGATCCATCATGTATCCAAATATGGATTTCTTCAACAACTATAACGACCAAGAAGCTGAAGGAAACTACGATCTTCGCTCCCACCTGAGCTCCCGAGTGGAGCCCAACAACATGGCCGGAGTGCCGCCCCCCGAGGCGGTAAACGCCATTCACCAAGACGTTCCTTTTCCCATGGCTGGGGGCTCGAATCCTTATCCGTACCCTATGCCCGGTGGGCCGATGCCGTACCAATACCCAATCGACCCGACCATGCAGTGGTGGCCCAACAGTCCGAGATTTTACCCACAGCCGTATGGTTATCCGCCCATGCCGCCTATGTACCCGACTATGCCCGTTAGGCCGGACGCGACGGCTGCTGAGACGATTCCTGTGGTACCGCCTGTGCTACATCGTTCCCAATCCGAGCGACGATCCCGCGGGGCGGACAATAACCCCGCGGCACCGGCTCGGAGGCCAGCGCTGTCTCGGCTCAGCACGTCGGACCGGCCGAGGGGGGTGCCATTGGTGTCGCAGGAAGAGACGGAAGAGACGGACACTTCGCGCACGCGAACCACCGTTTTTGATAGGATGGATGGGGATTATCTCCGACCCCGAGGACGCGTAGCCCGAGGACCTCAGTCCATGAGCATTTCCTCGACCAGCCACTCCAGCGAGACAAGCTCGTCGTACTCAAGGTCGAAGAAGGACCGCCACGCGGGAACGAGCCGGGGCTTGGCCCGGGGGGTGCTGGACCAAGTACGCGCCGAGTTTAACAAATGGAAAAAGGAACAGTCTGAGGTCGGCCCTGGAGCGATGGAAAGAAACCTTTTCCGGGCCCCGTTCACCCAAGATATCATGGACCAGCCGTACTCGATGGATCTTCGCGTACCAGGGAACAAGGACTATTCTGGGCGAACGGACCCGGAGGAACATATCAGCTCCTACCATGGCAACATGTTGATGATGGGGGTGTCTGATGCGGTAATGTGCCGAGCATTCTATTCTACCTTGACTGGTCGGGCGGCCGAGTGGTTTGCCTCTCTCGAACCCGGATCTATTGCAGATTTTGCCGAACTGGCTAGAAAGTTCATCCATCGTTTCGCAATCTCTCGGGCCGCCAAGAAGCATTTCACATCCCTGGAAAAGGCGAAGCAACTGGAGGGCGAGCCCTTGAGCCTCTTCAGCGAGAGGTGGAAGGCCGCCGTAGCGGAGACCGAGCCGGTGGATGATCGCACCGCGATCAATCTGCTGCTCTCTGCGTTGCGAGCAGGGCCTCTATATCAGGATCTCGTTGTCCACCAGCCGAACACATATCAGGAGGCCTTGCAGAGGATGGCCGATCATGCCTTGGCCGAAGAGGCCAATGCAGCTAAGCGCTTGATGGAAACCGGCGGACAAGGTCGGCGAGACATGAGGCGGCAGCCCGATCCAAGACGAAAGGATCAAGATGGCAACCCGATCTACACTCCCTTGTCACGCCCGGTCGGGGAAATACTGGAATATGCTCGGTCCTGCAACATGATTCAGCTTCCAGCTCCAGCAAGAGATGGACCTGATAAGGATAAATACTGCGCGTATCACCGGAATCGGGGGCATGAGACCGATGAATGCCATGTCCTCAAGGGATTGATTGAGGACCTCTTGCGTTCGGGGGAATTAGCGCAGTTCGCGGCCGAGAAGAAGAAAAATCGACGCAGGGGATGGAAGAAGTACTTTAAGAGATCTGATAAGGAAAAGAAGGACAAGGAGCCAGAACCCGACCACGACCCTCCGGCCGCAGGGTCGAAGCAGATCATCCACGTCATCTTTGGTGGGCCGGAGGGGGGCGATAGTTCAGAGCGCCGACGAGCATGGTCGAGGGACTTGCCTGTTTGTTCCGTCAGTACTGACCAACCCGACAAAAGAGCGAAAGAGGAGCCCATAGTCTTCACCGACCGTGACCTCCCCCAAGGGGGAGATCAATCCGCTGAAGCCCTGGTCGTCACGGTTGACATCTGCGGGGCCGAGGTTCGGCGAGTGATGGTGGACACGGGCAGCAGCGTGAACGTGCTGTACCTGGAGGCCTTTTAGAAGCTGAAGATCGATAGGTCGGCGTTGACGCCGGTCCGAACCCCGTTGTCGGGATTCACAGGTGATATGGTCCACCCTGAGGGAATGGTCGTCCTCCCGGTCGAAGTCGGAGTTTACCCAAAAATTCTGAAGGTAGAAATGGAGTTTATCGTTGTCAACTTGGCATGTGTGCACAATGTGATCTTGGGACGCCCGGGGATAGCAAAGATGAGGGCGATCATTTCTATGCCCCACTTGTGCATGAAATTCCCGACTCCGGAAGGCGTTGGAACAGTCCGGGGGGATCCGAGGTCAGCAAGACTGTGCTACGTCCGGGCGGTGGAGAAGCAAGCCGCGAGCACTTCCCGCGTCAACACCATCGCTCGACGCAAGGATGACGAAAAGAAGGAGCAGCCTGGGCCCTCGGAGCCCGTAGAAGAAGTGCCGCTGGAGTTGGAGCGACCGGACCGTTGTATCAGGATCGGGACGACCCTCAGCTCGGACCTGAGGCGTTCGATCCTCGAGGTGCTGCGTGAATTCATCGATATCTTTGCTTGGGGGCCAGAAGACATGCCTGGGATCGACCGCAATATTATTTGTCACCGGCTGTCCGTCAGCCCCACTTCCAGGCCCGTCAAGCAGAAACAAAGACATCTGTCCGTCGATCGACGCGAGTTCGTTAAAGGAGAAGTAAAGGCCCTGCTCTCGGCAGGACATATCTGGGAAGTCGCTTACCCGGAATGGGTCGCGAACGTGGTCTTGGTTCCCAAGCCCCCGGCTTGGCGAATGTGTATTGATTATACCGACCTCAACCGTGCGTGTCCCCTTGATCCATATCCGCTTCCGAGCATCCACCAGATGGTCGACGAGACGGCAGGAGCCGAGCTCATGAGCTTCATGGATGCTTTCAAAGGGTACCACCAGATCATGATGGCCGAAGCCGACGAAGAAAAGACCGCCTTCGTTACCCCGGATGGGTTGTACTGCTATCGAGTGATGCCGTTCGGGTTGAGGAACGCCGGGGCTACGTATCAGCGGATGATCAATTCGGTATTCGGGGGCTTGCTCGGACGTTCTATGGAGGCTTATATCGACGACATGCTCGTCAAGAGCACGGTGCGGACCGACCACCCGGGTCATCTCCGAGCATGTTTTGAAGTCATGCATGAGCATCGGTTGAGGTTGAACCCCAAGAAATGCACCTTCGCTGTGCAGACCGGAAAGTTTCTTGGTTATATGATGACCCGACGCGGAATAGAGCCGAACCCGGCGAAGATCCAAGCCATTTTGGATATGAGGCCCCCAACCAGCATTAGGGAAGTCCAGCAGCTTACCGGCCGATTGGCCGCGCTCAGCCGTTTCCTTTCCAAGCTGGCCGACCGAGCCCATCCTTTCTTCAAGATCTTGAAAAAGTCCAATGGATTCGTTTGGGACGAGGAGAGTCGGGCAGCCTTCGAAGATCTTAAAGCTTACCTGGCGTCCCCGATCGTCTTATCAAAGCCTGAACCCGGGGAGGATCTGGAGGTCTATTTAGCTGTTTCTGATCGGGCTGTCAGCGCGGTGTTGTGCCGACTCGATGACGAAGGGGTACAACGCCCAGTATATTATGTCAGCCACGCTTTGCAAGGACCGGAGTTCAGGTACACTCGGCTAGAGAAGGTGGTGTTTGCGCTTGCCATTGCCGCTAAGAGATTAACGCCATACTTTCAAGGTCGGAATATTCGAGTACTGACAGACCAGCCGATTGGGACCATCCTCCGAACTTCCACTTCGTCAGGACGTCTAGTGAAGTGGGCCATGATGCTAACGCAGTTTGCTCTGGAGTACAAGCCCCGACCGTCTATCAAAGCTCAGGCACTAGCCGACTTCATGGTGGAGTGCACCGCTCGGGACACCGAGGTGGATCCGAGTGATCCCCAAACCCCAGAGTGGTGGGAGGTTAGTACCGACGGGTCCAGCGGGAAGAAAGGGGCAGGCGCGGGGATAGTTGTCACGACCCCCGAGGGATTCAAGGCATATTATGCTATTGTGCTTCGCTTCTCGCCGACCAACAACGAAGCTGAGTATGAAGCTTTGATCGCCGGATTGTTGCGGGCGAAACAGCTAGGCGCGAAGGCTATCCGAGCTAGAACCGATTCTGCGCTGGTTGTTGGTCAAGTGAATGGTGAGTTCGTCACCAATGGTGATAAGTTGTTGGTCTACAGAGATCAGGTGTTGGCCATCTTGCGGCGTTTTGAGGCACACGAGCTCATTCACATCCCTAGGTCGGATAACGCCGACGCCGACATGCTATCCCGATTAGTGCACGAGGCACCCGAGCTTATATCGAAGATAGCCCGTATTGAGGAGGCGGTCGCGCCCTGTATCGACGCCCTTGAGATTGAGCCGGTTGAAGCAAAACAGGACCAGTGGATAACTGACCTCAAAGTGTACCTCCAAGATGGGTTGTTGCCGGACGAGGCAGATCGGGCTCGCAAAGTAAAGCTCCGAGCTCCCAGATTTCAGATCGTGGATGATCGCCTCTACCGGCGATCTTATGGGGGTCCATTGTTGAGGTGCTTAAACGCGTTCGAGGCGGAAATCGTCAT